>CM059198.1:23242702-23722729 GCA_030323885.1 Branchipolynoe longqiensis | reverse complement strand
TGCCATTTTTCTGAGATAAATATGTTAACCTACCTTACTTTAGTTTGAAGTAACTTTCATTCTGAATGGCTAACTTTTTATATATTTGAAGTGCAAACATCCTAAATTGATTTTGGCAAGCATGCCAAAACTCTCACCATAGGCTTATGCAGTGACAGGTTTTGTTAAATTGACTCAGTATTCTCTTCTATGTGGCAACACATGTTTAATAAGTGCACCAATATCTAAGTTAGATATGTAGAATCAAATCTAGGTGAATGTTTTTGTTTTGGAAATTTGATGCTTCGTCGGACTATGCAGCTTTAACTTAAATTTGATTTCTTTTTAAATAGCAATGTTTTAACATCCTTCACATGCCGCCTGATACCAGATCTTCACCTCTAACAAAACGATTAAGCGAAAATAACTGTATTTACATTCCTGTACTTCAATTTTGTCATTTTTTCCTTAGCTTATTTTTTAAAATAATTCTTTTAAAATATAAAATTCATTGCCATCCAATAAAACTTCAAACAGGAAAAGGTCTGCCGATGGGTTATTAATGCATAATTAGCTTCGTTTTCGGTTTTGTTTCGGAACATCCCGCAAGCTGCGTGCACGGGGTTCCGGGGTTGGGTCGGGTTCAGCCGCATCCGGTTACGGAATGGCGAGATGTGCGCCGCAGCAGACGACTTTGCGTTTAGCCGCAAACCGCAACACTCTCCAAGCACACAGCGGGTTGTCGGCTGCCAGATTGGCTCCATTCATGTTTTGTGTTGTGTGTGTGTGCAATGCCTAGCTCTAACTGTGTCGAGTGTACCCGGTTTAATCCGATTCTGGCCGTGGGGCGACAGTTCTGAGGGGGATGGTGCAGGAAGGAGGTGACAGAAGGTGATTGTTTGAGTTGGCAACAACTAAACTGTCGGCATTACTTAGATGGTTAGCTGGTATATATGAGGGTTCAGGCACAAAAACCAACAAATGCCATCTGGGCTATAATGAAACCATGACTACTATGCTTGCGCTGAAGTCGCCATCATTCCGCTAATCAAATCTAGTTTTTTTTCGCAGAAGCTGCCACATCCCCTATGTAATGCTCTACTCGATATGAAATTGATAACTCATATTGCTTTGATACACGCATAGTATATATTGGCAGGGTTTATATATATATATATACATATATATACATATATATATATCTATACACAAATTATATATAAGCCGATGCCGGTTAATAGTAATCACCACACGCAGGTGGCGCCGCTGTGGCAGAAAAGAGAACTAGCCTCGGTACATTATATGTGGTTAGATGTTATTTGTGTAAATATAGTATGGGGTAGCTGGGGTGATATTCTTCTTGTTTATATTCACATAATGCATTATAAAGCGCACATGAGTGCATGTAATGACATGTTATGGCGACATCACGTGATCAGATGACCCCGTGTGACCTCTTTGCACTTCGCAGCGTGGTGTACCGAAGTCATGGCATCTGCCATATGTACACCACTAGGTGGCTGCACCCATTTCACATGCACACACCGGACGCGGTGGCCAACTCGGTACAGCGCAGGGTTCCCATGCGGATGGCCAGGAGTTCGAATCCCAGCCGAGTGAAGTCAATGGTTTATAAAAATGACACTTGTTGATACCTAGCCTGGCACTCGTCATTACTACAATACTAGGCTAGGACAAGGACTGGTCTGTATGTTATCAAGATACTAAGACTGTGTGGGATATCAGGTCATTGTCCCAGTGGCCTGGGCCCGTATGCATGAATTGGAGTTAGGCTTAGCCGGTGCTAGGCGCTAGCTCTGGGGTAGCTATCCGCGGCTAGGAGGGCCTTGGTTAATTAGGTCAAGCCGTATGCACCAATGTCCAAGCCGGGGTGGGTAGCTAACCGTGAAGTTATTTATAGATTTGGGAATTCCCTCGATTCGACAATATGAATAAAGCGGGCATTCCTTACACGCGGTATGCGGTATGCGGCATGTGGCATGCAGCATGCGGCACATGACTGGCTATATTTAAAAAATAAAAATAAACAATTATTCTCCATACTGCTCTGTATATGACCAAATATTGCACATCACATGGGGGTTCCTACCTTTATTACAACCAAATTATAGATAAGTATTCATATTTCTGTGCATATGGTAGCATTTTTAGCTTTCCCCTAACCGTATGTCTCCCGGGTGCCCAGCTCACCATGTGTTTCCCATCCTCACCCATGGGTGAGACCGTTCCGTAATGCTCAGTCGCCTCTCCTAGTGTTAAACTAATGGACACATCAGACTCAGGTTTCTATTCACACCCTGCGTGCCGCATACCGCATGCCACACCGATCGCTACAGGGACCGATCGGAAAATGCATTCGCATTCGCATACCGCATACCGCATGTAAGGAATGTAGCCCAGAGGCTTCAAGGCGTTTCGATTTTTTGTCGCATTCGCATTCGCATACCACTTACCGCGTGTAAGGAATGCGCCCTTAATGCCGCCAATGCGGCGGCGGCGTTAATATTGGTTCGAATTTAGGGTTAAATTGATAATATATCACGTTTAGGATATGTAATTCTGTCAAATATGATAGCATTGAATAGATTTGGGCCTAATATATTGCCGCCGATTCGGCGGCGGCGGCGGCGATGTGTGTTTTGTTGATATGCGACAGTATGGATATCGATGTCGAAGCGATTTGTTTAGTTTACATTCGTCGAATAGACAATATTAATCTCTCCGCCGATGCGGTGGTAGCGTTCATATCGGTTCGAATTTAGGGTTAATTTGATCAAATTTCACTTATTGAGTATGTAATTTTGTTAAATATGATAGCATTGAATAGATTTGGCTCTAATATATCGGCGGCCGGCACTCTAACCGGCACGGCTTGCAGTTAAACTTGATTTGAAACTGGGATAGACTAGCCTAGGCTACGGTCGGCGGGTAGCGCGGGCACCAATTGATGCATACGGATTTTCCACCATTAGCCATGTGGAGCCAACCAAACCGTGGTTACGGCCCTAACACCGGCTCATGCATTCGGCCCCAGGTCTCTCAGTGGGGCAGCACTATAAAGTTGCCATAAGTGCGCACTGTCACAAGTCAGTACCTGTCCTGATATGACCATAGATGTTGCTGTGAGGTAAAACAACAAAAACTAAAGAAATACCCTCACTCCAGTACCTCACACACCCTCACACGAGTACCTCCCTCCACACATGCGCACACACTCAGGTCCACCATACAAACCTTCTTACACCACGCCTACTATACCTGTTACAATCACATGCCAGTTTAATCACATAAGTTCTGTTCCAACTCATCTATCACGTCTCATATTCCTAGCATGGTGCGCGACTGACACTTGTCTAGATTGGAGGCCACGGGTGGCGCCACCAGTACAGTGTTGGGTCTTACGGAGTATAACAATACTGATAACAATTCCCTTACATATCCTTATACTCGCATAATTCGTTATACATCACATATATATATATATATATATATATATATATATATATATATATATTTATGATACGATATATCACCTGTTAAGTGAATATAGAGGTTTAAAAGGGTACTCACATATTTTATTTTGTCGTATCTCTATATATTTCTATATATGTCTAGGTTTCTCTATATATCTTTATATCTATATATATATATATATTTATATATATATATCTCCACACATCTCTAATTATCTATGAATATCTCAATATCTATTATATCTATATCTTTGTAGATAAATCAGGGATGAAAGTGGTCTCCGGGGGGAAAAAGCGGAAATGCTGATATTCTCCCATAGGTTTAGCATTGTCAGGGAATCGCGGAACATTTCTGGAAGTTGGGTTTCATAGATATTGGAATACGCTGATCGTGCTGCGCCGTTTGAAGCATGTGATAGTAGTATATGCTGATAGTGTTATGGCGTGTAGAGCATTTATTAGTAGTATACGCTGATAGTGCCACAGCGTCTGCACCACATATTAGTCATATATACTGATGGTGCTGTGGGACTGAAAAATCCCGGAAATCCGCGAAATCGCAGAGATCTTTCATTCCTGATAAATATACCTAGATAAATATACAAATATAGGTGTGTCTATATATATCAGGTCCAGATATCTATGAACAGAAAAAAGAATCACCGGCACGAGTGAAGATGTGGGCGCGCCTTGTTAGGGACAAAGGAGGCCGGTGGCGGCGCCACCGGTCGTGACAGTGTGGCAGTAGGCACATATCGGCAGCAAATATATATAATAATTATTATTATAATATTAATAGAATTCCCTTCTGCGCCTCTATACTCGCATAATACTTATGCATCACATATTTAAATAGACCTATCGATATACAGATATACATCTACAGATGCACATATGTACCTATATATATCTATATCGGAATATTTATATAACTAAATATAATTAACTACATATTGTCAACTGTATATAAACAACATATATACAATATATTTAGCTATATCTATATATCCATATATTTATAGATTTATATAGTTATATTATATATAGTATATTTTTTTCTGCGTATATAAAAGTGCATAGGTATACATGTATATATGTACATATACACGTATACATATAAGTATATGTACATATATATACGTATATGTGTATATATACACAGAAATATATGTCCGCAAGTCCTCCTATAACAAAACCCCATGCACTACTCACGTACACTCCCCATCACACAAACACATACTGTTATGGTGCTGTAACATTACGACACTTCTCGCCGGTGTGCCGCCAACGTGCAAAATCACTTTTAATCATCGAGAGATGTCAAACTTTTCAGCATCAGCACAACGTATTGGTAGCGTGCGGCCGGCGTTGTGGTAAAAGTTTGGCGCGCCATCCTGGTATGACCTTAGATGTTGGTAGGACATAAACAACAAAAAGCAATTGTTTGGCACAACGTGTGGGAACAACCCTCATGTGCACGCGGCATGTGCCTAGCGTTCGCATAACGTTATTCCAGCGATGTCGACGTGTTTCTGATGTCGCCAAAATATTGGCACCCGTGCGTTGTCACGCGTTGTCGGTCGGCCAAAGTTTTGTGCAAGCGCAAAACTTTGCCGATCCCCTGACGCGCACCGCCGACCGTCGCCATAGATGAACGAATACCAACACGCGCCTAACGCGCGCGTAATGCTTCCTGACGTATGCCGACGTTGCGCCAAAAAATCACATACATCGACACGCGTTGGCGAGAAACGTCATAATGTGACAGCACCATTAGATACAAATAACGTCAGGCGTCACGTGTCACCCCGCCATATGCATATTTAAATATTACGCAATCAATCAGGCAATATCGGCGCAAATCGAACGCACCGCGCAGCGCGGCGTGTTGTCGGAGCGGCAGGGGCGAGACGTCAGAGCACGGAATGACGTCATTACTTTGTAGTTTGTAACATAATATATTCTATATATGGAGAAAGCGATCGTGGGAGGGGGCTGGTGGGGGGAGGAGGTCCTTATACGGGCATGTTGTTGCCATCTGATTGTTCGTAATAAACCCAATCGTTCTCCGCTGACGTAATTTCCCAGCTTCCCCTGGCCGAATGTCGTCTGCTGATGAATGTTTTCAGTACTACTTCGCGTTTTAAATGGCAGGCCTTCGTGAAATGAATTCGGTGAGATTTGCTTTATTTCAGGTTTTAGGAAATCTGAAGTCACACCACAAGTTATGAGATGCGGCACGTGGTCATGGCGACCTGGACCTAATAGTGCTACTCCTTCCCAACTGCACCATCACGGCATCAGCAAAACCACCCGATATCTCACTCAGTCACATTATCCCGACACTAAGCCAACCAACCAGTCTTTCTCCCATCCTAGTAATGCCGAATGTAATGACAATTATAACTCTGTGTAAACCTATTAGTTCGACCCGGCCGGGGATTGATCCCCTGAATTCCGACACGGGCACCAGACGCGGTGGTCAAATTGGTAACCGTCCGACTTCCTGTGTGGAAAGTTGGGGTTTGGAAATCTGGCCTAGTCAAACCAATGACTTACAAAATTGACACTAGTCTTTTCGCTACCCCGCTTGTTGGTCGGTATTACTAGGATAGGGCAAGGATTGGTTATTTCAGTATCAGGATAATGTGACCGTGTGGGATATTGGGTCATGGTGCTGGCGGACTCATCTCCCAGTAGGACAGCACTATAAAGTGAGCTATGAATGTGCACTCTTATAAGTCACTACCCGTCCTGATGCGATCTTAGATGTTGCTAGGAAGTAAAACAAAACAAAAAAGTCAATCAAATTCACACGGGCTGCAAATGACGGGATGGCCGAATGAATAGAGCGTCTACCTCCTGTTTTGGTAGGTCAAATAATTTGAATCCCAGGTTCGAACCTTGGTCGAGTCAAACCAACAACTTAAAATGTTATGCTTGTAGCTACCTGATGTGGCATTCGTCATTAGTACGATATGGCAAGGAGCAATAGACGAGATCACCTTTCCGAGTGTGCATGCGCTGAAAACGGCGTTGGCAGCAAAGCAAGGGCTTACAGCCATTGAGTTTGCCAATACGCATAGGACAAAACTTTTATTTTATTCAAAATTAATCAAAATACATAGCAATATGGCACAAACATGGATGCAATATAATAATATAATGAATATGTTTAAGACACAACTCTCCATAATTAAGCATTTTGAGCTAAGAAACATACAATTTCAGTCACTTTACAGGCTGATGTTTACATCACCATTGATTAAAAATAAGTAATTCTTGTTCTAAATATTAAAATGTCAAATGTGTCAACAAGACCTTGTTTCAAAGAAATATATAACCAATGTCTGATTAACCCTACCCATTTCCTACTCCAACAACTGTTATTAACCATAGGATATAAATAAAAACCTGAATAAAATGAGTAAAGCTGACTCTGGCTATCGCTCTAACACTAATCTGAGTGCCCAGATTTTTCTCAATCTAAATGCAGATGGTATAAGATGTGCTGATTAGATTGATCTAAATGCAATGCTAGATAAAAGATTAACATCTTAATTTATTATATATATTTTTTTAGTTGGTATTCTATGTTTCAAACACGAGCTGAGATGAGCTGAAACTAGCACATTTCACAGCTGCACCCATTGTCTTAGCATTAGCCATGTGCTTCGCAGGGGTTTGTTTATCTTCCACCCATCCCACAATGCACCGCGCGGCTGGAATGGCGATGTAGTCTATTGAATGAGGAAGACCAATTGTCCGCGATTGAAAATGTCCTGTCTTAATCAAGTAACATACCAGAAAACAAAAACAGTGTTCTGCCCTGTCGGCCTACAGCATAACCATGACAACCGCCACACACCCTCCCGCCCTTCCCATCTTTACTACTGGGCGCGGTGGCCGAATCTGTAGAGCGCTGGCCTCCCATGCGGTAGATCGGGAGTCGGATTCCCGGTCGAGTCAATTCAATGACTTCCACAATTTATACTTGCCATTTCCTAGCTTGGCGCTCGGCATTAATAGGATAGGGCAAGGACTGGTTAGCTCAGTGTCAGGATAATGTGACTGAGTGGGATATTGGGTCATAGTGCTGGTGGGACAGCACTATAAAGTCATCACGAGTACATGCTGTCAGTCACAAGTTGGTGTCCATCCTGATATGACCTTAGATGTTGCCAGGACGTCAAATTCCAACAACCAACCAGCCAACCCATATATACTCCTCCTCATACCCCAATCTTGATAGACTCAATCGATCAATAATAACCCGACAGGAACCAGAGAATGGAATTCTCGGGAATTTAACCTTTGCTAACTGTGTCGTGTAGTGTGTGGCGGTCTTTACTTTTATTCTCTTGCGTGTCATGTCTCCCTCCCTTCCAACTACACCCCACCGCCAACCCCCACACACACATCCCACGTACACACATCCCACGTACACACAGTTCATGTTTGAGATGCAGACTCCAATCCCATGAACCACATTTCCCTCCCCTGTCCCCACCCCATCCACCTGTTCTCCCTTGCACACACTGCCACCTGCCGGGACGCCTCGACACTAACGCCCACCTCCACCCCCTACCCCCCACAACCACCTCTGAGGGCACCAACTCGATTTCAAAAGAAAAGAAGTGAAATAAGAAATCATTGACCACTGCACTTGTTTGTTTCAAACATATAATACGTATATATATATATAGCATATACATAAAGCATATATATATATATATAATATACATATATACAATCCCATCCTGAGATAACCATATATGTTGCCCAGAAGTTAAACTTCAACAAGCAGTATATATATGTATGTATATATATATATATATATATAAATATATATATATATATATACAGTAAAAATTCTCCAAATGGACCGACCTTGGGACCGACTTCAAGTAGTCCATTTAGGGAGGTGGTCGGTTTAGATAGTTAGAATCTGGTTACAAAGGTATTGTTGGACCCCAAATAAACCGATCGATATAGGGGAGTTGTCGATCTGTGGAGTGGTCGGTTAGAGAGGTTTTACTGTGTATGTATGTATATATGTATATTAATATATATATATATATATATATATATATATATATATATATATATACATATATTGAAGCCTGCCAATCACACTTTACAGGCTAGTCGTGTACGTTCGACAAAACGACACCAACATGACTGAGTCTCAAATTACAACAACAAAACTATTACAACGTTACAAAAATTACACACACAACAATGACAAATTAAAAACCCCACTATATTCTGATGCACAATGCGAAGTGGTGATGTGTTAATATAGCAACCCACATCAAAGTGGGTCGGGGTTTCTTTAGTGACACGGCGTCCTGCCTTGGCCAGTCCCCAGCCCACCCCTTGAGGGCCAGTTAGACTAACAATTCACCAGCCATTAATACTTCTCCATAATCCATTCTGTCCGTCTGTGAGTGCCTCATAATCGCAATATCCATACAAGCTGTGGCCGCTGTCAATCATCTATCTCCCTTACTCGCCCTATTTTTGTTTTTAATACTCAAAAGCTGGATGGTTTAAACAACAATTATTTGGTGGGGGGGGGGGTTATTTTTGCTGGACTGCCTGGTGATTTGTTAGCAGCGCGCGGCCAGGCCCTAGCTGACCCTCGCCTCCAGAGCCCGCCTCCCGGACCACGACCCGGCCACCCCGGCCCCTAACCCGCTGACATTCCATCTCTGACCCCTCCCACCCCGTGACCCCTGACCCCTGACCTCTCTGACGTCAGCTATACCGACCCCTGATCTCGGACCTCGTCCCTCATCCGTCACGTGACGTACCACGGTGGCGTCTCCTGGCGGCGTCCCCAACAACTACGCTTCGACCTTCTAGCGGTTTGCAAACAATTCGTCGACAAAAAGGACTTGAACCCCCCCCCCCCCCAAAATAGAGCAATCACAACGCACTTTACAATAAGCCCCCCCCCCCCCTGCACCCCTTGCTAAGGGCAGGCTCTATATTAGCTATTACAAAACACTCCTGAATAATTAAGGTAGAAATGTCCCGCAAACTATGCTTTATGTTGTTCTTTCAATGTATTGCTAACATTGGCTTTTAAAGGGCGATTTGGTCGAATAATTGCCAATAAAACGCACCATTTTTTTAGGGGGTGATTGTTCTACTAACAATCCACGGGCCACTTTGGATATGAAAAATGCATGCGCATTGTAAACATTGTAAATGCGTTTTTGTCGGATGATCTGAAATCGATTATGCTGAGGGGTAGGCTACATAGCGGAGTGTGGGACCACGTTAAATCATGAGCCCCTCGATGTAGGGACGCAGCAGACAGAGGAAACGACAGAGCACGACAGGGAGAGGCAGACATAACAAGCGACAGAAGAAACAGGCGGGAAGATAGCGACAGTAAAAACCCTAGATAGATGGACAGGGACAGAGCAAAATAGTTGGTTGGTTGTTGGAGTTTTATGTCCTGGCAACATCTAAGGTCATATCATGATGGGCATCGACTTGTGACAGTGCGCACTCATGGCGACTTTATACTAATAAATTATAGTTCTGTCCCACTGGGATTGGGAGACCAGGCCACCAGCTTCATGATCTGATATCCCACTCAGTCACATTATCCTGACACTGAGCCAACCAGTCCTTGCACTATCCTACTAATGCAGAGCATCTGGCTTGGGAGCGAAAAGGATAGCATTTTAAGTGATTTAGTTTGACTCGAACCAGGGTTCAAACCCGTGGGCTCGAATCCCACGATCTACAAAGACGGGAGACGGACGCTCAACTCATTCGGGCATCCCGTCTGGTCAGAAAGAGACGCGAAGATGGCGACAGTGAGAGCCCTGGACAGATGGACAGCGACAGATCAAAGTAGAGATATATCCTGACATATAGGAGTGAAGAAATCCAGAGACAACAGAAAGATAAACGGCCAGTTAGGGAAAGAGACAGCGACAGTTAATTTGCTTATTGGGGTTTTACGTCCTAGCAACATTCAAGGTCGTTCAGAGAGCTAGAAGCAGCCAGTCACAGGTGGTAGAACCCGACATGGACAGACAGAGATAGATGCAGAGACAGAACCATACACAGGATAGGTCGAGAAGGGGGGGGGGGGTACGTGCAAACATGTAATGATGTAGTACATGTTGGTGATTCGGTGTCAGATGTGTGGGTGAACTGATGGTTAAACTGACCCAATGTCACGTGTGTTCTTTTTACTTTAGATTGGGAGTCACTCTAGGTTATGCTATACCGAGAGTCGCTTTATTGTAGGCATATATATATAGTATGCTGCAACCACTCGATTCATAGTTGAGAGCAATATATATATATATATATATATATATATATATATATATATATATATATATATATATGTGTGTGTGTGTGTGCGTGTGTAATTATATATGGGTGATAAAATTCGTTATGTGAGTATAAATACTACACACAATGCAAAAGGTTTACCAGTATTCCTTTTATCAGTCTATTTAGCCTCGATTAATTATATATATTTTACTATTCCTTCTATTATTAGTATAGCTCGCCACGACATATTATACATTATTGTTATTAGTAATGTTATAAGTATCACTCTCATCATCATTTTTTATTTCATCGCTTCCCCTAAGGCTTGTCCGTTCCGCAAATTATGTAACGCCAGGTAATCTACAACTGGCGCCACCTGCACTCATTTTCCTGCATTATTCCTCTGTGCATTGCTGTTACCTATGTAAGTTTCTTTTTATTACGCTTAAGTGGACAATACATAATCCTAGTTAGAAATTATTTTCACTTCAGCCTAGTTCCTTATGTGCTCATGTTATACAAATCTTGCCTTGTTTGATACTTTGCTATTTTATAATCCGCTTAACTAGTTTTAAAAATACATTAAGTAGTTTTAAATTGTGTTGAATAAATGGTCAGTAAGTCACTAACAGGTGGCGCTACCACGGTATGTGTGAGAATTAGGCCCGTAGGGCATAGGTGCAAATAGGTCATGTGTAGGTTAGCCAACATGACAGGAACTGCAAGCTAAGAGTCAGTGTTTATATTACCATAACTTCCTTATAGAGTCATGTTATAGAAATGCTGCAAGTATATGCATATAACACACACATACATACATATATGTGTATATATATGTATATATATACTCTATGTATGTATATATACTTAGCCTTAGGGTAAGGGCACAGGATATATTTATTTTTAAATTATTAAAAATTATATATAATTTTTATTCCCAAGTATATTTTTGTAATCTATTGATACACACGTATATACAAAAAAATACCACCCACTCCCCCTACCCACCCCCACTCTCCCCTACCCCCCACTCTCCCCTACCCCCTCCTCCTAGCCCTAGAGTAAGTGGACAGGATATATATATCTTTAAAATATATACCCACGTATATACAACATATATGTCGATGTAAGTGAATATGCACCATGCTTCCCCCAGCGGCTATCGCGGGAACTCGCTGGTTAGTTCGCTGCCTTACTGCCAGGTGCTTCTGCTTCTAGATACGCCATGGACACTAGCTGGGCACCTTAGTTCCTCTCAGCCGGGTGGTGTAGCCCATTAGCATTCGATTTAAAAAAAATTAAAATCCTTTTGATTCTACCTACTCATTGACTCTTGTTCTTCGTCTAATCGGTAGGGCAGTTGAGCCTAGCCAGGTGCATTTTCTGATGTATTCCGTTGATCTAATAAATGATGTACCCACCACTTAGCCTCCTCGTGCTATTCTTACAAAATTATATATAATTTTTATTCCCAAGTATATTTTCGTAATCTATTGATAAGCGCATACACAATTTTTTTTAAATACCCCCCACTCCCCCTACCCGCCACTCTAATTTTTATTCCCAAGTATATTTTTGTAATCCATTGATACGCACATATAAAAAAAATTAAATACCCCCACTCCCCTCTGTCCCGTACCCCCCACTCTTCTCTACCCCCTCCTCCTAGCCCTAGGGTAAGTGCACAGGATATATTTATTTTAAACATATAAACAATTATATATAATTTTTATTCCCCAGAATATTTTTGTAATCTATTGATACACACATATATAAAAAAAAATACCCCCCACTCTCCACTACCACCCCCACTCTCCACTACCACCCCCACTCTCCCTACCCCCACTCTCCCCATTTTCCCCCTCCTCCTAGCCCTAGGCTAAGTGCACAGGATATTGTCATGGGGGTGATGAAAATGGGAAATATTGCGCCTAGAGCGGGACTCGAACCCACATCTCTTTGCATTCCGGGCCAGTGTGCTAACCATTACACCACCTAGGCTCCCTGATATCAACACACTACCCATGCCTACCTATCTATGTGGTTACTTGCCTGAGAGGTCATTATTCCCAAGTATATTTGTGTAATCTATTGATGCTCATGTATATAAAAAATTAAATAGCCCCCCACCCCCTACCCCCCACTCTCCCCTACCCCCTCCTCCTAGCCCTAGGGTAAATGCACAGGATATATTTATTTTTAAAATATAAAAAATGATATATCATTTTTATTTTCAAGTATATTTTGTAATCTATTGATACACATGTATATTAAAACAAATTCCGTTTATATGTATAGCTATATCCTCTTCTTACTTTCTAGTATGTCCATGCAATACCATTCAATACCCGCCGCCGCCCCCCCCCCCACCCCCACCCAACCCCCGCCCCCCTTGCTGGTCAGTATTGAAGGGATCGTGAGTGGGGTTGAATATTGATGCTTGTATGAATAGCCCAGTAGTGAGGCCCAGCACCTAAGAACAAGTCAGCCGAGTCACTGCACTAAGAACTTCCCTACCTCTTTAACAGCGCGGTCTTCAACCAACAGACATTTTAATGATGACCTACTGATATGGCACTGACGTGTAACAACGTGCCACTGGTGGTGTAGTAGTCACGGTGTAGAGTTATTAACGCTGCTTAGTCCGATGAAGCATCAAATTTTCAAAACCAAAATCTGGATTTAAAGTTTCAAAACTAAATCTGGACTTAAAGTTGCATAGTCCGATGAAACATCAAATTTTCAAAACCAAAATACTCGCCTAGATTTGATTCTATTGGCCCTAACTTGTGGCCCTGTCACATTACGTCGCATCGCAAAAGCTTTCAAACGTCGAGATGCATCAAACTTGTTGGCACAAGGGGCAAAGTTGGATGTATACATACCGTATACATAGCGTATAGCCAATGTACCACCAACACATTGTTAACTTGCCTCCCAGCAAAAAACGCTCGCATTATGCTCACGGTATGTTCTCAGAATGCCGGTGAACGTTATATACGTAATTTGATCGCCAGTACTATGCCTTATATGTTACATACATCAAGACATGGTGAAGAAACGCAAAACGTATGTTAGACGTACGTTATCCATACATTGTCAATACGCGGGCTGTATGTTTCCACTGACTCTCTGACTGATGTAGGTATACGTAGTGAACAACGGTTGTCTAACATACGTGTAACGTACATCGACGTACGCTTAACATATACATAACATATGGCCGACGTAATAGCCACACGTTGTCGAATGTAAAAAGTTTTGTGCATGCACAAAACTTTCGTGACCCCTTAACGAGCGACCCCATATATTGAATTACATCGACATACATTGACGTACATCGACGTACATTGACATATGCATAATAAATGTGTAACGTTCGAGTAACGCATATTGACGTACACCGACGTATTGGCCCAAAATCACCTAAGTCGGCGGACGCTTGCGCGAGGCGTCGTAGTGTGACAGGGTTTTTAGATATGGGTGCACTTATTAAGCATATGTTGCCACATAGAAGGGAATGCAGAATACTGGGTTAATAGCACCTGTTACTGCAGCAGTCTATGGTGTCCAGGTTTTGGCATGTATGCCCAAACTAATTTTACATATACATCTACACTTCAAATATCTCAAAAGGCAGCCATTTAAAATAAAAGTTACTTCAAACCAAAGGAAGATGGATTATAACAACCAATTCAATATATTTGTCTCAGAAAAATGACAGAAACTCAAAACGATCGGACTATGCAACTTTTAAAAAAACCCACAAAAACAACACACACACAAAAGGCACATCCCTGATGCACTGGGGATACAAAAGAATGATCTTCCGCTCTGGTCGAAATAAGAAAACGGCGACCAATTTGAAAACAAATCATGTGCTCTTGATAATATAACCTACACAAAATTCCCAGAAGAGATAATAATTAATAATTAAAAATTAAATTAAAGATTCACGACGGTTTTTAGGGTACTTCATTTATTCATTAATTTTACGCTAGACATAGTTTTTGTTATTGTTCTTCGTCTAATCGGTAGGGCAGTTGAGCCCAGCCAGGTGCATTGTCTGATGTATTCCCTTGATCTAATAAATGATGTCCCCACCACTTAGCCTCCTCGTGCTATTCTTACAAAATTATATATAATTTTTATTCCCAAGTATATTTTCGTAATCTATTGCTACACGCATACACAATTTTTGTTGTTGCAAGAAACCATTTGGCAGATTTCAGGTAGCCCACCATAGCGCACCTGACTTTTTTTTGTTTGAACTATTAAATGGAGAGTTCGGGTGGAGGGAAAACTGCAAAGGGGCGTGGAGAGGATAGGGTGGATGGAGACAATAGAAATGGGGGTGAAGAGGGGGGGGGGGTGACAGGGCAGTCGGGGGTAGCAAAGACCCTATAATACTAAGACGGCTCACTCAGCCTGTATTGTGTAATCAAAATGATCAAACCCACCACTTGGTGCGCTGGCTGTTCTCTTGGTTAAACAGCTGCTATAATACATGCATAAATGTATATATGAATGTGAAAGATGTGTGATGATGGCGATGCTGATGATGATGCTGATGATGATGGGTATTTGTTCATAGCAATTTCATATTGATGTGTATTCATACTTACCTATCTCATGTATAATATAATTGTATGTGTTTATATGTGAAACACCAACCAGCAGCCCACTGATCAAACCCACCACAAGGTGGCACTGCAAAATTTACATTACCATTGGAGAGATAGGGAGTGAGCCATCTTAGTATTATAGGGTCTTTGGGGGTAGTAATACAGAGGGATTTGAGGGGTGATAGGGAGGGGACTGGGAAAGGGAGTTAGCATGGTCGAGAGTGGAAGAGGTTGGGGGGGGGGGGGGGGGGGGTTGGAGTGTGGGAGAGGAGGGTGTTGGATGGGGAGGAGGGAGTGAGTGAGAATGAGGGTGGCGG
The DNA here is from genome assembly GCA_030323885.1 of Branchipolynoe longqiensis. Lineage (NCBI taxonomy): Eukaryota > Metazoa > Annelida > Polychaeta > Phyllodocida > Polynoidae > Branchipolynoe > Branchipolynoe longqiensis. The sequence continues at coordinate 23,707,006 of CM059198.1, read as the reverse complement.
AGAGAATGGAAGGGGTGGGAGGAGGCGGGGATGCGAAGAGACCACTGAAAAACTAGGGGGGGGGGGGATTATATATAAATAAATAAAAAACCACCCGCCCGACCCTGATTTTTATTTTAAAAGGATGATCACCAACTTTTTTTGTATGTGTCCTCAGCGTCAAATGACTTCTGTTAACCTTGATCGGGAATCTTCGGTTCGGAAAACATCGACCAAAAATATATATATATATATTATTATATATGAATATATCAAAGCTCACCTACCCCATGTAGCAGACGAAACAACAATAAAAGTCCACCAAACTCTGCACTCGCCGAAGGAAAGTTGAATCTCGAATTCTCGGTCAGGTGCAGTTCTATTTTAACAGAACACAAACCTATCATTTTCGCAGGCTCTTTCTCGCTGCCCGTGGCGTAGAGAATCGCTCGCACGCACAGACACAAAAACGTCAACAAAAGAATTAGCACGATGCAACGCCGTGCTCTCCAAGCACACCGACGCCCCCGGTGCGAACTGTGCGACGCGCAGCGCTCCCGCCGCAGACTCCGCTTGGAGAGTGCCGTGGCGCGAGTCCAGCACCGGTGACGTAACGGCGCATGGAGCTCACGTGACGCGGCGCGCCGTGACGTCGGCGCACGCCGCGATCAAAGCCGGCGCGCCGGCGTGATTTTACGATTACAACATTGCGGCCGGCCGCTGCGGCGCGCCAGAACAATGAAATCTTTTCAGGCGTGTAAAACATTATCGATTTTATTCCCGCCCCAACATGCCATTTGCACGCGGATCGATACAAGACATAATGGGATCGTTTTGTCCAACGTTTCCCCTTGTGGTACACCGGCGAGCCGCCTCCTACCGCCTACCGCCTGGGGGCGCGCGAAAACAACAATTCATCAAAATAACGCCAAATGTCGTCTGCCTGCTTCGCGTAGGCCTAGCTAACGCCTGCTCATTTACAATTCCTATTAAAATACATAGCATTGCGGGACCTTAAATAACACAGATGCTATACGCACGCACACTATATCTACACACACACACGCACACAGAAATGGGTGATAATACCGGATTTAAGTAGTATTCGCGATGTGTATAGCCCATCTGTTTAGTCATTAAAAAAACTAAATTTAAACAACAAAAAACCACCAGAATCGGTCGGCCATGTTTTCATAAACCACCTCCCTTGGGAACGCTATCGAAGGGACAGCGGGTGCTGAGGGCGGTTAGATTTTAGTTTAAATAAAATCAATAAAGATTACATGACGAGCCGTCTGCTACGGGGTGCACCGGGACGGCCGCACGGGCTGGAACAGCGTTTCCCATGGTGGCGGGTGGCGGTACTTGTTCTTGTCTATATGAGGCACCTCTGGATGGCACGAATGAGCTGTTTTGTCGTCTGCTTGCAATAAATGTAGTTTTATGCGCGTAAGACTCATCTAAATGTCTACTTTTATCCAGCAAAAGTCGTGTATATATCCACCATCCCTCCCCGGCCAATGTAAATGTCGACTGGTGCCCTAGCCATCAATCTCTTTCTCAATAAAGGTGGCCGTTTCCGTCTGCTCCCATGTTGGTGTTTATTTGTCTTCATTATCATTTAGTGCTGGAGTCTGCAGTTAAATGTGAACACACTGCATTTGTCCGTCGATACCATTCATATATTTAACACTGCATATACCGCTAAGTGTGCAATCAGACAGCACACACTGTCGGATGCTATGTCTTGTCAGATTGCATACACCATCAAATTACTTAATTGTCTTACAATATATTGTCACATTGTCAGATGGCATTATACTGTTGGATGACATACATTGTCAGGTGGCATACACTGCTAGATGATATACATTGTTAGATGGCATGTTTTGTTAGATAACATACATTGCCAGATGGTATACATTGTCAGATGACATATGTTGTCAGATAGCAAACATTGTTAGATGACATGAGTTGTTAGATGGTATACATTGCTAGATGAGATACATTGTCATGACATGTCAGATGTATATTGTTAGATCACATATGTTGTCAGATTAATACATTGTCGGATGACATATATTGTCAGATGAATACATTGTCAGATGACATAAATTTCAGATGGAATACATTGTTAGATGACATGAATTATTAGAGGGCACACATTGCTAGATGAGATACATTGTCATATGACCTACATTTCTAAATTATATACATTGTCAGATTTAGTACTACCATCAGATGACGGACTGAGATATAGGACATACTGCCACATATGCTATATTGACAGACGGTATCCTATTCAGTCTCGTAATATATACACTATCAGTATCAGATGACGTAAATTGTGTATGACCATGTTGTCAGATGACCATGTTGTTTGATGGCATACACTGTCAGATGCATACATTTTCTAACTTTGCACATTGTCAGATGACATGCACTGCCAGATGACATACACTGTCAGACCGTGTGCACTATCAGAGAGCATACAATGTCACACAGTATGACAGCACACACTGTCAGCCAGCAGACACTGTCTGACAACATACAATGACAGGGGAAACATTTGTAGAATGGTTTGTCTCCAACAACCCATGTCGCCTGCCCAGTGAAGGAACTTCTTCACAGATCTAATCTTAAAAGTGAAATCGAAAAGAAGGAGTCCAAAAATACTAAATGTTTTACAGCATTCACCGCCCCCCCCCCTCTCCTCACATACATTGTCATAACAGACAATCACGGACCAGGAAATTCTGACCAGACGGGCTGGCCGAATGTATTCAGCGCTTCACTTCCAATGCAGTAGGTCGTGGGTTCGATTCCCAACTGAATTAAGCCAATTGTAGAGTCTGATGCTTGAATATGTGGCTGTGTAGGCAGACTATGGTGAAAACAATACAGCAAAGAGAAAGGAAGAGTATAAAGTGTAAAGAAGAAGAGAAAGTCCAGCCCTCTAGTTTATTGCTTATATAGTTACATGGGTTCATTTTAGAGTATCACCCCACCCCTTTCCCCTAATGGGAATCAAGCATTCTTGGCCCTACCAATAGGGATCCAGCATTCCTGGTCCACATGGATACTAGTGGTCTGCCCACCACCACAAGCTGTATGGCCCCATGACCACCACCAACCTTGACGTTTGAGTGTGGTGATCACTATCCCAGCAGAGGGGGTAGGCCCTGAGTGCACCCACACCCAGACCTGTCAGCACCACTATGTCTATTTACATGCCACTCATGCACCACCAGCCAATGCACACACACATATATATATATATATATATATATATACATACATGCGCCTGGTCACGTACACCGATCAGTAAGAGAACATTTGCATTCCCCCCTATGCCGAATATTGGAATATTTTACACAATGATTAGAAAAGGTTATGCATGCCGCCACATTGCCCAGCGTTCGATGATAATACTATAATATAACAAGGATTTGCTTGCCAGGTGTCATGATAATGCTACTGAGTGGGATATTAAGTTATGGTGGTTTAGCTGAGGCCGCACTACAAAGTCACCGTCCGTGAGCACTGCCACAAGTCGGCACCCGGCCTGTTACGACCTTAGGTGTTGCAAGGATGCAAAACCCAAACAAACAAGCGCAAATTTGTCACTTCACACGCAATGCATGGATGCATCATCAGCGGACGAAGGGTACAAGAACCCCCCCCCCCCCACCACCACCACCACCCAACCTACCCCCCCCCCACTCCCACGCCCCCACCCACACCCACACCCCCACCCGTACCTCTACCACCTACCTGTCCCTGTCCAAATTAAGAACCTATTCTATTCACAGCGGCCGCATTTCTCCATTAAAACTTCCATTAGAACGAGACCGTGATTTCCAAGAAAAATCACAGCATTTGCGAAACAATGTGTAATGGGGTTGCATGTTTTGTTCTTTTATATTGTTTTAGTTCTTCTTCTTTTTTCTTTTTTTTCTTATTTTTTTTCTTCTATAATAGAATCCTGAAACACACTGAGCAACTCCCGTCGCCCTTCCCCTTCCCCTCCCCCACCCCCACCCCCCAGCCATCTCCTTTTCCCCCCTCTCCCAATGAAAGCATTAGCGACACTCTACCTAGGCACAGCATTGGCGTAAGTTGTGCATGCTTTCCTTAATTAGGCCACACGTAGGCCTAGCCTTTGTGATTCCTCATTTTAAGTAGGCCTTAAATCATGTTTATGAAACCTGTGATGAATAATCGATCTTCTTTATGGTCAGGGACATGGTAGGGTCTGTGTTCAGAGACCAATGTGATGAAATATTTACAGATATCTCTGTGTTAATATGCCTACCATGAATACCAACAATTAGGGAGCCGACACAGACGCTTTTCCAGTTCGTGTTGCTTGCTGTTCAATTTGATTGGACAAATTTTAACCACCCACCAACCAATCAACTCCAATCAATGCTCACTTCCATACGTCACTTTTCTTTCCTAATTTCTTTTTGTAAACAATTTATTTAGCAGAATAGATTTCCTCTTTTCAGCGTGACATTGCAGATACGTATCTCTGTGTTTCTCCATTATTTGAATCACATAGTTGGACTCTTCCCCGACAAGAGTTTAATTTGACAAGCAATTGAAGTAGTGTTAAAATTACATACTCCGATGCAAACATATAACTTTCCAAATCAAAAAGCACTTACCTAGATTTGATCCTACATATCCAACTTGGATATTACGGCATTTATTAAACATTTATTTCGGCATAAAATGGAACACACAATCAGTTTAATGCCCCATCCTGATATGACCTTAGATGTTGCTAGGACGTAAAACAACAACAAACAAACAGTTTAATGCAACCTGTTAATGCTGAAGCATATGGTGGCCAAAATGTCAGTATCATTGTGCATGTTTTCATTTCACATATCTCTAAAGTTAGCCTGTTCTAAAAATCTTTTAAATACTTCAAAATAAAGTGAGGTAGATTATGACGACCAACCTGGTATATATATTTTTTTTAAATATATATATTGGAGAAACTCAATACCATATCGAATTGTGAAACTTTAAACAATTATTACCTGATATGGCGCTGCGTGGATTTTAGACCTGAGGGATTTTAAGGGTGAGAATTGACCGAATCAAATTCAATTTCGATAAACATTTCATGAAGGCCAAACAAAAAAACTAATCCAATTTCGATAAACATTTCAACTAAACAAAAAAAACTAAAAAACTAATATTAAAGGGGCGTTCGTGATTTATTGAATAACTCTAGCTTTGAAAGTAAAATTATTTGGCTTAATAAAGATAGAAATTTAAATTATTTTAAGATATAAAAAATAATTAATGAGTGATAGAAAAACAACAATAGGTTATATCTGACTGCCTAGTCTGATATCACTTTTATTGAACTGTTCTAGTATCCGAACCCTGCAATATGGATATCACCATGGAGAACGTGAATTTACGATTGCTCTAGCAACACTAGCTATTTGATAGATTACGCTTATGCAATGCCCAGATGATAGTGATATCACTATGCAGAGATATCCATGTTAATTAGCTGCCAGTAAAACAGCGCATTGAGTTCAAAATTTTACTAACTGCCTATAAAGCTATAAATGGTAACGCGCTGAATATCGGTGCAATCTTTGATCCCTCAAACAGTCATCCCGAATTGTCAGATCATCCAGTCAGATATTATTCCACGTCCTTGCGTCTAGACTCAACTCATATTTTTTAATTTTTGTTGTTGTAAATATAGTTTAGTCATTGAATAAAGTCGTTTGTCAGCGCCGTGGCACTGGTCTTCCAGCCATGTGACAATACAGTTATTTACAATATTTGTATATATAGTCTGATATTGTCATCAGCAGCTAGCTGAATGCATCTTCTGCATCGCAGGTCCCACTTTCTGGATTAGCTTGTCAGAGAATGTAAGAGAAGCAGCATCTCTTGACCAATTAAAAAGTTGTCTTCAACACCCACCTGTTAAAGGTACCTTTTTTATGGCAATTGAAATGTCTCCATCCTACAACTATTTAAACCAAGATGTAAATATTTCATATCATGGTTTTATTGCACAACACCTTAGAAAAGCTCCTGCTAGTGATGGAACTCTATTAAATGTTCCCATTATAATTGTTATTGTTATCATTTTTATATATAGTCTGCCAAAACTTATATCAAGTTGACTCTTGTCTAATATCAGTTTCTGTGTAGTTTATGCTGATCAGATATATATATTAAAATAAATTGCAATTGAGCATTTTATTCCTCGACATTTGCTCACATTTAAAAGCCAACGTCATTTAATAAACTTTCATCACATTAATATGGACTTTTTGTAATAAGTATCGACGTTGGTTTTGCTGGAACTTGGAAGTCAATATGTATCCCAGGTCCCCGTACCATAAACCCCATATCATACAACAACTGCTTAATATCAAAGCAAATGTACATGTATTAAAGCCGAACAGACACACACCGATTTCGGAGATTACTTGACATTGAGATTGAGCCATGACATATGAAATTTAACACAATGGCATTCTTAAGTAAAATAAATTATAAATTAAATAGACAGACATCTTAACAAATGTCCTATATTCACCAAGTAGATAATGTGTAGTCTGTATCTACGACATCCCCGATAACTGGTCAGCAATGTCGTCTAGTGTCCGCTGAGGCTTATAGTTAACTTATCCAACATCTACAACGATGGGTACAAGTACAAATGTCCGACGGTGTCCTAATTGTTCGTCTGGTGTAAGCCTACGCTTACATAAGAAACAAAAAATATATATGCAACGAGTTGGATTTTATGTTGTGTATGTGTCTTTAAACTATCTTTTTATTCATTGCGCTCCCCCCCCCCCGCCTTCTTGGAATTTGTCTCTTAGAGAATAATACTGGCAAGTTTCGTAAAAGATGCATTTCACCTGTAGTGAGATCTATTTCTGTCTCTGGGAAAGTTCATATCCTCTATAGAGTGGTAATATAAGCCCATGCAATCTACTTTTAAAATACTACTAGTCATCTCGCAGCATTTGAATTTCAGAAAGATCTCCTTCCTGCACTTGCCTCCTCCCCCCCCCCCTTCTCACCCCAAACCTCCTCCCCCACCCCTACCACCACCACCTCACTTCCCTGACCACCCCCAACCCCACCCACCTACCCACCTACCCACCTACCCACCTACCACCCGGGCTTACATCTTTAACAAAAGGCTTTTAGTCGGCGAGACTGAGTGGGCTTGTAGATGGGCGATAATAGACGCAATGATTGGGATAATTTCCACGTGGGAGAGACATGGGGCTGGCTGCCTAGGCACAGTGACTGCCATCGCAGTCCCCCTCTCAAACAGCCCCCATTTGATACTCACACACACTTCCATTCACTCATACCCCCCCTCCATTTACTCACACACCCTTCCACACACACTCACCCACACCTACACACTCACCCACACCAACCCCCATCGCAGTCCCCCTCTCAAATAGCCCCCATTTGATACTCACACACACTTCCATTCACTCACACCCCCCTTCCATTTACTCACACACCCTTCCACACACACTCACACCCACCTATACACTCACCCACACCCACACACACCCCACTCCCCCTCTCAAACAGCCCCCATTTGATACTCACACACACTTCCATTCACTCACACACCCCTCCATTTACTCACACACCCTTCCACACACACTCACACCCACCCACACACACCCTTGCACCTACACTCACTCACACCCACCTCCACACACCCTCACACACATCCACACACACTCACACACCTCCACACACACTCACACACACCCCACCACACATACTCACACTCACACACACCTCACACACACCCTCCACACACACTCACACAGGCTCACAGACACACACACTCAAACACCCCTCCACACACCCCTCCAAACACACTCACACCCCACCCCCCACACACACTCACGCCCCGCCCTCTATCAGCGCCATCCCTCCCTGAACCCATTCCGAGAGTCCGCCCTTCCCCCTCTCCCTATCACTTTCCGCCAATCATCCTCTGCTTCTGACGCCCCTCTCCCCATCTCCCGTTTCCCGCCACGCATTCAGCATCCCCAGCATTCCATCCTCATCCTCATCCTTCATTCATCATATCCATATTTGCTTTATCATCCCCATCATTCCATCCTCATCCTTATTCTTCATATCCATCTTTTCTTCACCATCCCCATCCTTCCATCATCATATCATCCCCACCCTTCCTTCGTCCCTTCATCATCCCCACCCTTCCTTACCCATCACCCCCCTTCCTTTCCAATCATTTACATCCCTCACCATCACTCACCATCCCCATCCTTCTTCCACCATCCCCCTTCTCTTCACACCTCACCCTTCCATTACTGTCATCCCCACCCTTCTCCCATCAACCCCACCCTTCCCGGCTACCCGCAACCCCACCCTTATCACCCCCACTCTTCCCTCATCATCGCCACCATGGTCTCCCATCACGCCAACCCTTCCCTCATCATCCCATCCCTTCCCGCCAACCTCTTCCTTTTCCTACCACCTCTCATCGTATCTGCTCACCACGTCACACTCTCCAACACCTCTTTATCCCCAGCCTTCCCAAACATTTACCCTACCCACCCACCCTCGCACAAACACACACACAAACACACATCAAATAAGACCAACACACACAAACACACACACTTCAACAAGGCCAACACACATATTCCTCACTGCTCTTCACACCCCTACATCTTCACACGCCGCCAAACCCACACGCCCGTTCTATATATATATACCTTCACACTTCCATATCTACCGCCAGCCTGACACTCCAAGTCTAATGCTATTCCTCTCCCTCTAACAATCCACACCTCTGACAGCATCCTTTCCTCGTCCTCCCACGCCACGCTTCTTCCATCAATCCCACCGCCAACCCACGCACTACCGCTCACACATCGCCACTCCCAGTCAACGCCCATCACACCCACACAATCCACTTCCTCTCCCACCCATCCACACCCATCACACCCCCCTCTCCAACACACACACACACCTCCACCCCGTGTCCCCTGGGCCCGGCACCGGGGTGTCAAGGTGTCAAATTGTTGTCATGGGAACGGTCGCCCAGATCGGCCCATGCGCGGTGTGATCAATATGGCGTCGATCTTGTGCGCGATGAGTGTTGGTTGTCGCCGATATAGCCGATATAGCACGCTGTCAGTAGCCTATTTGTTCTTACAGAACGACTGGCTGTGCTATATAGCTGGGCTCTATTAAACGGTATAGCCTGATCCGCCTTGCGTCGACTTGTGGATTTGTCAGATCACATTTTGATGGCCATTTCACGTCTCTTATTTTCATGACGATCAGGATATGACTAGCAGTGTTGTGATGGCGTGTTCTATTAAGCAGTATGACACAGTTTGCCCAGTACCAGCTAGTGCTGCCAGAAGATCACACTGCAATGATCCTACACCCTTCCTCATATTATCTTTACGAATTAGCTACTTACTACTACTAGTAGTGCTGCATTGTCATGTTCCATTAAGCGGTATATCACGATTCGCCTGGTATCAGCTAGTGCTGCCAGAAGATCACACTGCAATGATCCTACACCCTTCCTCATATTATCTTGACGAAGTAGCTACTTACTACTACTAGTAGTTCTGCATTGTCGTGTTATATTAAGCAGTATGACTAGGTATCCCAAGTGCCTTGCCAATCCACCAATAATCTGTGTGTGGAGCCTTATAATTCATCATTTTCAATCTGTTAGTGTGTTCTAAGTTGTTCACCAATTGAAATAAAATCTAAAGCAAACTAAAGCTTCACATTTCTTCTTTCTAATAGTACCATCCCCATTAGGATATGACTTTGATCAGCTACAGAAAACCAATACTTTGTCAAGTCCATTTATGTAGAAAATCACCTTTTGTTCCAACTAACTTTTGCATGAAATTTTACACTGCTTCTTCAAACCTATGGCGCCCATTCACCAGAGCTCGCATCATCATGCCAATGATATCACCCTGTTGCCAATACTGCAGGCCATATAGTCCTAGAGAAACTGTGTCATACTATGACACAGTTTGCCCAGGATCAGGTAGTGCTACCAGAAGATCACACTGTAATGATCCTACACCCTCCCTCATATTCCCGTCACGACTAGGCTACTACTAGCAGTGTTATGTTGCCGTGCCTATTAAGCAATATAGCACGGTGGTCGCCTGGTATCGACTTGTGGATATGTCAGATCACACTTCAATGGTTTTACATCTCCCCATCCAAGCATCCTAATGATTTTGTCATTTATTCCATTCCATAACGAGGTGAGTCGCTTAGCAACTTCCGGTTAGTTCCACTATTTAGGTGAACATCATGAATTGTAGATTACGTACTTTCGAAGCATTTGCTCTGAACAGCACGCTACCAACAATAGCATGGTCATGATCAAAGAAAGTAACTAAGAAACTACACAAGTTTATCTGAGAATGGTATCAACCCCAGCTGACATTTTCTTCGAGTGTCTGGATGGAAGTTGGAAAATGAAAGGCATTTTTATTATATACAGTAAAACCTCTCTATACCGACCCCCTCCACAGATCGACCACTCCCCTATATCGATCGCTTTATTTGTGTCACACCAATACCATTGTAAGGATATTCTAACTCTCTAAACCGACCACCTCCTTAAATGGACCACTTAAAGTCGGTCCCATGATCGGTCGATTTAGAGAGGTTTTACTGTATTTCCAGCTGGGGGATTTAAAATATGCATACAAAAGAAACCCACACAAATTCACTTTTCTTAATTGAAAATGCTAAACTGATCTATCTTCGAATATAACATGTATCATTAACTGTTGCACTTGCAGTCATTACGATTTTAATGAACGCTCTGCATTCATATATTAGCAATAAAACTCGAATGAAAAGAAAGTAATTTACATCAACAGCAACACAGTATCGTTTACGACTACGTTGAATGAACTGCGTGTGCCCACAGTGAAACTGTGGCGTGCCTCCCTGCTATTCCACAAGGGCATGCCATATTCTCAGAAGTGACAACCAACAAAAAAGGGAGGGATAGAGAGTGACAGCGCATGCACGTACAGAATGTCGTATTCGCGCTGCTAGTGCTGCCATTCTGGCAGAGAAACTGACAATGTTCACTGCCGACTATTACTGTCACTGAAAGTCGTCTGCTTTCACTAACCAGTGTCACTTGCTCAATCGTTAAAGCCCCAGGCACATTACGACTTGTGACCGCTTACGACCACTTAAAGCTGCATAGTCCGACTAAAACACCAAATTTTCAAAATCTAAAAAGCAATTATCTGGATTTTATTTCACATATGAAGAGTTCAGGCGCAAAGCCACGTAAACGCCAATCCAAAAATGTAGTTTAAATAACAGATTTTTACACGAAAATAATTTTAACTCTCACTAATTCCACTTTTCATATGATCACATGGGTATGGAGCAATGCCCCAAAAAAATAAGAATATAAACAAATTAACTTTTTGTAGGATTGATTCCAATGTTTATCTCCATTTTTGGATTGGTGTTTACATGGTTTTACGCCTGAACTCTTCATATCTAACTTAGATGTTGATGTGCTTATTAAACATTATCACCATATCGAAGGGAATACTGATGCAATTTAATAGAACCTGTTACTGCAGAAGCCTATAGTGTCAGAGTTTTGTCGTCCTTGCCTAAATTAATTTTGCATGTTTGTATTTCAAATATCTCAAAAGTTAGCCATTTAAAATAAAAGTTGATTCAAACTAAAGTAAAGTAGACTACAACGATCAATCTAATATATTTATTTCAGAAAATGACAGAAACTCAAAACGATCAGACTATGAAACTTGAAGGATCACTTAGCGACCACCTGGGACGAAAGAACTCACCTCCGTGTGACCAAAGCAATGTTCACTGACCTCTGGGAAACCATTTTGGTCGCAAGGAGATTTTTAGTGCAGTAGCTGCAACCTCCTTGCGACCAAAAATGGTTGCATGGTCGGTGCCCACTGAGGACCACTTTGTGACCACTTGCAACCATTTTGTGACTTCTTTGAAACTACCCATTATTTGTGGTCGGAAAGTGGTTTCAAGCAGTAGTGTGACTGGGGTATTAGTTGTCAGCTTAATTAAAAACAGAGAACATTTCTGATTCGGAGACGATATTTTGCAGGAGCAGAATATGACATTTTTATAGCAGCAGGCGATTATGTATTTAGTAGCAGGCGACATTTTGTAGCAATAGGCGATTCTCTATATTTGAGGGTGACAATTCTAGAATGGTCACCTTTTCTTAGAACCATGTTCTATTATCCCAATCCAAATGGATGGAACTAAGCTAGATGTGAACAGGTAGAAAAGAAACACAAGGTGCAATTCTCTTTTTGTTGCTGAAGTTAAGAACCGTACGAACCGAATCCATCAAAGTAAGTATATACTTAATATATACTTCATATATATATGAGCCTGTCTCAAAAGGTGATAACTCTTTTGTTTTGTCTATTGTAACGATTGACACAAAACAGCACAGAAATGGTTACACTGAAAACACAAGGACATTTGCTTCAATCAATATGTATTCTATTGCGATTATGAAACACCATGTAAAAAACAAATCAGTTTATCCTGAGCAAATGCATAAGTAGATAGTATGTTGATCGTTACAATGGACAAAGTTTTGTCCCATATTGCTTAGCACCTTTTGAGACAGTCTCATATATGTAGTAGACTGCACTGACATCTCAGGCAAGGAGCCACATAGACAGATAGCCGTGGATAGGGTGGTGTCATCAGGCAGCCTAGGTGGTGTAATGGTTAGCATACAGGTCATATATTAAGGATATATGAAGTATATGTCGTGGAGGTGATGAACATGGGAAATATTGTACCTAGTGCGGGAATCGAACCCACAATTCTCGCATTCCGGCCCAGTGTGCTAACCATTACACCACCTAGGCTCACCAATGTCACCAACCTATCCATGGTTAGCTGTTTATGGCTCCTTGCCTGAGAGGTCAGTGCAGGCTACTACACTCATCCCCCTGGAATTGGACATCTTTCAAATGGCTTACATCCATAAGTCATTTTAATGCATACAATTACATACATACAGGCAATGCACTTACATATGTACACAGGGGAAGTTCAACAACCATACAGCGTGTAGCTTGTACAGGACTCTGATCATGGCACCAGTGTCATGGTGGTGATGAAAATTGGAAATAGCGTACCTACAGCAGGAATCAAAACTAAATCTCTTGCATTCGAGAATTTGTTGTTTCTTGAAGATTTATACTGCCTGTCATGGATAAGTCTGACTAGACTTGTTTTCACCATTAGACAGTTTGGCGATAGAAAGCCCGAGCCTACACTTTTACCGACCCAAGGGATTTTTAACCTCCCACACCACATAGACATGGTATGAGAGCAACTGGCCTTTGATGATGCTGTAAGTTATCCACAGCGGTGGAAATCCAAATTGGCAGAGGTGGGGGCACGGGGAATCGAACCACCGACCCTCAGATTAGGAGTCTGAGCAGAAAAAAGTCAGACACTCTAACCACTCCGCCACAGAGAACACCAAAAGTAAATAATGAAATAAGACAACAACAAAATGCTAAATATTAACTTTCAATCTTCAGCTTGTTGCATTTTCAAACACGGCCGAGTTTTGCACAAACAAACAAAAACATCGACGTTGGCAATGTTGACACCCAGATCAAAATATGCGATCAATATCACGTTGGAAACACCGGTTCTCATCTAGTTAGCAAAGTTAAGAGATGTTAAGCCTCGTCAGTACTTAGATCGGTGACCACCCTGGGAATACGAGGTGCAGCACACGCCCCGTTACAGGACGATAGCCTGCTAGATTAGTAGCAGATAAGTAATGTAGGTTTACTTGTTGAATTGATCAGAACTTTTCATATTAAATGTTATTAAAACCCAGCAATTATTTTATTTATCTCTTTTTCTTTTATTTCATTATTTTTCTTAGTATTTGTTTTTAAATTTGCACCAGAAAGACAGCTGAGTCAGTTGAAAAAGCTTGCCACAAGTCTTGACTCCTAATCTACTTGACCTAATTAGTATTGAAACCAAAAATTGTAGCACACGCACCCACACCCGCCCCCGCCCCCGCTCCCGCCCACCGACTAAAGAAGTATGTGTGGGGTGGCTTGAACTTATAATGAACCTACGCGATTCAATTAATCCATTATATTTTTTGTGGTTTGTTTGTTTGTTGTTGTTTCACGTCCTAGCAAAATCTAAGGTCATTTCTTGACGGGTACCGACTTGTGACAGTGCGCACTCATGGCGACTTTATAGTGCTGTCCCACTGGGAAACCAGGTCGTCAGCACCATGACTTGGTATCCCACTCAGTAACATTATCCTGACACTGAGCACACCAGTCCTTGCCCTGTCCTAATAATACCGAGCGCCTGGCTAGGAAGCGACAAGTATCAATTTTTAAGTCATTGGTTTGACTCGACCAGGGTTCGAACCCACGACCCCACTATCTACCAGCAAGGGAGACGGACGCTCTTACTCATTCGGCCATCCTGTCTGGTCTCATGATATTGTTGTATCTGCATCATAAAGTGAATCACGAATGCAAATGACTGGCCACATAAACAGAAGCTATGCATACATGGTTTTGGATTCACGGAACTATTGGGGGGGATTGATAAGATGAATTGTTGTGGCGAATTGTCGTGACGAATTTCTGTGGGCAAATTGTTGTGGCAAATTGCTGTTCCCTAATTTTACTCGTCAATTGTGACGAATTACTGTAGTGAATTTTTATGATGAACAGTGAAAACTTGTTGTAATGAATCGCAACGATGAATCACTAGGATGAATTATTGGGACGAATTATTCAATGGATTTCCAGGACGGTTTGTCATGGTGATTTATTGGCACGAGTTGCTGCGACGAATTTGTGGTGACGAATTTGTTGGCGGTGCCTGTGTTCAGACCATCCCTCACCCCTAGCTATCAACCATCTCCGCCTTTGACTGGCACCAACTGTCATGACTCAGCAATCTTCTGTGTTAACCTAATAAATCGGCCCGGTCTGAGCATCTTAAAGCCGACTGCCCTACTTGGCCCCAGACCGGACGCAGTGGCCGAATCGGTAGAGCGCAGGCCTCCCATGTGGGAGATCGAGAGTTCGATTCCCAGTCGAGTCAAATCAATTACTTACTAAATTGATACTTGTCGCTTCCTAGCTTGGTGCTTGACATTAATAGGATAGGGCAAGAATGGTTAGCTCAGTGTCAAGATAATGCGACTGTGTGAGATATTGGGTCATGGTGCCAGCAGCCTGATTTCCAGGTGGGGCAGCATTATACAGCACACTGTCACAAGTCGGTACCCGTCCTGATATCACTTTAGATGGTGCCAGGACATAAAACTCCAATAACCAACAAGTAACCTTAAAGCCGACTCGCCTACTTGACCTCAAACCCGCGCAGGGCAATGGTGTTTTCAACCAGCAGAAGAGGGCAACAAATGCACAATGCTGAGGGGATTCTAAGGAACCTGTCAGAGGTGCTTTAGACATTTCAACATGAATAACTTAACATTGAATATGACATAATCTTTGTTGTCCATGTGGAGTTCAATCATCATCATCATATCATCATCACGTCCTGGTATGCCCTTAGATGTTACCAGGACGTAAGACCCCAACAAACAAACAAAAATCATTATCATCACCATTACCGTGTTGGTAGATCGTGGGGTCGTAGGTTCGAACCATAGTCGAGTCAAACCAATGACTTAAAAAGTGATACTTGTTGCTTCCTAGCCTGGCGCTCGACATTATTAGGATAGGGCTAGGACTGGGGGGCTCAGTGTCAGGATAATGTGACTGAGTGTGATATCAGGTCATGGTGCTGGCAGCCTGGTCTTCAAGTGGGGAAGCACTATAAAGTCGCCATGAGTGCGAACTGTCACAAGTCAGTACCTGTCCTGATATGACCTTAGATGTTGCTAGGACGTAAAACAACAACAAACAAACAAGCAGCATTACACTTACAGCCCCCACTGCCGTGTTATGATAGTTTTTTAAAACTTGGATAGTGTTTTGGACGTATGTACGGGTAGTGTATTTAATTTAACAGTAGTGTTTTGAACTTAAGTTGAAAACACTACCATGGTATTTTGAACTTAGGTTGAAAACACTACCGTAGTGTTTTCAACGGGGTAGTGTTTTGAAGTCCTACACCGGCAAAATCCTCATCGCTACATAGATGTGTAGGTTCAGAAACTGTACAGGGTTTGTCTCTGCAAAGTAGCGTAATAATGGAATATATATTACTTATAGATGTAGTTGGAAAATCCATCGGTTTGAAAGATATTTAATGATTTGGGGTTAAATACATCAGAAATACATCAGATTGGCATAGTCTCATATAAATACATCAGCCTATTTAACACAATTCCTGACGGAATATCTTTCATGTGTCTATCATGTGACTGGAATGCTAGTGTTGCGGTACGGACACCATTGCTAATTAAACAATTTTATTCCCAAATAAATTTGTATTTATATATTATAAAAACTCGACCGACTGGAATGGCCGAATCGGTAAGAGCGTTGTTGGATGACTTCCCATGTGGGAAATGGTCGTGGGTTCGAACTCCACCTAGTCAAACCAAATCTTTTTTAATTGACACGTGTTGCTATCTAGCCTGGTGCTTGGAACTAATGCGATAGGAGAAGGACTGGTTTGCTCAGTATTTGGATAATGTGACAGTGGGATACCAGGTCATGTTACTGGTAGCATGGTCTCCCTGTGGGGCAGCACTATGAATTTGCCACGAGTGTGCACTTTCAAAAGTTGCCAAGTACCCATCTTGGTATGACCGTAGATGTTGATAGGATGTAAAATTCCAAAACCAGTATAATCCCGTTAAACCAAACTTGAAGGGACCCTAGAAATTTGCTTGGATTAACCGATCATTGGTTTAACCGAGCTTTGGCTTCGACTTTGACTTGGCTTTGGCAAAAATGCAGGTGCATTATGAATGCAATATACAATGTATGTGGACACTTTGATTATTGTTTTTTATGTATATACAAGATAACCCAGTTAAACCAAGCTCAGTTAAACCAAATGATCGGTTAATCCTAAATTTTTTCGGCTGCCTGGCAAAATATTACCATTTATCATATAAAAAAGTCTGAGATGACCTTATAACCACATGAAAGTTTGGTTTAACGATACCGGAGGTGGCCTGGGGCCCGACAAATTTGTTTGGATTAACAAATAGTTTGGATTAACCGACTTTGGTTTAACCAACTTTTTTATATGATAAATGGTAGTATTTTGCTGGGCCGCCGAAAAAAGTTTGGATTAACCGATTGTTTGGCTTAACCGAGCTTGGTTTAACGGGGTTGTACTGTACTCATTCACTTGTTTGAATCAATATCTTCCAACATCATTCATGTCTACCGTATCTCTAAATCCATGTAATCTAATTTAGCTTTCAACCACATCGATAGTGAGAGAGTTCTATTCAGAGAAAAAAGTCAATGTGTGCAGACATTGGAGACACTTTGGTTTAAAGTTGCAGAATCCGAGAGTTTTGAATTTGGTGCTTTGGTTTGTTTTATATTTCCTTTTTTTTTGGTTCCATCCTGTTGGAAAACATTTTGTTTCCAGCCCCAGCAGTTATCGCACATTTCAATTCCTTACGAACGAATCACTGAGATGGTATGAACAGCATAAATTACAGCAGGGAATTATCAAGCTCTATATCACTTGCTATCCGGACTGCACTTCGTCCACACCTCTCTCTATCTCCTCTCTGCTGGCCATGCTCCTCCTTGATATTGTCTGAAAAGAGTTCCAGGAGGCGGAGCCCGCCAGCATTTCCCTTTTTATTCTACTATGTCCCTGCTTATACCAGAAAGCAAAATGGCGCTGCTTTCATTTTGTGTTATTAGATTCTGCCATATATATAGTATTAATTACTTATTACTTTATTAGCTTGATCATGATAGTCTATTTTATTTTAGTTTGGGGGAAATTGTATAATAAATGGCTAACCTTGAAGAGATTTGAAATAAAAACATGCAGAATTCACACTATTCACACGTGACCTAATTAGGCATCAGAACGAGGCTGAGTACACATCGGACACTCTGAAACAGTGAAAATTACCACAAGACACTATTGTGTGCTGATTTGTACGAATAATGACAGAAGTAAAGTAGTAAACTTTGAGGATATTCATTTTTTAAACTACCATACTCATTTTCGCATACCTGTTTTCTATCCATTGGCCAATATTCATGAAGATTGGGTGATGATCAGATGCATTTTGAGGATGAATAATAGGTGATGTCAACAAAGTCGCTCACCATCATCGCCAAGCTTTTCTTAAATTCAAAATTGCATAACTTTATTAATATCTATATATATATTTTTTAAATATATTTGAACCCTTTTATAGCTGTTATTAATTTGTAATTACTAAGACTAATTGTTTAACCGTGTTACACAGATAACTACTCTGACAGTGTTGCATGGTACATGACACCACCATAACTATGCAGACTTGAAGTTGACAGTCACATTGTAGTAAAAGAATGGAAAAATCACCATGCAGGGGTCACCCAATCTTTGTGAAAATTGGCCAATGCAAATAGATAGAAAACAGTTATGCAAACATGAATGTGGTAGTTTCGAAAATGAATTTCGAGAGGTATTGGTCGATGAAAAAACACTTTTCATAAACAAACGCACAGTGGCACCTCGCAGATGCATACCTGGCCTCGGTCTGGTTTCAACATGGCCGCGGTGTGTATAGCGTCAATACTCTTGGTGTGCACAACAAACGCTGGACTGCAGACTTGGAGCAGTGACAAGTTATATTAAATCGACTTGAACCTCTAAAGTTCTATGCAGCAGTGAATAGTTAATGAGTGTGCCAGTATCTAAGTTGGATATGTAGGACGAACTCAAGGTAAGTGTTTTGGTTTTGAAAGGTTTATGCTTTCATCGGATTATCATGCAACACCTGCATTATCATTTAAACAATATTATCGCGTCTTAGAGGATTTTTTTTGTGGGGGCATTTTTTAAATCAAGAAAAAAGTCTTTGTTCACAAAGCTAGGATTAAGAATCATTCAAGACAATAAACCACAACCTAGACAATAAACCACAACCAGCATTGAAAAGAACTTCTATCATGAACTTAGGTGTTATGGACAGGCTAAATAAACCATCAATTAAAAAGAAATTTTAAAAGAAAAAATTAAATAAAAACCTCTGGGAACCCTGAAGACAGGCAGACTAGCGTCCGCAAATTACGTCACATCTGGTGGGCCCCAAAGGACAACGATGATTCCCACTGAAGGACATGACATAACCTCGATAATCACCCATTGTGGCTAATTTGACTTTTTTTTTAAAGGGAGAATGAGGGGGGAGGGGGGTGCAATAATTTACTTTTAACTACAGTCCGAGCGATTTGTCATTTAGGCCTCATGAAACGCAGCGACAAGTCACAACGCCGTCGGTACCGACTGGCGCCGACAACCAGCAGAGTTAATTAAAACTAGAATTGACTTAATTATCTAAAGTCTGGCACACCTTCCCAGAAGCCTCCTGTGTCGGGGAGTGTTCTTTTTGGAGTGGCTTATTTTTATTTTGGGATGGGGCTCTCCTTGAAAATATCACTCCTGTTTTATTTTTAATTGTGGGGGGAGGGGGGGGGGGGACTCCGCGAAAATAGCACTCTTTGAATATTGCGGTGATTTTCTCGGTCCCGCTAAAATAGTGATTTTTTTTGTTTGTTTATCGGATGCATACAATGTTCTTCAGGTTAATTTTGAGGGGAGGGGGTGTCCCCTATAAGGGCATAGCTGAAAAATAAATATTGTTTTTAGGAACACGTCAAATTAATCTACGAATCGCTTATATATTCATTTATTTTTAAAGTCAAGGATGAGAATATAACTTTATTATTAGGCACAAATGATCACAGGGGTAGGCTTTACTATCCTTGTCTAGAGACATTAGAAGATATTTGCGTCACCTTTATTTAATTCAAAGTGATCAATGGATTGTTAGTAAAGCAGGCTGTATAACTCAGCGTCCCTCCCTACCCTCTCCCCCTCCTCCCTTCCCTCCAACTTCCTCCTTTCCTTCCCTTTCCATACTCCCCCGTTCCCTCTTTCATTCCCCTCCATCTACATTCTCACTCACCCTCCCTATGCCTCCCTCCATCGCGTCTCTCCCTCCCTTTGCCTTCCCAACTCTCCTTTCATTAACCCCCTCCCCTTACCCCTTCTAACCTCCCCATCCGCTTCCCTTTCCTAATTGACTCTCCACCTCCTTCCTCCTTTCTCTTCTCCCGTCCTCTTTTCACGCCCTCACTCTAACTTCCCCTTCACCTCCATTCCCTCCATCTCCTGCCTCCCGCCTCCCTCCTCCGCCTCCCTCTCCTGCCTCCCTCCGCCGCCTCCCTCTCCTGCCTCCCTCTCCCGACTCCCTCTCCCGACTCCCTCTCCTGCCTCCCTCTCCCGCCTCCCTCTCCTGCCTCCCTCTCCTGCCTCCCTCTCCTGCCTCCCTCTCCTGCCTCCCTCTCCTGCCTCCCTCTCCTGCCTCCCTCTCCCGCCTCCCTCTCCCGCCTCCCTCTCCCGCCTCCCTCTCCCTCCTCCCTCTCCTGGCTCCCTCTCCTGCTCCCTCTGCTCGCTCCCTCTCTCCCTCCTCCCCCTCCAGCCTCCCTCCTCCCGCCTCCCTCCCCCTGCCTCCCTCTCCTGCCTCCCTCTCCCGCCTCCCTCCCCCGCCTCCCTCCTCTCCCTGCCTCCCTCTCCTCCGCCTCCCTCTCCTCCTCCCCTCTCCCCCCTCCCTCTCCTCCCTCCCTCTCCTGCCTCCCCTCCTCTCCCTCTCCTGCCTCCCTCTCCTGCCTCCCTCTCCTCCTCCCTCTCCTGCCTCCCTCTCCTGCCTCCCTCTCCTGCCTCCCTCTCCTGCCTCCCTCTCCTCCTCCCTCTCCTGCCTCCCTCTCCTCCCTCCCCTCCTCCTCCCTCCCCTCTCCTCCCTCTTCCCCTCTCCTGCCTCCCTCTCCTCCTCTCCTCTCCCGCCTCCCTCTCCTGCCTCTCCTCCCTGCCTCCCTCTCATGCCTCCTCTCTCCTCCCCCTCCCCTGCCTCCCTCTCCTCCCTCTCCTCCGCCTCCCTCTCCCCTCCTCCCCTCTCCCCTCCTCCCCCTCCCTCCTCCTCTCCCTCTCCCTCGCCTCCCCTCCTCCCTCCTTGCCTCCCTCTCCTGCCTCCCTCTCCTGCCTCCCCTCCTGCTCCCCCCTCCTCCCTCTCCCCCTCCTCTCCGCCTCCCTCTCCCGCCTCCCTCTCCCTCCTCCCTCTCCTCCCTCTCCTCCTCCCTCTCCTGCCTCCCTCCTCCTCCCCTCCTCCCTCCTGCCCTCCCCTCTCCCGGTTCCATCTCCCGCCTCCCTCTCCCTCCTCCCTCTCCTGCTTCACTCTCCAGCCTCACTCTCCTGCCTCCCTCTCCCGCCTCCCTCTCCTGCCTCTCTCTCCCGCCTCCCTCTCCTGCCTCCCTCTCC
Organism: Branchipolynoe longqiensis; assembly: GCA_030323885.1. Classification (NCBI taxonomy): domain Eukaryota; kingdom Metazoa; phylum Annelida; class Polychaeta; order Phyllodocida; family Polynoidae; genus Branchipolynoe; species Branchipolynoe longqiensis. Next base: position 23,685,445 of record CM059198.1, on the reverse strand, counting down.
TGGCTCACTCTCCAGCCTCCCTCTCCTGCCTCTCTCTCCCGCCTCCCTCTCCCGCCTCCCTCTCCTGCCTCCGTCTTCCGCCTCCCTCTCCTGCCTCCCTCAGCCTCCATAGCCTTCCTTCTCTCAACGCCCATTTCCGTCCCTCTCTCTCCCTCCCTCACTCGCCTCCCTCAACTTCCATAACCCTTCATTTCTCAATCCCCCTTCCCCACCCGTCTCCCTACCTTTGCCCCCTTTCCCCATCTTCTATCTCCCTCCCTCCATTCACCCCCCCCCCTTCCAGGGTTAGACCGTCTCATACTGCTGCCGCAGCAGTCTTAGATTGATTGACCTATTATCTATTTCAATAACTCACCCCACTCACTCCCCTCCCCCATTCTGTACAACTCTTTATGCAACCCGCTGAATTAAAACTACGGCCATTTTTATTTACTTAAATCTACCACCACGTGTGGCAGGTGCTTAATTAGTTCTATCCAACTCTTGTGCTCGGACCACACTGCAGACTCGTCGTCTTTAATCTGTCACATCACCACTGTCCCGATTCATTAAGACGACAAGTCGGAGAAACATTCAGAGACTTTGAGAATAGAACAGACAGATTGCAGACTCGTGATTTTTTAGCTGCCGACGAGACCCACGACTAAGACGAGCAAGTCACCATTGTCTGTGTGAAGAGGTATTATAGGATTAATCTTGTCTGGTCTTCAACCCAGAGCACACTAGCAAACTCGTTATTAATCATCGGAGATTTCAGCGAATCGCCGACTCATGCCGACGGCCTAGTACCGCTATACTGAACCCCTCCTCTAGTACCGATGTCGTGATATATCACCCGATAATGCATCTAGAAACTGGAAGAGACCTACATATTTTATGTCTTGAATGTCGGCTGGTTTCATCGGGGCTTGGGTGAAAAGGTTGGTTGGTTGTTGGAGTTTAACATCCTGGTAACATCTAAGAGCATATCAACACGGGTATGGACTTGTGACAGTGCGTGCTTATGGCGACTTTATAGTGGTGTCCCACTGGCAGACCAGGCTGCCAGCCCTATGACCTAATATTCCACTCAGTTATATTATCCTGACACTGAGCCAACCAGTCCTTGCCCTATCCTAATAATGCCGAGTGTCTGGCTAGGTAGCGAGAAGTATCAATTTTTAAGTCATTGGTTTGACTTGACTAGGGTTGGAACCCATGGGTCCAAATCCCACGATCTATCAATACGGGAGACGGACGCTCAACTCATTCGGCCATCCCGTCTGGTCGGGTGAAAAGGTGCCGTGCCTAACCAGACACACACCACGATTCAGCCGCTCCCCAACTTTCTGTGTCACCTTCCACACCCTCACACACACGCGGCACGCACATACACGCATAGCGGCGCGCATGCGCACACGGAGCGGAGTGAGACAATTATAAGCAGCTCGAGCCGTAATGTGGCAGGCTGATAACATGGCGGCGAAGCAGTTCACAGTGTGTGGGGGAAGGGGAGTGGGGTAGAAAGACATGGGGAGGGACGGGGAAAGAGGGGAAGAGAGAGGGGAGGGAGAGAGGGGGGAGAGGGAGGGGAAGGTAGAGAGAGGGAGAGGGGAATGGAGAGACGAGGAGAGAGGGAAGGGGGGAGGGAAAGAGAGGGAGTGGGGGAGGGAAGGGAAGGGGGACAGAGGAAAGGGAGAGGGGAAGAGAGAGGGGAGGGGAGAGAGAGGAAGGGAGAGGGAAGGGAGAGAGGGGCGGAAAGGGGGAGAGGAGCGGGGAAAGGAGGGGTAGAGTGGGACGGTGAGGAACAGAGAGAGAGGAAGAGAGAGGGGAAGGGGAGAGAGGAAGAGAGAGGGGAAGGGGAGAGAGGAAGAGAGAGGGGAAGGGAGAGGGGAAGGGAGAGGGGAAGGGAGGGGAAGGGAGAGACGGGGAGAGGAGCGGGGAAAGAGGGGGTAAAGAGGGACGGGGAGGAACGGGGAGGAACGGAGAGAGAGAGGAAGAGAGAGGGGAAGGGGAGACAGGAAGAGGGAGGGGAAGGGGGGAATGGGGAGAGAGGAAGACAGAGGGAAAGAGAGAGGGGAGGGGAGAGAAATGAAGAGAGAGGGAAAGCACCATGACCTGATATCCCACTCAGTGACATTATCCTGACGCTGAGCCGACCAGTCCTTGCCCTATCCTAATAATACCAAGCGTCTGGCTAGGAAGCGACAAGTATCAATTTTTAAGTCATTGGTTTCACTCGACCAGGGTTCGAACCCGCTCAAATCATTAGGACCATCCCGTCTGTTATTCATACATAGTAGGATCAAGCAGACACCCACACACCCTCACCGTGACGTCACACGTGCACATCCGTGTAGGCTTCCTTTATCTGTGGTTATCGTCCTTCCCTAGTATCAGTAGAGGACAGGCTTATCACGCGGAAGGTTGGCATTTCGATTTCCGGTCGAGTCAAACCAATCACTTACAAAATTGATACCTGTCGCTTCCTGGCCTGGCACTCGGCATTATTAGGATATGACAAGGACTGGTTAGCTCAGTGTCAGGATAATGTGACTGAGTGGGATATCAGGGCATTGTGCTGGCTGTGAGTCTCCCAGTGGGGCTGTGCTATAAAATCACCAGGTGTACACATTGTCAGTGTCATAAGTCAGTACTCGTCCTGATATGACGTTAGATGTTACCAGGATGTAAAACTCCAAGAAAGACACAAACAGGCACACACATCCACACACATCCACACACAGGGAGAAAGACACAAACAGGCACACACATACACACTAATGGAAACATCCACATATATATCCACACACGAACACATCCACACACAGGGAGAAAGACACAAACAGGCACACACATACACACTAATGGAAACATCCACACACATCCACATATATATCCACACACGAACACATGCACACACATGCACACACAGGGAGAAAGACACAAACAAGCACACACATCCACACTAATGGAAACATCCACACACATCCACATATATGTCCACACACGAACACATCCACACACAGGGAGAAAGACACAAACAAGCACACACATCCACACTAATGGAAACATCCACACACATCCACATATATATCCACACACGAACACATCCACACACATCCACACACAGGGAGAAAGACACAAACAAGCACACACATCCACACTAATGGAAACATCCACACACATCCACATATATATCCACACACGAACACATCCACACACATCCACACACAGGGAGAAAGACACAAACAAGCACACACATCCACACTAATGGAAACATCCACACACATCCACATATATATCCACACACGAACACATCCACACACATCCACACACAGGGAGAAAGACACAAACAAGCACACACATCCACACTAATGGAAACATCCACACACATCCACATATATATCCACACACGAACACATCCACACACATCCACACACAGGGAGAAAGACACAAACAGGCACATCCATACACACTAATGGAAACATCCACACACATCCACATATATATCCACACACGAACACATCCACACACAGGGAGGATAGTGAAGTGAGGGGCACTTACCGTACACCCAGGAACACATATCCAAAAACCAATACATCCAGAAACACATCTACACACGAACACATCCACATGCATCCACACACATACCCATAAATATCCACACACACATCCACACAAACGGACACAAATACATCCACACAAGCATATATCCACACATCCACACACATACCCACTCACATCGACACCCACTAATCCACATAAACCACACACAATCTTAAGAATTAATACAGGTAGTGAGTGACCTGGCCTGGTGTTCGGCATTACAAGAATAGGGCAAGAAGCAGTGGGATGAGGAAGACCAATTGTCGCTGATGGAAATTTCCCCTGCTTAATCAACTAATGTACGACAAACACATCCACACACATACATATCCATACCCGAACACATCCACACGTGAACACATCCACATGTGAACACACCCACACACGGCCACATCCACACACATACACATATACACCAAAATACATCCACACATGAACACACACAGGCGTGAACACACCCACACACATACACATATACACCCAAATACATTCACATGTGAACAGATCCACACGTGAATACATCCACATGTGAACACCCACACGTGAACACACCCACACACATACGCATATACACCCAAATAAATTCACCCGTGAACACAACGACACGTGAACACATCCACATGTGAACACACCCACACATGAACACACCCACACACATACACATATACACCCAAATACATGAACACATCCACACATGAACACATCCACACAAGAACACACCCATGCATGAACATACCCACACACATACACATATACACCCAAATACATTCACACGTGAACACATCCACACGTGAACACATCCACACGTGAACACACCCACGCATGAACACACCCACACACATACAAATATACACCCAAATACATTCACACATGAACACATCCACATGTGAACACATCCACACATGAACACACCCACACACATACACATATACACCCAAATACATTCACACGTGAACACATCCACACGTGAACACACCCACGCATGAACACACCCACACACATACAAATATACACCCAAATACATTCACACATTCACACATCCACACATGAACACATCCACACATGAACATATCCACACAGGAACACACCCACGCGTGAACACACCCACACACATACACATATACACCCAAATACATTCACACATCCACACGTGAACACATCCACACAGGAACAAATTCACACACATCCACATCCACACACATCAACAAAAACACACATCCATGCACAAACATACCCACATAGAAACATATCCGCACACAAACATATTCACACACGAACACATTCACACACAAAAACATCCACCCACAAACATATCTACAGACGAACACAGCCACACACAAACACATCCACACACAAACACATGAACACATGAACACACAACCACACATCCACACGCAAACATACATCCACACAAAAGCATATACATGTATACACAAACGCGCCAACATATAAAAACACATTCATATTACAAACACCTCCACACAAACACACCCACATCCACACAGATGTTTGTTTGTTGTTGTTTTACATCCTAGCAACATCTAAGGCCATATAAGGACGGGTACCGACTTGTAACAGTGCGCACCACCCACACAGAAGCGTCCTGATATGACCTTAGATGTTGCCAGGACGTAAAACTCCAACAACCAACCATCCACACACAAGCAGCCACTATTTCCCTGAACCACTTACTGCACTCACACCCACCCACACCCACCCACAAACTCACCCACCCACCCACACCCTCCTACCCCTCGCGCCCCCATTGTGACGTGTACAACGCGGTGTTTACACTGGTCGTGGGGTAAATGTGTCAGGCGGACAGGCGGGGGGGGGGGGGGGGGGGCAGGCTTACCGTTGTGACCACGAGGGTGGTGGACAAGCACACAAAAACCCTATCTAACAAACTCCGCAGTAGGTTACCCCCCGATACCACTTCTTTCCCTCTCCCCCGCTTCCCCCCTCCCCCACCTCGTCCCCCTCGCCTTCCCCATCCCCTTCCTCCTCCTCCCCTTCTCTCTCCGCCCCCCCCCCCCTCCCCTCTCCAGCTGCCCTCCCTTAGTTCCTACATGGGAGAAACCGGGGCAGTGACTTAACTGACGTAATTCTGACACACACAGATGCACGCACACACACTCACACTAACTCTCACACATACACACACTCTCACACTCATACTCACACACACACCAACACTCTCACACAATCATACTCACACACTCACTCACACACCCACACTGACTCTCACACATACACTCACAAACTCACACACTCACACTGACTCTCACACATACACACTCTCACACTCATACTCACACACACACTAACACACTCTCACACAATCATACTCACACACTCACTCACACACACACATACACACTCACGGTCCCTATTTGGTGCGCGGAGGTAACAAATGCCAAGGTGTGAAGTGGCCTCGTACTACTAGTAGTATATCGCAGGTGACCTCAGACCCGGGGACCAGTCGACCTGTACGTATACTAACTACTACGCGTTGGACAGAGAGAGGACAGACCCGACCACGTGTGCGCGCATGCGCGTGTGTGTGTGAGGAGAGATATAATGTTATAGCACACACATATCCACCATCCCTCATCAGCATAGCCTTCGTTATCGCCGGCTCGGGTCTGCCTCCAACTGCTGTTAATTAGAACGGCAAGAAAATCAATGACAGCCCCTCGCCGTGGCGGCGGCGGCGGCGGTAGAGTGAGGACCACGGGGCTGAGAGCGGCCCGGGGATACTGGGGTACACCGGGATGAGGGCCGAGAGTCCCCGGGCACCACCCCCACCCCCACCCACCCCGGCTGGCCTGGCCCTGCACTGCCACCCCTCACACCCACTCCCCCCCCCCACTCCCCCTTAGCTTCCACCTCCTCTACTGTTCCCACATGGGCACCACTAAGCTTAGGGAGCCTGGAATCTCTCTTTCATATACGTTCAACATAACTAATTACGCTAATAAAATGTTTAAGGTCAGTTAAGAATTTGTTATGCTAATACAATATATGAGTAGTAATGACGACAAAGATGATGATATTGATGATGGTGGTGATGATGCTGATGATGATTATTATTATTATTATAGGACCAGACGGGATGGCCGAATGAGTTGAACGTCCGTCTCCCGTGTTGGTAGATAGTGGGATTCAAACCAATGATTGTGAACGCTGGTTGAGTCAAACCAATGGCTTAACAATTTATACTTGTCACTTCCTATCCAGGTGCTCCGCATTATTAGGATAGGGCAAGGACTGGTTGGCTCAGTGTCAGGATAATGTGACTGAGTGGGATATCAGGTCTTGGTGCTAGCAGCCTGGTCTCCCCATGGTGCAGCACTATAAAGTCGCCATGAGTGTGAATTGTCACAAGTCGGTACCGGACCTGGTATGACCTTAGATGTTGCCAGGAAATAAAACTCGAACCATCAACCAAACAAATATTATTATTATTATTAAAAAGGTTGTGCATCAATCAAAGTAATGACAAGACGCATGCATACTGCTACAGCCAGAGAGTAGTCTACGTAATGTTTAACTGCCCTAAGCCCCCCCCCCTCCCCGTCCCCCCTCCCCTCCTATCCTCACACCTCCCCGCTCCCCGTGTGGTTGTAACACACACAACCTGTTATACCATAGCAGTGTAGCATCGCCAGTGATTGACAGCACCCCGCAATCGGTCAACCACAACTCACAAACCACAACAACAATAACTAACCAGATTAATAAAGCAACAATACAAAAACCGCCACCCCGTTCCACCCCCACCCACACCCCCACCCACACGTCCTTATCAAACCTCCCCAGAACCCTACTCCCACATTCATCGCCATCACACACACCCTTTCACTGTGTGATAGAGGAGAGGGAAAAACAACAGTGGATGCTAAGGCGCATGCGCCCACCCACCCACCCCCTCCCCCGCCCCCTTTGTCCGTGCCTACCCACATGCCTCCCGCTGCCGTCACCCAGGCCTTCCCACTGACAGGGGAGACAGCCCCGGCTCCCTAAGCTCCCGCTCCCGCTCTCGTTCCAGATCTCTCTCTCGCGAATCCTACCCCCTATATACAAGAGAGAAAAAACCCACCATACACCTGCACATAACACAGCGCATGCTCACAACACACGCGCATATGATATATACCTCTACTACAAAACTCCCCTCCAAATTAACCTACAAAAATCAATAATAATAATAATAATGACAATTCAAATAATAATAATAATAATGATAATAATAATAATGATGAAAAATTATGTAAACTTACCTCCTCCTTCGCGCAAATAAACATGAACACAATAAAACACACATTTAAAAAACAAAATAAGGCCAAATCATAACAAAAACAAACCGGTGACAGTGGATCTGTCCCGGGAACGCTACGCGAGCCGCCACTGGTATCCGGCGTGCGGCGGCGAGTATACACTGAGAGTAGAGAGAGAGAGAGAGAGAGAGAAACAGAGAGAGAGAGAGAGATAGAGAGAGGAGACAGTTGGGTGAGAGAAGAGAGTAGAGAGTCAGAGAGTGTGTGAGAGAGGACTGGTGTTGTGGCGCTTAGCTTACCTTGCCTTTCCTCCCTTGTCAGTCCGGTTGGGTAGATAGATGCAGGCGGGGCACGTGTGAATGACTCCGTGAGTGAGTGGGTGAGTGAGTGAGTGAGTGTGTACCCGGTGGAGGTTTACATACAACACACCGGTCAGTCTCTCCTCTCCTCTCCTCTCCTCTCTCAGTGGTGGTGTAACCGCAGGCTGGTTGGTCCCTCCGCCCGCCGCCGTCGTCGCCGCTCCCTCCCGTCACCACGACACCACGCCGCCGACTCCTCCTACTCCTATTCCAGCCGGGCTTGCTTGCTTGCTTGCTTGCTTGCTTGCTTGCTTTGCTAGTCCCGGGCTCCGCCGCCGCCGCCACCGACTCGCGCCCTGCCTGCCTGCCGCCCCGCGCCTCACTGCGCCACCGCCCGCCCCGCCCCGCCCGCCCGCCCGCCGCTCACACGCCGCTCACACGCGCACAATAACCACTGTCTATTTCACAATTAATACGCTCCCCCTGCACGCCGACCATTCACACCCAGCCAGCGCTCGGGCTTTCTTTTACACACAGACGCACACGCGCTATTCCTTTCCTCCTTCTCCTCCTCCTCCTCCTCCGAGAGGTCTATCTGTATTTCTGTCTGTGTCTTTTTGTTGTGTCTCTCTCAACTGACTGTTCCTTTGCTATAAAAAAGAATCCCCCACCCGCCTCGCCCTGCCCCTCCCCGTCCCGCCCCGCCCCGCCCCGCCCGCCATAGCAGGGCCCTTTCGTTGGGGGCGGGGAGGGCGGGCGGGCGGGTGTGCGTGCTACCTTCCTGTCTGCATAACGTTGTTGTTGTTGATGTTGACGATGGTGATGGCGGTTGTAGTTGCAGTGGTAATAGTGGCGGCGGTGCAAGAGTTGTTGGTGGTAGTGGTGGTGGTGGTAGTGGACGTGGTGGTCTGGGCTGGTCTGGTCAGTGGACGGAGCTCCCTGTCGTCTGCGTCAAAGCCCGCAGCAGACGACACTGTCAGAGCAGAGCGCGGGCTCGCTCCCCAGTCCACCGCCCGCCGGCCCGCCCTCGAGTCCGGCCGAGGTCACGTGGGTTCCGGGTCACGTGGGGTCAAGGCAAGGCAGGGAGGGTGGGCGGGGATGTGGGAGGGTGGTTAAGAGCGGCGAAGGTCAGAGTTCAGAGGTCAGTCAACTGGTTCCTGGCTGGTTGTGGTGGTGGTGGTGGTGGATTCCGACGGGTCCCCGGCGGCGGCGCGTGTACACAGGTGTTGTCGGGGTAAAGTCCAAGCGGCGCGGCAGGACGTGCAGTGGAGATGGCGGGTGACCCTCCTCCCCGCCACTGGACGCTCACTGCCCGCCCGCCCGGGGACGACGCCCGCTACCGTCTCCGGCGGGCGGCGGGCGGCGGGCTGGGTGGACAGTGGGCGGGAAGGAGGGAGGCGGGAGGGAGAATGTGTGTGTGTCGGGGGGGGGGGGGGAGGGGGGACAGCACGCGGGAGGGTGGAAGGAGGCCGGAGGGGAGAGGGGGCGAAGTGGACAGCGGGAGGGAAGGGGAGTTGGGCGGGAGGATGGAGGGTGGCGGGAGGGAGGTGGGGAAGGAGAGGGGGGTGAGTGGACATTGGGCGGGAGGGAGGATGGAGGCGGGGAAGGAGAGTGGGTGGGTGGACATATAGTGAGTGTGCGGGAGGACAGGAGTGGAGGGGGAAGTGGGAGGAGTGGACAATTAGCCGGGGTGGCGGTGGGAGGTCGGAGGGGGGGGGGGGGGGGGGGGGAGGAGAAGACGGAGAAGAGCCACGGCAGCATGTGAGTGGTCAGCGCTGCGACCACGTGGTCTATCCGGCGGTATCCGACGAGTGGCTGGGCCGGCGTTCGTTGGTGTTGGCGCACTGACCGCTACAATAACTGGAGTGACCAGACGGGATGGCCGAATGAGGTGAGCGTCCGTCTCCTGTTTTGGGAGATCGTGGGTTCGAACCCTGGTCGAGACAAACAAATGACTTTAAAATTAGGCTTTTTATTAGGACAGGGCAAGGACTGGTTGGCTCAGTGTCAGAATAATGTGACTGAGTGGGATTCCAGGTCATGCTAGTGGCAGCCTGGTCTCCCAGTGGAGCAGCACTATAAAGTCGCCATGAGTGGGCACTGTCACAAGTTTGTAGGCCTACCCATCCTGATATGACCTTAGGTGTTTCCAGGACGTACAACTCCAATGCCGAACCAACCAACGATAACTGGACTGGACACTCAGGGCCGAGTGTGGTCAGGTTTGTGAGGCGCAAGGAAGGGGGAGGGGAACTGGACGGCCGAGTCCTGGGCCACCTTCAGGGTCCGTCTCCGAGGCGTCTCCGCGATGCTTTTTGGCTTATTTCCGTTCAGGGTCCGTCTCCGAGGCGTCTCCGAGACGTGTCCCTTTTCAGACAGGAGACAAAAAGCTCCTCGAAAATGGCCGCCGTATTCAGTGGTTTCAGCCAATCAGAGCACTTCTTTTTCATTGCAAATGGCTGACACCTATGGGGGCGGCCATTTTCGAGGCGACCAACTGCTTTTGCCATTCAGACTAGCATGACGTCAGGAGCATCGCGGAGACGTCTCGGAGACGGACCCTGAACGCGGCCCAGGTATGCGTGTTGCGTGTTGCGTATGGTGTGTAAGTGTGGGGAGTGTCCGGTGTGTATCGATACATCCATGTGTGACGGAGAGGGGTGTTGCATGTCACGGTGGGGGAGGCGGGGAGCTGTCCGTAATGGTATATAAATAACCGGTATACATGAACTAGAAGGAAGAGAATGAATTGGTCGAGTCTTTAATCTCTGGCATAGGGGTTATATACTTGTGTAATAATTTGGGAACTAACCTTAAAGTTGCATGGTCCGATAGCTTGTGAGTTTTCCCAAACTTGTTAAAGATAAATATATTAAATTGATCATTATGATCTAGTTACCAATTAGCCTGAAGTGGTTTTGATGACTGCAAACGCATTTTGAAGATATTTGAAGTAAATCCATTCAAAATACAAGGATGTGACACCATTCCCAATCTCGCCATGGTCCCGTGGTGTACTGACCTCATTACCATACTGAACTCACAACTTTGATGCATTTACTACTACATAGCATAGCGTAACATAACATACTAGCATTGGAGTAAACATCCTGATTCCTACACTTTCAGTTCAATGCCAGTGACACTTTATACTGTTAACTATCAAGTGAGTGAGATAATCCAACTTATAATCTAGCTAATGAGAAGAAAAACAGATAACAGAAGCACTGCTGAACATAAACAAAACAGCCTGTTTCTGGAGAGCGCCTCAGTCTTGCTCAGGCTGATCACGTGGTGTGTGAAACTAGGCCATGATCACCAAGAGTCTCAGAGAGGTCACGAGATTGACCTGCCACTTAGAGAGTCTGAGGCACATGGCTTTCTCTAGCAGTCGTGTGAACGTAGATTCTTGTCAAATCGGATTTATTCCATAAATAAAGCAACAATTGATTAGTGTGGTAACCAATATCTAAGTTAGATATGTAGGATCAAATGTAGGTAAGTGTTTTAGTTTTGAAAATATATTTATACCATCGGCCCATGCAACTTTAAAGCTGCAGATTCCGATGTAAACAGAATATTTTCTAAACAATGACACTTATCTATATTTCATTCCACATATCCGACTTAGACACTGGTGCACTTATTAAGCATTTTAATTTAAATAATGTTATTGTCGTGGGGTGTGATGAAAATGGGAAATATTGCGCCTAGAGCGGGACTCGAACCCACATCTCTTTGCATTCCGGGCCAGTGTGCTAACCATTACACCACCTAGGCTCCCTGATATCAACACACTACCCACGCCTACATGTCTATGCGGCTCCTTGCCTGAGAGGTCAGTGCAGACCACTACACTTGTCCCCCTGGAATTGTAAGTCTTATAATGCTTACAATTACATACATACAGGCAATGCAACGCACTTACATACACAGGGTAGGTTCAACAACTATACAGCACGTAGCTTGTATAGCATCATGGTCACGGCAACCAGTGTCATGGGGGTGATGAAAATGGGAAATATTGCGCCTTGAGCGGGACTCGAACCCACATCTCTTTGCATTTCGGGCCAGTGTGCTAACCATTACACCACCTAGGCTCCCTGATATCAACACACTACCCACGCCTACCTGTCTATGCAGCTCCTTGCCTGAGAGGTCAGTGCAGATCACTACATTATCTTGTCATGATTTCAAATTAGCGTCCCCTTTATAGGGATAATAACTATTATTTTGTTGATTAATAATTTTAGTATTTGTGGAATAGAACAAACACCAACAATAATATTACCAGCGGCAATCACTGTCTGGACGTAACAATGAACAGACAGTGGGCTTTATATATATATATATATATATATATATATATATATATGTGTGTGTGTGTGTGTTTCTGGGTGTGTGTGGAAAGCTAGCTTGAGATTATTACCATTAATTCATTTCTTAAGCGTAGCATAAATGCATTACTATTTATTAATGCAGTTTGTCCCTATGGAAATAACTTTAGGAATTATATCATTAGTTTTATTTTTGAGCCGATGTTTACAAAAATTGATTATTGCTACAGCGGGATTAAAACAACTATTTTAGACAATTATATTTCATTTTCGAGTATTTTGAATGCGAAAATAATAACATAATTAATTTTCACACACATGAACAAACACAAAAATTGAGAATATTTATTATCCGTGGTGCTTTGGATATGAAAACAATATATAATCACTTCATTCATTGTAAATTTGAGCTTCATGTATGAACCTAATTTTGTGGATATGATCATTAGCATATTGGATTTAGTTGTAACTTTTTTTGAATAAAATAATTACATGTATGCTGTTGGCTCATTACGTTGGGTTTCATGTAGACATTACAATAGGAGGACATGGTGTGCGATGGTTGTAGTTGTACCACAACACGGGTTGCTTGCCCCTACAGCCCCCCCCCCCCAACCCCCATCTTCTCACCCCCACCGACCCTTAGCCTACCCCCCCCCCTTCCCCCCTTCATAGTCACCCACTGACCCCTACCATCTGCCTCTAGGTGACAGCACACATACATACGCATCCTGGTCCCCTAGCCTTCGTCCTTTCCTGCTCTCCACCCCCACACTCACCTTGCCCTTCCTTCCTTTCTCCACCCCACCCCTACCCCCACCCCCACGCCAGCTAACTGTTCTTTAAGTCCTGATAAGACACGCTAGGCCCGTGTTCTGTTGTGACCGTGTAAACCCCCCCCCCCCCTCCCGCACTCCCCTACATACATTCACCCCCCCCCCCCCCACTCCCATACACACATTTTTCTCCTCGGCCATCATGACTAAAATTTCATGTTCAGCCCCCCCCCCCACCCCTCACACATGCGCACAAAGAAAGCACCTTAAATACACACATTTGCTTAAAGTTGCATAGTCCGATGGCTTTGAATTTCTGTATTTTTTCTGAGATAAATTCATTAGATCGATCACCAGTATCTGCTTTACATTAGATCAAAGTTACTTTTATTTTAAATAGTAAACTTTTGAGATATTCTGAGTGCAAACATGTCAAATTAGTTTTGGCAAGCTTGCCAAAACTCTGATGCCATAGACTTCTGCAGTAACAAGTTCTGTTAAATTGACTCAGTGATCCCTTCTATGCAGAAAAAAAATGCTTAATAAGTGCGTCAGTATCTAAGTTAGATATGTAAAATCAAATTTAGATAATTGGTTTGGTTTTGAAAATTTGATATTTCATCGGACTATGCAGCTTTAAATAGAATTGCTTCATTGTCTCAACAATTTGTATGCAGGCGTTCAATTTTGGTTTAATCTATTATATTCCATGTGACAAAGTTGTGTTTTTTTTGTATAGCAGTGTTGGGGCATTGGTCATATTACAGTTATTTACGGGATTTAAATCTACCGATGTATAGGCTAAGGGGTGGCATAGTTATACAATAAGGCTGGACAACATTATTATTAAGCTATATCTATATTTAAAAGAGACTAAACATTGTGCATCATTGAACAAATAACGTTTGGATGACGTTGTAGCAATATTAGATGTACACTTACAACAAGATACCGAGTAAAACATTGATATGACTGATAAGTAAAAGAAAATAGATAACAAATAAATAAGACACAATTCGCACACACAAAAAAGTTTTATTTTAGTTTAACTGTGTTAGCCTAGCATGCCAATAGTTAAAGTGGGGGGGGGGGGAGCACTACGGAATATATCTCTAGAGATGACATACTTGTTAAAAGAGTGGTAATTATGGGGTGTAGAATGGCCCGTTGGTGGCAAAATGACCTTCAGTGTAATATTATCTCAGGTGGAGCCCATAGTTAAAGCTGCATAGTCCGATGAAAACATAAAATTTTCAAAAGCAAAACACGTCTCTAGATTTGATTGTACATATCTAACTTAGATACTTGTGCAAATATTAAACATTTGTCACCACATAGATGGGAATACTTAGGGATTTTAATAGGATGTTTCTGCAGAAGCCCATGGTGTCAGAGTTTTCGTGTGCTTGCCAAAATTAATTTATCATGTTTGCTCTTCGAATATCTCAAAAGTTAGCCATTTAAAATAAAAGTGACTTCAAACTAAAGTAAGGTGGATTATAACGATCAACCTACTATTGCTATCTCAGAAAATTACAGAAACTCAAAACCATCGGATTATGCAACTTTGATGTAAGGCCGTTCAAACTGATTAACTATCGTTCTTTGTGTTCATCCCCCGTCCTGATATGACCTTAGATGTTGCTAGGACGTAAAACAACAACAAACAAACAAACTTTGTGTTCATTTTTTAAACACTAACAATTATATAACTTACATCGATATACAGAAGGTGGTCGGTGTGATGGTTTTCTAGGAAGCAGTCTTCAACTTAGATTCAAACCAAATTAGATCAAGTTGATTTCTGTTTAAAAGCTAACATTATTTCAATGTTATTGTCAACTGGGAAAACGCACGAAGAAATGAGAAGAAACTTCCAGCTTAAATGATTATTGCTAATTGCTGCGAATTGCGTAAATAACTGCTCTCTCTCTCACTATGTGAATATAAATATATATATAAATATATATATATATATATACATATGTGTGTAGGTGACAGGTAAAGTTCCTGTCACAAAATGGCGGATTGTGCAACGGACAGAACCGGAGAAAGAATATTCTAGTCGGTGTTATTCGGACTTGAAATGTATCGATTATGTAATGGATGGTAACAGACCAATACCAGATGGTAACGGACCGGTAACAGATGGTAATGGATGGCAAGGGTTGATAATGTATCTAACGATCAACAGACAATTCCGAATACAAAAATAACTATAACGAACAGCAAGGGACATGTAATGGATATGTAACGGACGGGAAAGGACGGGAATGGATGGTAACGGACGGAAACGGACAGGTAAGGGATGGTACTGGATGGGGAATGGACAGGGAATGGGTGGGGAATGGATGGTAATGGATAATAACCGCATAGGTCAGTCCGGCGCAATCCATTACAAGTTTTGTGCATGCTCAAAACTTGTAATGGATCGGGATGGATATCAACGGATATCAATGGATATGCAATGGACACAAACCAGACTTTGCCGGATGTCAACGGACTTTGTTCAGTTTCTTTCCGCTTCCCCAATCCAGTGAGGTGTGACAGAGCCTTCTTTACGCAGACAATGCACTAGCATTAGTGGCCTTTCTACACTATATATATATATATATACTAGTATTACTACACCAGTTCTTGTTGGCTATAGTTAGTGTGGTTGAGTGCTAGTATTAGTGGCCCTGCTACACTGAATATAACGAGTCCTCTAGTTCTTGTTGGCTATAGTTTGTTCAGTTGAGGGCTGGCATTAGTGTCCTGCTACTCAATATAACGAAGCTTGTTTTATTTAACGACGCCGCTAGAGTACATTGATTTTCGTATCATCGGCTATTGGACGTCAAACATATGGTCATTCTGACATATTTCTTTGGAGGAAACCCACTGCCGCCACATAGGCTACTCTTCCCGATAAGCAGCAGGGGTCTTGTATATGCACTTTCCCACAGACAGGACAGCAAATACCACAGCCTTTGATGAACAACTTGTGGACCACTGGTTTCAATATAATGAGTCTGCCAGTTCTTGTCAGCTATAGTTAGTTCGGTTGAGGGCTAGCAATAGTGGCTTTGTTATTATCACCAGTCTGGCAGGTCTTGTTGGCTATAGTTAGTTCGGTCAAAGGCTAGCATTAGTGGCCCTGTTACACTATACATAACCAGTCTGCTATGCTATATATAACGAGTCCGCCAGTTCTTGTTGGCTATAGTTACTTCGGTCAAAGGCTAGCATTAGTGGCACTGCTATGCTATATATAACCAGTCTGCTATACTATATATAACGAGTCCGCCAGTTCTTGTTGGCTATAGTTACTTCGGTCAAAGGCTAGCATTAGTGGCACTGATATGCTATATATAACCAGTCTTCTATACTATATATAACGATTCCGCCAGTTCTTGTTGGCTATAGTTACTTCGGTCAAAGGCTAGCATTAGTGGCACTGCTATGCTATATATAACCAGTCTTCTATACTATATATAACGATTCCTCCAGTTCTTGTTGGCTATAGTTACTTCGGTCGAAGGCTAGCATAAGTGGCACTGCTATATATAACCAGTCTGCTATACTGCCAGTAACTATTCTTGTTGGCCATAGTTAGTTTGGTTGAGGGCTACCAATAGTGGCCCTGTTACACTATATATAACCAGTCCACCTATTCTTGTTGGCCATAGTTAATTTGGTCGAGGGCTAGCATTAGTGGCCCTGCTGACTATATATAACCAGTCCACCTATTCTTGTTGGCTATAGTTATTTCAGTCGAGGGCTAGCATTAGTGGCCCTGCTGCACTATATATAACCAGTCCTCCGGGTCCCAGGGCCCTTTGAAGCTGCCAAACAGGCCATCACCGGGCCTTTCAGCACCGAGCACTCTTACGGCACAGTCGCCATGACCCCACCGACCTCTCCACCTGTGACCTTGACCCTGACATTGACCTCCGACGTCGGCCCTGACCCCGTCAATAGGTGGCCGCCGCGAGGGGGCGCTGTGGCTGCGGCAGCCATTGTTGGCGTCTCACGGTTGCACCTTGAGCTCTGTCACGTGGTACCTCACGACTGTCACGTGGTGCGTCATGCGACGTGGGACGTGGACTGGCGTCTTTGTCTGCGGGATTTATTAGCATTTCACAGGTGGTGACGGCAACTTGGGAGCCCAGTATTTATACATATATAATATATATATATATATATATATGTACATATATATATATGTATATATATATACTAGCTTTTAGCCCATGCACATCACATGCTAAAACTAGGCTATGTATCCATCCCATGACAAATAATGTGTTGAACTGTCATTATATATATCTGTACCACAGTCTCTGGCTATATTCCAAGACTGTATATATCTACATTCTCTGCTATATACCGGACTCACACTCGGTCCAGTTTCAATATAGTGCCACCATCTGGTAGAATCCATCTGTACCATTACACGGTAAACCATTTTGGTGGTGCTATCTACTGGCAGAGTTAACAACACTTGCGGTTATGTGACTCAAAATGGATGCCACACTGGTCAAAGTGACCAAAGTTAGTGAAAACCATCTAAATTAATATGAAATGTATATGGTAGGAACAAAAAAAACATGCTATTAACAACCCATACATGGTGATGCATTGGTGGAGTATGATGATGTGTGTTGGCAACGCCGATTAACAGAGGAGTATATGTGGCGGCAGCAGGGTTCCTGTAAAGAAATGTGTCAGAATAACCAAATGTTTGACGTCCAATAGCCAATGATAAAAATCCATGTGCTCTAGAGGCATCATTAAATAAAACAAACTTTCCTTACCACCCTTGAACCCTGGAAATATAATTCCAATTCTCCTACTTACAATAACAAATATCCAGGTAGCCCACTTAGTTACCGTACATGCATAATGATGCACTACACAGCGCATAACTTGTATGGTATCCTGGTTATGGCGCCAATGCCATTGGGGGCGAGTTTGCAAAGGAAGGGGAGCATTGCACATATAGTGGGATTCGAACCCACACTTTTTGTTATTCCGGGGTTAGCGTCATAACCATTAGACAAAATAGACACCCTGATTCAATAAAGCTATCCACGTCTACCTGTGTATGTGGCATTTCACCTTGGAAAGTCAGAGCACCTCCATACACCATGTCCACTTCTCCTGGGAGCGTCGACCAGACGGGATGGCCAAATGAGTTGAGCGTTTGTCTCCCGTTTTAGTAGATCGTGGGATTCGAACCCTGATCGAGACAAACCAAGGACTTGAACATTGATACTTGTCACTTCCTAGCTTAGCGCTTAGCATTGTTAGGATAGGACAATGACTGGTTGGTTCAGTGTCAGGATAATGTGACTAAGTGGGATGACATGTCCTGGTGCTGGCCGCTTGATTTCCCAGTGGGACAGCATTATAAAGTCACCGTGAGTGCACACTGTCACAAGTCGGTGCCCGTCCTGACATGACGTTAGATGTTGCCAAGATGCAAAACTCCATCAGCCAACCTGGGCTGGTCAATTCTTATTCGCTGTGCTGGAGGTCAGATAGGCATATTCAATAACGTCAGACAAGGAATAAATAGGCAAAATCACGGAGATTATTAGGAATAGAAATCAGAGATGAAAGACCTCCGCGGTTTCGCGGATTTCCGGGATTTCTTATATTCACCGATTAACGTCAAACAAAATTCCAAAAGATGGGATGTATATGACAACAGTTGGGTGGTTCGAATCCCGTTCTTATATGACCTTAGATGTAGTTAGAACATAAAACCTAAGCAAGAAACTGTTAGATATAGGCGATAATACAATTACAACAATGCTAGTTGAGACCTGACTTCCGGTATTTTTTTGCGATTCCCTGACAATGTTAAACCTATGGGAGAATATCCGCATTTCCGCTTTTTTCCCCCCGAGACCACTTCCATCCCTGAGAAATAGGGCATCAAGGTCAGCATTATCTAAGCGAGGCTTCACGATGCTTATCGATCGTTTGCATGGCAACACCCTACCCTATCTTATAATTTAAATACAATAGATGGGATCACGGTTCCGACTGCGCATGCGCTGAAAACGGCGTTGGCAGCAAAGCAAATGCAAATAGCCATTGAGTTTGTCGATATGTGTAGGGAAAAACTTCGATTTGATTCAAAATGAATAGAAATACATAGCAATTTGGCATAAACATTTATGCACACATGCAATATAATGATCTGATGAATATAGGTACGACTAAACTAGCCATAGTTAAACATTTTGAGCTAAGAAACGTACAATTCCACACAAAACAATCAGTGATATCCACATCACCATTATCAATTCTTGTTCTAAATATTAAAATGCCAAATGTGTCAAAATACACTTTTTTCAGAGAAATATATAACCAATATCTAATTAACCCTACTAATTTTCTAGTTCTACATATGTCATTAACCATAGGATATAAATAAAAACATTAATAAACTAAGTAAAACTGGCTATGGCTCTAACACAAGTCTGAGTGCCTAGATTTGTCTAAATCTAAATGCACATGGCATAAGATGTGCATATTGTATTGATGTAAATGCATTGCTGGATAAAAGATTACTATCTTAATTTATTATATATATTTTTTAGTTGGTATTCCATGTTTCAAACAAGAGCTGAGATGAGCTGAAACTAGCACATTTCACAACTGCACCCAGTGTATTAGCATGTGCATTGTGCTTCTCGCGGGTTTGTTTTGCTCTGACGCATCCCACAATGCAACGTGCCGCTGGAACGGTGATGTAGTCTATACAACTTACAAGTCAGTGCTTGATCTATCCATTCGCTGAAGTTAAATCTAGGTCAGTAATGTGGCTTTGAAAATGTGGTACTTCCATTGAAGCACCACATTTTCAAAGCCACATTACTGACCTAGATTTGATCCTACATATATCGAACATAAATCAGGGTACTTATTAAACATTCATTGCCACTTAGAAGGAATATTAATTTAATAGAACTTGTCACTGCTGAGGTCTGGGATGCCCAGCATTCTGGTGTGAGTACCAAAATTAATTTGGTTTGCTTTCAGAAAGAATATTTCCAAAGTTAACCGTTAATTAAAAAAAAAACATGTAGCTAATGTGAGGTATAGATAATTAAAGTTGACCATTTAAAATGAGAGTTTAATCAACCTGAAGTAAAGTAGATTACAATGATCAACCGCTGACTACCCATAATAGTTCCAACTTGACCCGCCAGGTGTCCCCGTTCAACCCACTCACGCAGACGCTTAAAGTTGCATAGTCCGATGGGTTGTTTTTTTAAATAGATTTTCTGAGATAAATACATTAGGTTGATCGTTATAATGTACCTTACTTTAGCTTGAAGTAACTTTTATTTTAAGTGGCTAACCTTTGAGATATTTGAAGTGCAACCATGCTAAATTAATTTTGGGAAGCTTGCCAAAACTCTGACACCATAGCCCTGCGCAGTAACAGGTTCTATTCAATTGCCTTCCCATCTGTCTGGCGACAAATGTTTAATAAGTGCAGCAGTATCGAAGGTAGACATGTTGAATCCAATTTAGATAATTATTTTGGTTTTGAAAATGTGATGTTGTCATCGGACTATGCAACTTGAACTTAGTCAGTGTAATCGCTCTTTACAATGTCGGTTTCAATGGGAATGAGGTCAAGTATATCAATCTTTGTTTTTTATTTTAAAGTTTTATTGTGTTGAATTTTCTTTCCCAGATTCTGGGAACCGGTCATCCGGGAATGGGTATATATTTACACAAACATATTTGAATAACCTGACAATGTTTTCTTATTGTTTGGTACATTGGAAAGTTTCAATCGTGGACAATTACACTTCCTCATTCCACTGCGCCTTGCCCTATCCTAGTAATGGGCAAGGCTAGGTAGCAACGGGTATTGATTTTAAAGTCATTGGTCTGACTTGACCAGGGTTCGAACACCGGGGATTCGAATCGCTTGACTTACCAATATGGGAGGCGGACGCTCAACTCATTCAGGCACCATGTCTGGTTATAATAAATGAACGATTATTATAGGTTCTAGAATCATGCATCAATTACTTTACTTATAAGTTATATTGATATTTAGAGGTAATAAGAATATTGGCTATCGAACTGAAGGCAGTTTGTTAGTTTGTTTGCTGTTGTTTTACATCCTAGCAACATCTAAGGTCATATCAGGACAGGTACCGACTTGTGGCAATGTGCCGAAATTTCGGTGTGCACACCGAAATGCTGGATATCATAGGCTTGTATGGCTAGCAGTGGTGACAGTTTCTATTAAATTAACTTAATATTCCCTCTATGCAGCTAGGCATTGTTTACTAAGTCAATCACTAGCTAAGTTGGACATGCAGGTTCAAATTTTCGGAGGTTGGGGGTGAAAATGTTATGGTTTCATCGGATTATGCAACTTTTAAGTTTTATGGCTGCGGACCTTCCTTTAGGAACGCAACAAGGTTACAATGGACGCAGATGCCCGCCCGGTATCGGGTGCCCGCAACGGCGCTGGTGCCCGGCGTGTGGGTGACGACCTTGATGGTGACCTTGGTGTCAAGTTGGACATGTAATATAATGACAGGGTGGGCAGGAATAGCCAGGAAAGGCACGTCTGCAGGAAATCCAGCGGAAACTACACACAAAGGCCTACAAAGATGACACCCCCCTACTCTTAACTTCCTTTTCATTGTTCCCCCTTACACCCCAAAAAGAAAACGCACCCAAAAACTCCACCCACAAAGCACCAAAATAATGTATGTTTCACCCTTTTCCTAAGGAGGGGAGGTTTTTTTTATTGTGCGGATTAGTGAATGAATGTAGTTTGTGCATGTTACGTGGTAACATATATAATCTACTGCGCAACATCAGTAACCCCTAGATACTCACAGAGTAGATTCAAATTCAAAAGTCCCCTTGGCAACCGAAGTTAATGTCATACCGACCGCTATGGAATCCTTCACTCAACATTGAACCGTCAGGCCTTTAGCGTCAGTAGTCAAAATTTTAGTTTCCACCCACCCTCCCTTACATGATATAAGGGCTTTTCTTAGTAATTCGTAAGGCTGAGTGTCATAGGCACAACTATCAATTATTCACTCTACTCTGTTCTCTTGATATGTGCTATAAAATATTTATACCGCATCAAAATGATTGATTAACTTAATAAATTGTGAGCCCAACTGTTACTGATGTCGTGTTGTAGATTAGTGAATGAGTGTAGTGTGCCTGGTGTTTTACGTCCCAGTCACTCTGAGTGACAGCGCACTGTCACGGTGGCTTTATACTTATAGTGTTGCCTCACTGCAGTTACCCTGCCACCAGTGTCATGATACAATGTGGGTTCGAGTCCCGCTCTAGGCGCAATATTTCCCATTATCATCACCCCCATGACACTTGTGCCGTGACCAGGATCATGTACAAGCTATGCGCTGTATAGTTGTTAAACCTACCTTGTGTATACATGTATATGTCTATATATAAATATATGTTGTTTTGCGTTCTAGCAACATCCACAGTCAGTTCAGGATGGGGCCGACATGTGACGGTGCAGACTCATGTTGACTTTATAGTGCTGTCCCACTGGGAGACCAGGCCGCCAGTTCCATGATCTCATATCCCACACAGTCACATTATCCTGATATTGAGCTAACCAGTCATTGTACTGTCTTTTTAATACCAGGTGCCTGGCTAGGTAGTGACAAGTACCAATTTTATAAGTCATTGGTTTGACTCTACCTGGAATTGAACTCCCGGCCTTCCGCACAGGAAGCATGCGCTCTACCTATTCGGCCACCGCTTCCGGTGACCTCAGATGTTGCTAGCACGTAGAACCCTGTCCAATCAATCAGCAGGGCAGGTGGTCGGGTGAAGGAGGAGGCATTCCCGGGCCCTGTGCATACATCTCGCTCCTACAAGCATGTCGTCACGTGGACGGCACGTGGTACACAGGACGCCACGTGAGGGGTCTGGGAGGAGGGGGGGGGGGGGCGTCAGGGTCGGGGGTGGGGGTGGAAGGCAGAAGAGTCCCTGGGGGTGAGCCGTTCCCAGGATGCTTGTTCCGTTGCCAGAGTTGCCGTGTTCTTTGTATTAACAAAAATTATCAAATAAATTTACTGACCATTTTTTTTGGCTGCTACATCGCTGAACTACCCACTTACACTGTAATGTAAACGGCCGGAAGACCAGTGTCTCGTTGCTGAACAAAAAGAGTATGTTCTGATGATTAAACTGTTTTACACCAAAAAAATCATTTGAGTACAAACTGAGTAATGTTCCTATCTTGGTTTTGTTATTGTTGCAAAAGCGAACAATCTACATGCGTTTATGCATATGTTATGGGAGGTGTTGCAAATTATGGGAATACTTTGGATAGAGCGGTGGTCGAACCCCATATTTCTGCCATTCCGAGGTGAGTGTCTTAAGCCGTGTTCACACCTACAACTTTAGATAAGGCGAACTAGATGAGGCGTACTAGGCATGAAAGTGAGTCGTGTCCACACTTGCAGTACTTGGGGCGGTTTAAGGCGGAAATCGATATCTGCGCATGAGCGAGTCCATACTAACCAGCGCCAGTTTCGATTCTTCGATGTCACCACAAGAGAGTGTGGGTTCGATCTAGATATGTATGGACTGAATCGTATTGGTTTCGAACGGTCAAAACTTCTGCTGGGCAGTGAAAACCTTAAAATAAATCATGAAAAAAATATCTGTGCACCTCTAGCCAGTTCATAGACCAAATTATATAATATGCACTTTTGATCGACTGGAAAATCAACAAACTCAGGTCTCGACTGCGCATGCGTGTCATGAGCTTAGGCCGCCTCAACTAATCCGCTACAGTCCACACAAGGAAGTTGGGCCGAATTAAGCTAGTTCACTTCATATATACTACCTCGCGACGTGGTTTACTTGAAGCGAACTAGATGAGGCGAATCAGCCCTAATCCACCTCAGCGT
This sequence comes from Branchipolynoe longqiensis, assembly GCA_030323885.1. Classification (NCBI taxonomy): domain Eukaryota; kingdom Metazoa; phylum Annelida; class Polychaeta; order Phyllodocida; family Polynoidae; genus Branchipolynoe; species Branchipolynoe longqiensis. The sequence continues at coordinate 23,661,225 of CM059198.1, read as the reverse complement.
CATGTCCACATGGCGAATGTGAGCCGAACTAGACAAGGCAAACTAGTTGAGGCGGCTTAACGCCCATGTGTGAACACAGCTTTAGACATTAAATGATCTAGGCTCCTTGGCACCATTTATCTACCCACGCATACCTATCGATGTGGCTGCTTGCCCTTGAGGTCGGTTGGTTGGTTGTTGGAGTTTTACGTCCTGGCAACATCTACGGTCATATCAGGACGGCCGAGGAGGTCAGTGCAGACGATTACCGTGTGTATATATGTATGCTAGTTTTGAAGCCCGGGGTGCCCTGTATTTCAACGTGCATGACAAAATATATGTTACATGTTTTCATTTCAAATATCACCAAAGTTACCCATTTATAATTTTGTTAATTACTTCAAAATAAAGTTTGGTCGATTAAAGTAATAAATCTAATATATTTACCTAAAAGCTATCGGAGTATGCATATATGTTTATGGGATGTATAATTAATTATGCGTATATAAGTAGGCGGAGTATTGTCCTTATTATTATTAATATTATCCTAGCGTTTATTCTCGAAATGTATTATGACCAATCGCTGACTTGCCTCGATTTGCCTCTATTGCCTACAGCAGCGCCGCCAACGGGTAATTCCGATATATATATATATATATATATATATATATATATATATATATATATATAGGTATTAAGGTTGCTGAGTTTGATGGCTTTGAGTTTTGTCATTCTGATCACTATAGGCTACTCTTTCCGATAAGCAGCAAGGGATCTTTTATATGCACTTTCCCACAGACAGGACAGCACATACAATATCCTTTGGTAAACCAGTTGTGGACCACTGATTGGAACGGAAAATAGCCTAAACTGCAAATGTGTGTACTGAGCAGGATCGATCGAATGACCCACACCTACACCAAGGGTAGTACGGTGCACTGATCTCCCCAGGTGCAATACCACATACGCAGGTATGCATGGGTAGGTTGATTGCATCAGGGAGCCTAGATAACCTAATGACTATAACGCTAACCCCAGTCTGACAGAAGTATGTTCAAAAGCCTACTCTAGGCCCAATGTTACCATTCATTAAAAAAAATATATATCTAAGCTCAATGGCTTAAAGATTGATACTTGTATTTAAGTATTTCTTTGAGATAAATCAAATGTCCGTGCAATACCTAAACTCATTTTAACGAATCTTGAAGGATGACAATATAAATGAAAAAAAAATCTAGTTCAACATGGCCATCATTATAAGCTACCCTAATTTAACTTGAAGTAATTTTTATTTTAATTGGGGTCATTCTCTGAAACTGGGCACCATATATTTGGTTTCCTCATTACAATAGTGATAATTAATTCTTTCTTTTTTTTGGCTGTGAGTCAAATAGTTAGACTTAGAGTTGTCTGTGTGTGTTAAGTAATATTAGCAATAGTACGTGTATTTAATCTGTTCCACAAAAAGTATCAAAAGTATGCTTGTGTGATTTTGTGCTAAAGTGAAAATGTGAAAATTTACACATCAACACCATGCATTTACCCAATCTTTTTGTCAACTTTTTTGTCAACTTTTTTTCTTGTCAGACATACTTTTTGCTACTGAACTGAAATCAGTCAAATATTATTTGAATTTGTTGTATATGCTAAAATGATGTTCTGGATGTGTGTTTTGAGTTCCATACTACACAAGTGATATTAATGTATTGCTCAATTTGCAAAAGATCAAAATAAAAAAGTCAAATTGCATTTTTTCAAATCTGACATATGCAAAAATTGTAAACCTTCATATGAACATTGATTCTGCCATTATTTGCAATGTTTTCTATTATTTGGAAGGTTTTCGCTTTTGGTGTCGCTGTTACACTGCTTAGTTCCACAGAATGACCCACATATCATTGTCAACAATGTGATAACTGACTAAGTTGATCACCCACTTCCTGTGTTGAAGGCCATGGAGGTTAAGCCTCAGCCGAACAAAACCAATGACTTAAAGATTGATACTGTCACGACTATCCTGGCACTCAACATTGCTAGGATATGGAAGGGAGCAGTGGAATGAAGAAGACCAATTGTCCGCAGATGAAATTTCCCGTACTTAATTAGCAAATGTGATGGAGAGCGGGGAGGGGGGGGGGGGGTCAGGCCCAGGTGAATGCATTGATATTTGTTTGTTGTTTTATGTCCTAGTAACAGCTAAGGTCATATCAGGATGGGTACCGACTTGTGATAGTGCACGCTCATGGCGACTTTTATAGTGCTGCCCCACTGGGAAATCAGGCCACTGACACCATTACCTGATATCCCACTCAGTCACATTATCCTGACACTGAGCCAACCAGTCCTTGCTTTATCCTATTAACGCCGAGTGCCAGGCTAGGAAGCAACAAGTATCAATTTTAAAGTCATTGGTTTGACTTGACCGGGAACTGACCTCCCGACCTTCCGAAAGCTCTGCCCGCGCTCTGCCGATTAGGCCATCGCGCCCGGTGAATGCATAGAAAAGGTGTATATAAGATAATAGTGTGTTCAGCTATGGGAGATATGTAAGGACTAGTCCGGCATCCGTGCTATATTGCTGTGCTATATATTTCGTGATATAACACATTTAATGAATCTAAAAATATTATCCATGCATAGTCCGATGATTTTGAGCATCTGCAATTTTCTTAAATAAACACATTAGATTGATCCATTACAGTCTACCTTAATTTCGCTTGAAGTAACTTTTATTTTAGGTGCTTTAATTTTGAAAATGTGTTGCTTTCATCGGAGATTGCAGCTTTAATTACAAATGCACATAGATTTTATTTTAAATCATGTCTAGCTACATGAGTTGTAACACACACATATATAATACCATATTCGGTAATCCTAGCATAGCTATATCTAAATAAATATGCCAGAAATTAAATCATTCGGATTATATCCTTATAAATGCCATAGAATTCAGGTTTAATTCCAGCTTCAAAGATGCACCAAACACTTGGCCGATTGACACACACTCACCACACGCATACACACTGCAACAATGATAAATTGTGTGTGTGTGTTTTACAAATTAATTCAATCGAATTACCATATTTAAAATATCCACATACCAATAATAGAAGAAAGAAAAAATGTAAATGGCTGACCCGGAAGTGTCTTCTGTCACACACACGCACACACACCGTCCCCTCTCGCCGCCGTCCACCCAACCACCCACTCTCCTCCTTCACCCTCCCGCAACCCACCCTCCCATCGACCCTCCCACCCACCCGTGGCGATGTTGGTTTAAGCGGTCGCCGTCAGGTGGCGTGGCGTAAGGTTCACGCGGACGCTCGTCACAATCTCTAATGTCATTGACGAGTTAACAAAAAGACAACCCACCCACCCCACCAACCCTAACCGCCCCTTTCGCCATGTAACCCCCCCCCCCCCCCCACACACACACCACACCACACACCGCACCACACACCACACCACACCACACACACCACACTCACACACCACACACACCACACCACACACACACACACACACACCACACACACACCACACACACACACCACACCACACACACCACACACACACACACCACACCACACACACACATCCTGCCCACCATCCTAACGTCAACCCGCATACCCCTCTCAACTCATCACCTATTCAACCCGTGCCTAAGAAAGGGTGATTTCACTGTCTGTTTTGCTTTAACTGCCATGCAGCACTGTCTGTTGATTTGGTTGTTGGTTGTTGGAGTTTTACGTCCTGGCAACATCTAAGGTCATATCGGGACATGTACTGACTTGTGACAGTGCACACTCATGGCGACGTTATAGTGCTGCCCCACTGGGAGACCAAGGTCACCAGCACCATGACCTGATATCCCACTCAGTCACATTATCCTGACACTGAGCCAACCAGTCCTTGTCCTATCCTAGTAATGCAGGACCGTCTGTTCTCAGTAAAAGATTGCGCACAATATGTGAATTAGCGATAAATCACCATTACCGCATGCAGTGATTATGGGAGTGGTTCATGACAGTCTTATCAGTTGAGCTGTCACCATGGATACTGTAACAATGTAGTACTAGTAGTATCTTTGCTCTCACCTGTGCATCAGATTTAACTCAGGTGTGCTACTGACACTTCCTGGCCAAACTGCCTCGCTCTACCACTATTTTTAATGTTATTATCCAGAACTGTTCAACACGGGTATTTGGAGATCCGCTGGTCCCTCAGATTGAACTGAAGCTGTGACCCACCATGCCAGGTCACAGCTTCAGCTTACATGGCAGAAGGTGGTGGGGTGGGGGAAGGTGGTGAATACTCACACGCGCACATAAAATGGTATTTTATCAAATGTAGAAAAAGATTGCTCGGACAATTTCATTGCAATCTACATTAGAAACAAGTGTATGATAAGAATGCTGCCAAGCTTGCTCCTCAGTAAGAATAGCTTGTTTGTTTGTTTGTTGTTGTTTTATGTCCTAGCAACATCTAAGGTCATATCAGGACGGGTACCGACTTGTGACAGGGCGCACTCATGGCAACTTTATAGTGCTGTCCCACTGGGAAACCAGGCTGCCAGCACCATGACCTGGTATCCCACTCAGTCACATTATCCTGACACTGAGCCAACCAGTCCTTGCCCTATCCTATTAATGCCGAGTGCCTGGCTAGGAAGCAAAAAGTATCAATTTTTAAGTGATTGGTTTGACTCGACCAAGGTTCGAACCCACGACCCCACGATCTACCAGCACGGGAGACGGACGCTCTAACTCATTCGGCTATCCCGTCTCGTCCAGTAAGAATATGATTATGGGTGCAAATTGAGATTAAAGTATAGGGTCTATTGTGAAGGATAAGGATGGGAGGGAACCATCCCCACCCACCTCCCATCATGTACCCAAGTACCCGTGTAAGCTTTAACTGTGACCCGGTGTAACGATTTCAACTTCCCCCCTTCCCAAGTTCCCCCCCAGGAATCTGAAAACATTTTTAACTTCCCTCCGGGGAAATTAAAAACGTTTTCAGATTCCTGGGGGGGGGGGGGGGAACTTAAAAACAGTTTTCAGATTCCTCCCCCTATTTTCAAATTCCCCCCTCTGGGAATTTAAAATTGCTTAAAAAACTTTTCAGACCTATAATATTTTTTTCTTAACCATCTTGGAGACTTTTTGTGTCATTTGTGGTTAAATATGTTTTATTGTACTAGTAATAATTTCCATTATGCTATTCTCTGTATATTATAATATTTGTCATGAAAAATAACAAAAAATAACAAAAAATATCAAAAATAAAGAGAATTCCCCAAAAATGGGGGGCAGGGAAAGTTAAAACGAGGGAGGGAATTTGAAAACGTTTTCAAATTCCCCTGGGAGGAATTTGAAAACGTTTTCAAGTTCCCGGGGGGGGGGGGGGACTTGAATATGGGGGAATTTGAAAACTTTACACGGCGTGCTCGGTCTCAGCTTCAGTCCTTACTGAGTAACCAGTACAGCTTCGAATACCCATATTATTGTTATGTTAAAGTTGCATAGTCCGATGGTATCTGTCATTTTCTGAGATAAATATATTAGGTTGATCGTTATAATCTACCTTGGTTTAGTTTTAAGTAACTTTTATTTTAGATGGCGATGTTTTGAGATATTTGAAGTGCCTAAGAACGTTGTCGTACATCGAAAGTTTTGTGCATGCACAAAACTTTGCCGACCCCCTGACATGCGATGCCGTATCTCGACAAACTCTGACGTACATTGACCTATACCAATGAGCGCCTAACGCACGCATAACGCATAATGACGTTTCCCGGTGTAGTGGCAAAAAATCACATACGTCGACGTACGTTTGCGCGATGCGTCGTAATGTGATAGCACCATAACACCTATAATAAATGATTAACACCAACCATTAGTACCTACCCCCAATAGCCGATGTCTACTTTTTGTGCTGGGGGGGGGGGGGGGGGGGGCGGTGCGGGGTTGTTCGTTAAACAAACAAACAAAAACCATTAGTACCAAGTGCACGACCTACCCAAGAGGTGACCGAATAGGTCAAGCGCGGGCCTCGCGTTCGGAAGGTCGGGAGTTCGGTTCCCAGTCAAGTCAAACCAATGACTTATAAAATTGATACCTGTCACTTCCTAGCCTGGTGCTCGTCATTAATAGGATAGGGCAAGGACTGGTTAGTTCAGTGTCGGGATAATGTGACTGAGTGGGATATTGGGTCATGGTGCCAGCAGCCTGATTTCCCAGTGGGACAGTACTATAAAGTTGTCATGAGTGTGTCATGAGTGTGCACTGTCACAAGTTGGTATCTGTCCGGATATGATCTTATATGACCTGATATGACCCGCTAAGGATAGCAGCATTTTGTTGGAAAAGTCGTCGACAAGCTAATTTTAAAGAATTTTAACCTCTAAATAGATGAAGTAATAAAAAATATATAGCAGAAAAAACACTACCTACACAACTCACCAAACAAGTCGTAGTCAATTTGTCCTATTCTTTTTAAATTAACACTCTCAGTAACTACCGCAGTCACTACACATTGTATCCTAAGCTGTCAAATTGCACTAACCGTCAATTTAGAATAGAAATCATTTAAAATACGTCGTAGTCTAAAGCCCCGTTCACACTGGTGAGTTCAGTCGGCTTAACTAATTCGCCTCCTTTAGTTCGACTCAAATTGGTCATGTGCATGTGATGTTGGTGCGACTTAGGCATGAGCCGAATCACCAAGTTCGCTTCAAGTAAACCACGTCGCGAGGTAGTATAGATGAAGCGAACTAGCTTAAGTCGGCCCGGCCCACCTTGCCTGTGTGGACAGTAGCGGTTTACTTGAGGCGGATTAAGCACGTCACACTATATAATATAATTTGGTCTAGGAACCGGCTAGAGGTGCACAGATATTTTTTTCATCATTTATTTTTAGGGTTTCACTGCCCAGCAGAAGTTTTGACCGTTCCAAAACAATACGACTCAGTCTATACATATCTAGGTCGAACCCACACTCTCTCGTGGTGACATCGACGAACCGAAACTGGCGCTGGTTAGTATGGACTTGCTCATGCGCAGTATCACCCCACCCCATTCTCCCACGCGGTAGTGTGTAGGGCTGTGAGTGCCCCTTACACACAATCCTACTAGCACCACCATGTCTCTTTACCTATCAATCAAGCACCACCAGCAACTACATAAACACATCTATGCTCCTGGCCATGTATACCTGTTTCACAATAGAACATTTGCATTCCCCCACCAATGCTTATTATCGGAATATTTTACACTTAGATGTTGCCAAGATGTAAAACTCCAACAACCAACTGTAAACTCATTAAGGTTGCATAGTCATTTTCGAAACCAAAACACTTGCCTAGATTTGATCCTAGATTCCTACATTTCCAACTTAAATACTGGTGCACTTATTCGGTATTTGCTGTTGCATAGAAGGCACTAGAAAGTCAATTAAACATAACCTGTTTCTGCTGAGGTATATATGTCACAATTATGAAATGCTTGTCATTCAAATATCTCCAAAGTAAGCCATTTATTATAAAAGATACTTCAAACTAAATTAATGTATATTAGACCTAATATATTTATCTCAAAGAGTAGCCGAAACTGAAACCCATCAGAATATGCAACTTCAATATATTAGCATTAACAAATAAATTGTATCCTATAGACTACATCACCGTTGCAACCCCGCGATGCATTGTGGGATGCGTCAGAGCAAAACAAACCTGCGAGAAGCACATGGCACATGCTAATACACTGGGTGCAGCTATGAAATGTGCTCATCTCAGCTCATCTCAACTCTTGTTTGAAACATAGAATACCAACTAAAAAAATATATATAATAAATTAAGATATTAATCTTTTATCCAGCATTGCATTTACATCAATATAATATGCACATCTTATGCCATGTGCATTCAAATTTAGACAAATCTGGGCACTCAGACTAGTTTTAGAGCCATAGCCAGAGTCAGTTTTACTTAGTTTATTAATGTTTTTATTTATATCCTATGGTTAATGACATATGTAGAACTAGAAAATTAGTAGGGTTAATCAGATATTGGTTATATATTTCTCTGAAACAAGTGTATGTTGACACATTTGGCATTTTAATATTTAGAACAAGAATTAATAATGGTGATGTGGATATCACTGATTGTTTTGTGTGGAATTGTATGTTTCTTAGCTCAAAATGTTTAACTATGGCTAGTTTTGTCTTAGCTATATTCATCAGATCATTATATTGCATGTGCGCATACATGTTTATGCCAAATTGCTATGTATTTCTATTCATTTTGAATCAAATCAAAGTTTTTCTCTTCGCGTATCGACAAGCTCAATGGCCATTCGCATTTGCTTTGCTGCCAATGCCGTTTTCAGCGCATGCGCAGTCGTAACCGTGATACCATCTATTGGCATGCACAAACAATATTTTTTAAATAAAATAATTGGCTAAATCCTTTACTCATATGGTCGGATCAGAACTCTGGCATTCAATTGTTCAAAAAAAGATCAAATTATCTACCACCAAGAGAAATAGGTCTAAAAAAACACAGCAGACGACATTTCTAGGCAGCAGACGACAATTGGAACGTGACGTTTTCTTGTGTTGCTGCGCTACGGTTACCGTCGACTTGAATCTGGGTTAGACAAGTTTACGCATGAGCAGATATGCAAATTAGGTTTTGAACTTTGAGGATGGACGCCCGGGGGGGGGGGGCAGTGTGTCATGAAACACCGCCTTTTGATTGGCCCCCCAACTCCACGCCTACCCCCCACCTCCACCCTCACCACACACCCCTCCCAAGAGGAACGCGCAGAATGGAGAATGCTGGGGGAACATGACCGCGGGATCTGAACACATGCCGAATTTAGTTGCTTTGTCCTCTTTTGGGGGGAGGGGGATTTGTTGTCTTTTCTTTTTTTTACGAAAAAAAAAACAATTTAATTTTAGAAAAGAAATTTATTGTCAGAGAGGGGAGGAGGAAGAGTAGTTGTCGGTGCCAGATTTTATTTGTGGTGTGTCAAGTGTGTGGCGATTAAACCTCAATTAAACGTCTTCAAATTCTATCATCAGCACGATTTGAGTAATGGTTTGTTCTTGGAATTTTAAGTCCTGGCAACATCTAAGGTCATATCAGGACGAGTACCGACTTGTGACAGTGTACCCTCATGGTGACTTTATAGTGCTTCCCCACTGGGAGACCAAGCTGCCAGCACCATGATTTGATATCCAACTCAGTCACATTATCCTGCCACTGAGCCAACCAGTACTTGCCCTATCCTAATAATGCTGAGCGCCAGGCTAGGAAGCGACAAATATCAATTTTTAAGTCATTGGTTTGACTCGATCAGGGTTCGAACCCATGGGTTCAAATCCTACGATATACCAAGACGGGAGACGGACGCTCAACTCAATGGGCCATCTCGTCTGGTCTTGAGTAGAGGTAATTTGAAATTGAATGGGTTTAGTTGTGGGGGGGGGGGTGTCTTGTGGGAGGGGGCGTGGTTACTGGGCGGGAGGGGGGGGGAGGAGGAGGAGGAGGAGGAAGAGGGGTGAGGCCTTTTTTATTTTTTTAAATTTTTTTATAACAGTATCCGACAGGGGAAAGGTTTGAAGAAGGGAAAAAAAGGGATATAAATTAGAAAACAATTGAACTATAGACAGCTAATTGAGTGCTTAGTGCATGTTCAACTGTGAAATCGCATGTGAGAGTATGCATGGGTGGCCTAGGATGAATTGCGTTGCCATGGCAACCTATTTTTATGGAGCTAACGCGATTAGGGCGCGGTGGGCGATAATGAACTGCCGTGTGTGCCGGTAGTCGGGCAGCCTGTGTGCCAGTACTTAGGGCGATGTAATTGAAAAGTGGCTGTTTGAGCCTTATCGGTTTACCACCCAGCACCTCGTTAGTTTTTATTTGTGGGGCACCTATGCCCGAATCCATCTCTCTCTGTCTCCCTCTCTCTATGTCTCCCTCTCTCTCTGTCTTCCCCTCTCTATATCTCCCTCTCTCTCTGTCTCCCTCTCTGTCTCCCTCTCTCTCCCTCTCTCTCTGTCTCCCTATCTCTCCCTCTCTCTCTGTCTCCCTATCTCTCTATCTCCCTCTCTATCCCTCTCTCTGTCTCGCTCTCTCTCTCTCTCTTTCCCCATCTCTCTTTCTATGTCTATACATATGCCACCGACACTGGCCATATTGTATATATAATAGATTGCCTACATAATGAAACAATACGAATACACAATAGTGGGTGAGGGTATATTTACTCTGGCTAGAGGAACAAACGCCCTTACCTAAAAAGATTTTAGCAGTACAGTGAGTGGCGGTTCCAGTGTGCAGGGGTGGTGGTGCCACCATCGGAGCTGTGGTTGGGGAGGCTGGAGCAGTAGATGACTAAGACGGACTCCATCAGTCCATGGAGCTAATTGAGTGATGAGGGAAAGGAGGTATATGCCAGGTTATTATACTCGTATAATTCTTATACCACATATATTTATATATTCATAAATACATATTTATATACATCTATATAGATTTATGTATATTTATACATATACCTATACACACACAATATATATATGCATAGGGTCGTTGGGGCACTACATATGACTTTGGAATCGGGTTTTATCCCCAATTTCTCCACGTTCTCCTCTACCCTCTGGGACTTGCTGAACTCTAGATCTGTCCATTCCCTGATGTTGCTAGGATGTAAAACAACAACAAACAAACAACAACAAAAACAAACCTTCCCACGTCTTCCTTTGTCTGCTTTAAGTTATACACGTATATATGCATTATGAGAATATAAACAATGACAATGCCATCTCAGTTCCCCCATACTATATAACCTACACATACTACGTAAATATATATATTTTTATATATTTATTTATGTTTCCTACGATGATGAAAATATCATGGACAAAGAAGATCACCAACAAAGAAGTTCTCAGAAAAATTAAAAATAAGAAAAGCTTGTTTGCCACTATACAGACAAAGAAACTTATTTATTTTGGCCACATCATTCGTCAGAGTTCAATATACCGTACATTGTTGGAAGGGAAGGTGAATGGCAGCAGAGGGAGAGGGAGATCAAGAACATCATGGTTTACAAATATTTCACAGTGGACAGGCTTGAATTATTCACAGTCTATCAGAACAGCACACCATCGGGACAAGTGGAGAACCATTGCATCCAACCCTCGACTAGAGGACGGAACTATTGATTGATTGAGTACGATTAGTTCCCTCTTTTGCTGCGGAGGCGCCACCTGCATGTGGTGATTATCTACTAATAAAAACAGCACAGCAATATGATTTTAAGCCATTTTTATTTTAGCATACCGGTTAGTATATTATCGCGCCAGAGAATAGATACACCTTACTTAAAGGTTAAAGCTGCATAGTCCGATGAAATCATCATATTTTCAAAACCAAAACATGTATCTCAATTTAATTAAACGTATCTAACTTAGATCCTGGTACACGTGTTAAACATTTGTCACCAAATGGAAGGGAATGCCGATTCAATTTAATAGAACCTGTTACTGCAGAAACCTATGGTGGCAAGCTTGCCTAAATTAATTTTGCATGTTTTCAAATATCTAAGAAGTTAGCCATTTAAAATAAAGTATGTCATAAATATGTGCCTGTCATCAATGTAAGAATATTGTCATGGGGGTGATGAAAATGGGAAATATTGCGCCTAGAGCGGGACTCGAACCCACATTTCTTTGCATTCTGGGCCAGTGTGCTAAGCATTACACCACCTAGGCTCCCTGATATCAACACACCACCCATGCCTACCTGTCTATGTGGTTACTTGCCTGAGAGGTCAGTGCAGCCTACTAGTACTACACTCGTCCCCCTGGAATTGTAAGTCTTTTAGATGGTCATTTAATGCTTACAATTAGTATTACATACATATAGGCAATGCACTTACACATACATACACAGGGTAGGTTCAACAACCATACAGTGCGTAGTTTGTACAGGGTCATGGTCACGGCAACCAGTGTCATGGGGGTGATGAAAATGGGAAATATTGCGCCTAGAGTGGGACTCGAACCCACATCTCTTTGCATTCTGGGCCAGTGTGCTAACCATTACACCACCTAGGCTCCCTGATATCAACACACAACCCATGCCTACCTGTCTATGTGGTTACTTGCCTGAGAGGTCAGTGCAGCCTACTACAATATCATATGAATGTAAATCTATCATATGAATGCAATATATTCGATACATATGACAGACAATGTCTATGCATATAATTCTGTCATAAATGTAAATCTTTTTCTTAAATATTTAATTATATTTGCTTAATAATTAATTTCATTTTTAGCATATGCATTCTAACTGTAATTTGGCAAATTAGTACATTGTGACACTTTTGATGAAGATTACCTTAATTAGAATACCTTCATCGTCAGTGTGTAATCTATTCTTAGCTAAATTAGTTATTATTTGCATCAGTATCGCCCCTTACGACTAATTATCTATCATTATAAGTGTCACCTCAAATGAATTGGGGCGGCTATTTTCAAATAGGCGCAGGGAAAATAATGTGTGTTACCTTCATGTGCTGGTTGATGGAGATTTTCCAAGAAGGCCAAAGTTTTTTCTTTGTCTTCTATTTTGTAATGTGACATTTGCATCTGAAAAGAAAAATGTATATGTATGCCAAAGAATGTGTGTGAAATACATTTCAAAATAAACTTATCAATCAATCAATAATGAATTTTCAAGTGTTCAACATTTGTGAAGAAAGTGATTAATTAAATTCCGGGTCTTATGTAATGCTTAGTTCATAATATCCCTTATTTTCCTAAAAGTAGAGGATATATATATACATAAGTAGAAACAACCAGATTTTTGTTTAAGCCTTATAACAATATTGGAAATAAATAGATGATTGCCCTCCTGACCCATGCCAGACCCGCCCAGGTCACACACAGCACACACAGACACACCCACCACACATATACACACACTACTCCCATCCCTCCCCATGCCTCATTCTGGGTGAGAATGATATAAAACTGGACAGCTCCATGGAGCAGAAACCCTCTTTGTTCTGCTTCCACTGAATGCCGTCTGCTCTTTTTGAATGTCAATATGTCCGAGAGCTCTACCGGGATCTTTTTACTGGGTCATATGCTTACGTCACAATATGGCAGAAGACAGACGACTGGGTATCTGAATTTAGTGCCAACAAAGGAGTAAGTGGTTGTTACCCAATTGGGGTTTGATACCCTATGGCCTCTGGAATAAGCATCGATCGACCAATGCGAAAGTGGGCATAATACACATTCCAGAGGCCACGGGCTCTCAAACCCCATATTAGGACTACGAATTATTTTGTAATTTACATAACTTTTTAAATCTCAGCAATTTTGATGAGTATGAACTGAATTTACATCTATCTTAGTGACTAAAACTGGCCTTAAACTTAAATGTAGCTATATAATGTCTATGCAGGTTATTCGTAGGCCTACATTAATATCTCATTGCATAATTACATGTTTATTATATGTATACTTTTCCATTCACTGTGGGTCTTTGTATTTAACAAAATAGTTATAAAATAAACGTTGTTCATTGAATTAATTTGCTTTAAATCTAGCATAAACAGCTCAATTTGCTGCGTCATTTCGGTGGTGGATACATGCAGTGCAGACAAAATACACTAGTTTGTTCGTTTTAGCTGCGTCATACAAGGCGCGTTTTAATGGCCCCCGACAGGCCTCGCTCAAAGGTCTTATGGGCAGATGTTCATGTCACCATGTTCTCCATAGAACATGATTCATGATGCCGTCAGGGCCCAGTCCACGAACAAGGAGGCTAGTATGCCCGGTACCCTATCCCACAATGATTGGGAGTATAACTGCTGCTGCTCTTTTAGTTTAACCACGGATAGAATGGTGAATTCTACTCATGAATGAAATGGAATGCCGGTATGGTCTTTCAAATCTTCAACGCAATCGTCAAAGACGGACGGATCAATAAACTAAACAAGAACATAACGGGACATTGTTGTGAAGGGTGTGCCGTTGTGGTGGCGCCACCTGACGAGAAACGTGACAGTAACGGTAGTTGTAAATGGTTGCTGTTAGGTGGCGCCACTTAGTGGATTGCCTGAGCCAAGTTCAGGGTACGCCTCGGAGACGTCTCCCTTTTCAGGTAAGAGGCAAACAGCGCCTCGAAAATGGCCACCAGATTCAGTGTCTAAAATATTCCAATAAAACGCATTGGTGGGGAATGCAAATGGTCTATAATGGAATGCAAATGGTCTATTATGGTAAATGGTATATAATGCCAGGTGCATGAATGTATTTATGTAGTTGCTGGTGATCCTTTACTTATGGTCAATAGTCATTGTGTATTAGGTAGATAGTGTGAAGGAGGCACTTGTGATAATGTGTAAGGGGCCTTTGGAGCTCCACTTGTTGTATACCTATTCCATTATGTACTATCATGAATCCATACTTTGATGTACACTGGCAGGCATGGGCACCAGGAGGTACAAGATGGCTGAAGAATAAACACTACACAGTCTCCCTCACAATCCAACATAACTCAACTTAACATGGTGACAGCGGTGGGATTTATAAGAAAAGATGATGCCTACGGCAGATGTATCCGAATGAAAGACATCCTCAGTGTATGTTACAGCGTAGCTCTGTCAAACTTACTGCTGTAAATGGCACAGACATTGAACAATTAGGTACAATGGTTATGCAGATCCAATTTGAAGACTCCAAATGGATCACTGCCAGATTCTATGTGTGTGACACTAAGGGGCCAGCCATTTTGTCGTGTGGGGCCTCTGAAAGGTTGAAACTTATAAGCATTTCACAGAGCAAAAATATCAGTGTTGTTCATGAAAATAAATTGCAGTCCCACACCACTGTCCCTAGCAGTAGACCAAATAAACATGAGGTCAAGCCTGAGATTTCTGACAGGAGTGCCCTGCGACAAGCTTATCCTGAGTGTTTTGAAGGCATTGGTCGAATGCCCAAACCATACCATATTGAGTTAAAAGATGATGCTACCCCAGTTATTTCTGCTCCACGTAAATATCCCATTCAGCTGAGACAGGAAATTTGTGACAAAATTGAAGAAATGGTGAAACTTGGTGTTGTAGAAAAATGTTCTGATGAAACTGCTTGCGATTGGGTCAGCTCCTTAGCATTTTCCCGTAAAGCATCTGGTGAGCTTAGGGTGTGTTTAGATCCTAAAGATCTCAACCAAGCAATTAGGCGTACACATCATAAGACACCTACACTAGAAGAAATCAGTCACAACTTCTCTGGCTCAACTGTGTTTTCTAAACTTGATGCTAAGCATGGGTATTGGAGCATTGTTTTAGATGATGAAAGCAGTATGTTATGCACATTCAACAGCCCTGCTGGTAAATACAGATTCCGTCGTTTACCATTTGGCTTGTGTGTTTCTCAAGACATCTTTC
This sequence comes from Branchipolynoe longqiensis, assembly GCA_030323885.1. Taxonomy (NCBI): domain Eukaryota; kingdom Metazoa; phylum Annelida; class Polychaeta; order Phyllodocida; family Polynoidae; genus Branchipolynoe; species Branchipolynoe longqiensis. The sequence goes on along the minus strand of CM059198.1, from coordinate 23,645,767 downwards.
AGAAATACATGGATGAGATCATTGAGAAAGCAGGTGTCGGTGTGGATGGCATTGCTGATGACATCGTTGTACATGGTAAAGATGAGTCGAAACATGATGAAGCTCTACTACGATTAATGAAGGTATCCAAAGAGTATGGTCTAGTATTTCGCTTTGAAAAGTGTGAAATCAAAAAGAAGATGATTGAATTCTATGGTCTGATCTGGTCCAAGGATGGTATGAAGCCTGATGTAAAGAAATGTGATGACATTCGAAACCGTCCTGCTCCCCAGAATAGGCAGGAGCTCCAAAGCTTTCTTGGTCTCATACAGTATTTAGGGCCCTTCATACCACACTTGTCGACCAAGACCAGTGTATTACGCTTATTGTTGAAATCAGATGCTGATTGGAGTTGGGATGTAGAACATAATGCTGCTTTTGAGTCACTAAAACAGGCTATTCATGAAGACATGCAGTTGCGATATTTTGATCCTAACCTAGCATTTGAACTAGAGGTTGATGCGTCTATCCTTGGATTAGGTGCTGCTCTCATTCAGAATGGGAAGCCTGTTGCATTCGCTTCCAAAGCACTTACTCCAGCTGAGACCAGGTATGCAAACATAGAGAGAGAGTTGCTAGCTGTTGTATATGGACTAGAAAAGTTCCATACGTATATTTTTGGTCGCTCGCTGATTGTTTTTAGTGATCATAAGCCACTAGAAAACATTAAGCTGAAGCAGCTAAGCCAAGCTCCTCCTCGGTTGCAGCGCATGCTGTTGCGCATCAAGCCGTATGATATTGACTTGAAATACCGTCCTGGAAAGGAGATGGTCTACGCTGACTACTTGTCACGAATAGCACCCTCTCCTGGACCGAGTGTAGAACTTGAACAAGCGATACACATGGTACAGATCTCAGTCAACCAGCTTGAAAAGTTGCGCTTAGGTAGTAAGCAAGATGTTGAGATATCGGCATTGGCTGAGCAGATTATTCGAGGTTGGCCACAACAGGTTAGACAAGTTCCAAAAGTTATTCGGAGCTACTGGTCTATGAGAGACTATATGTCTGTTGAAGATGGGCTTGTATATGCCGGAAATAGACTTGTTATTCCAGAGTCTTTCCGCAAGGAATATCTCGAACGCATTCATGCCAGTCACCAAGGTATCACCAAGTCCCAGTTACGAGCAAAGGAATGCCTATACTGGCCAAACATGTCATCTGACATAGAGACACTAGTAAGTGATTGTGTAATATGTCTACAAAATTCAAAGAGTACCCAAAATGAGCCTATGCAGCCACATGACCTTCCCTCCCAACCATGGGAAGTACTGTCCAGTGACTTGTTTGAGCTGCATGGCCATACATATATTGTATTGGTTGATCATTTCAGTAAAATGCCCTTTGTACGTGGTCTTCATTCATTGACCAGTCTTGAAGTTATCAAATTTTTCAAGGACATGTTTGCCATTCATGGTGTACCAAAACGACTGTACACTGACAATGGTCCACAATATGATGCGGCATTGTTCAGAAAATTTGCCATGGTATGGGAGTTTGAACATATTACAAGCAGCCCACGATACTCGCAGAGTAATGGTGTGATTGAGAGAACAGTTGGTATTGTTAAAGCGGTCCTGAAGAAAGCCATGCAGTCTGGGACAGATCCCCAGATGGCGCTTCTGTGCCTCAGAAGTACCCCGCTTGGACCAAGAGTCCCAAGTCCAGCTGAGTTGCTGTATGGAAGGAAGGTCCGTTCAAATCTCCCTGCCAAGGATGAAATTCGACAGTCAGTTAGTGATCATCATAATTGGTTGAGTGACAATGCAAAAAGGTCATCACAGTATTATGACCAAAATGCAGGTCCTGAGTTGCCAGGATTACTCCCTGGTATGAAAGTACTGATGCAGGAACCAGGCAAATCTTCATGGGTTCCTGGAACTGTAAAATCAGTGTGTAAGGAGCCTCGATCATACATGATCAAATCGCCTAATGGAAATGTATTACGGCGTAACCGTCGTTTCTTGAAAGAGCTTAGTGCAGAGGCTAGTAAGAAACTTGGATTTAGCCGAGAATCAACTGACCTAGAGAGCCCTTGTTCTGAAGCTGAACCCCTTCCACAAAGCCAATGTTCTGGGAATGAGCAGTCTGTGACTTGCTCGCCCACAAGACCACCCACTGAAAAGAGTGTGAGGTTTAGTGAACGCGCAAACCTCACAGTCATTCGAAGTGACCAACCGGTCAAAGAGGTATTTAGTCGTAGACAGTCTGAAAGAACAACTAAAAAAACATCAAGACTAATTGAACAGTGCGGAGTCATGGTTAATTTTGGTTCTTAGACTTAGTCAGTAGTATGTCTGAGCATTAGACTTATTATGTTGTCAGTCACAACTTTTATATACATTCAAAGTTAATCACAGTATTAGTCAACTGCAAGAGAAACTATTATCCGAATTTGCGTATTGGAGGAAATATTCAAGATTATCTTTCAATGAAGTAACTGCAATGGTAATAGTGGTGCACATGTATAAACCTAAATATTCTCAGCATGATGAGAAATTGTATTGACATCCACATAGGTATATAACTTGTACACATCAACATGATTATTGTAACACAGGAAGATTGCTGCTTTTCATTTATAAGAAAAGGGATGTTGTATACCTATTCCATTATGTACTATCATGAATCCATACTTTGATGTACACTGGCAGGCATGGGCACCAGGAGGTACAAGATGGCTGAAGAATAAACACTACAGTCTCCCTCACAATCCAACATAACTCAACTTAACACCACTCACTACCCCCCCCCCCCCCCTCCAACTGTTAGCCACAGATCACCACACACTCAGCTCAGGCAGGTGGTGGCCTAGATAAAGGATTCACCCGGTACTCGCAGTACACGGGTGAAGACCAGCCTTATATAAAAATGGTCGAAAAAGCGGGTTAATGAAATGAGAGCCTAATTTCACAATCTAAGAAGATACATTATTCTTTGTATATGTCTTCATATTTCCCCGCTACCTTTGAGTTGAAAAATATAATAAAACATCTGGTTTAATAAGATTTAAAAGTGAAATCGACGGCATTCTATGGCTGCCATCTTGTCTTTTTGCATTCTCTCCCATTTCACCAACTCTGTGCCGATATAGGTAACCATTTGACACTGGAGCCAGGAATTCTACTTCCTGTTCCATACTAAAGCTGTACTACAAATAGCGGGTGAATCTTTTATCTAGTGGTGGCCAAGCAGCCACACCACATGGTGGTGGTGGGCAGATCACAGTAGCCATGGTGACACAAGAATGCTTACTGTTCATTGATGGAACTATAAATGCTTGTTGCCCATTGGAGATTATGGTCAGGTGGTATGCCATACCTGATCCATGTACCACTATATAATAATAAACCTGAGGGTACAAGCTCTCACTCTTTCATTCTTTATACTCTTCCTTTCTCTTCTTGCCTGTATTGATTTCATTATAGCCTGCCTACACAACCACAAATGCCAGCCGTGGACTTTACAAGTGGTTTCAACCAATCAGAGCTGTTCTATTCAATTGCAAATGGCTGCCCCCTATGGAGGCCACCATTTTCGAGGCACCAGACAGCTAAAGTCGTTAGCATGACGTCAGGAATTTCTCCAAGGCACCTCCGAGGTGTACCTTGAATGCGGCCCAGGTATTGCGTAGTTCTGACATTCAAATTTGACCATTTTTGTATTCATCGTTCCAAAATGGAACATATTTGATACATTAGCTGACTTCATCAATAATTATTCCAGTTGGTGGTTTACAGGGTGTTTATATTAACCTCAAATTCATTAAGGTAACATTGATTACTAAAAATAGCTGTCATAGTTATATATAACCGTAATAATCAGATTTACATATGCATAGTTTAAAATTATATAAGAAGTTCACACATAAACAGAGTAAGGTAATATGAATAAGCAATGCTTAGGACCGACACCCCCCCCCCCCTCCTTGGTGGCTGTATTCGATAATATTTGCTCAGTGTTCGATTTGAACGATCGTTTCCGCGGAATAGACTGACTATTGAAATTGTGCGTCCATGTTTATGTAAAATTGTTCTTTATTTCTATTACTTTTGAATAGAATCAAAGTTTTGCACTGAGCGTATCGGCAAATTAAATGGCAGCGGGCATTTGTTTTGCTCTCAACTATATTATTAACCAATCGCTGTCGTCCACCCTGTTTGCTGTGTAGTGAAGCTCGACAAGCAATTTCCGTTTTCGTTTGCTGATTTTGATTATTCAACAGGAGTATACAAATGGCGGCCTCCATATAAGGCTATTTCCGTTTCCTAGATTTTGTTGATTTCATTTTCCACCTCTATGAGTATGAGTATTGTTTAGCTATATACACGTGTTAGTCCTTAGCCTTCCAGAGGGTCGGTAATATTGATTATTAAAAATAGCTGCTGTCGGTGTATCCAAAACCGTAATAAATCAGATTTAGACTTCATAGGCATAGTTAAAAATAATATGTAGTATAATATTTTTAATGGAGTTTGTATTTGAAGGTGCTAAGTTCAATGGTCAAGCACTGTCCCAGAGCAGCCTGGTCAAAACTCCAATTGCTATTCAGTTGGATACTCAATAGAATGCCAGAGCCTGCATTCTGCACCGAACCACAGCACTAGATGGGATATTGTCTCAGGATTTAAAACCATTTTTAAACAAAAATCCTATATATATATATTAATAATAAAATTTCAATTCACAATTTAAGGTTAGTTAAGTAGTTAGCTCAATAAAGTCGGTAGGCCTGATTGAGGACTAGCCAGAGATCGATCACACCCACACTTGTGTTTGTACCGAATGTAATAATACAATAATATAATAATATACTAAGTCCACAGATAAACAGATGAATGAGCTTAGTGCCTGCTACCCATCTCATCAGCACATGCTGGTTCTTTACCTGGTGTTCGGCATTACTAGAATAGTGGAATGAGGAAGACCAACTCCGCGAATGAAATTTTCCGTTTAATCAATTAATGTAACAACGAATTCCTTACGAGTCCATTTAAATTTTGTCATCATAATAACAACACTAATATTCATGTCACATATATACAATTAGAAGAACAATCGATTATTAGATCCAACAAAGAACATCATGATGGATACATAATTGAACATATAGGGATATCTACCCCCCCCCCCCCAAAAGCGCGATTCTATGGTAGGTGTCTGTAAATAATGGAGAATATGGAAAACAGAATCTTATCCTACTAACTATTGCCATACATTCTACAATGTCATAACAATTCTGAGAGGAAAGTGATCGTGATGGGGAAACAGGGGACATCGATGGTGATTGCGGGGGGAATAATAGTCACATTAAGAAGAGTGGAATGCTATCCAAGAAGCGTTGGTACTGATTGACAGTGGTATGAAACGAGGATAGTGCTAGAACATTCGTTGAAACCTGACTTGCGGCATTTTCCGCACGATTTTTTGAGAGTGCTATGGCTATGAAAGAATGTCCATGTTTTCACGGCAATTCACGTCCCCCCCCTCCTCAGAATAAGGGAAGGCTAACACCGGTCAAACTCAAACTCAAAGCCAGCCATCACCCCATCACCAGCCAGACCCTGATCCAACTGCAGCCGTCACGAGTCTCAGGTAGAGTTAAATGCTTAAAGGACGTCACACTACGAGGTACGGCGTTAACGCGTGTTCAACGTTAGAAAATTTGCCAGTACGTCGGTATTCGTCGAACTTTTCAGTGACGGGGGGTAAAAATGGGCGTATACACAATGTACACAAAACGTATGTAACGCATGCACAACGTATCGCTGATGTATTGCTAGCATATCAGAGCATTCATGTGACTCGCAAAACGCTTGCACACGCTCACGGAACGCTGACCAACTTTACATACATTACTCCATCGCTAGAAGTTTGCCGTATACGTTAAATACGCTGGAGATACAGCAGCCATACGTTTGAAGTATGTTAGGGGTATGTAATGCATCCGTTGGAAGTACGCGGACAGCACATTCCCACCGGCTACACCTAATGTCCGACGACGTACACCGACATCTTGGTCGAAAATCACATAGGTTGGCGCACATTGAGGCGATACGTCGTAGTGTGACAGGCCCTTAAGTGTTTATAAGAATTCGGTGTTGACATTAGGCTATAGATGGAGACCAAAAAACTTCAAATTAGGTTATTTATTGCCACTTTGTCCTAGATATTTTTAAAGCAGAAATCAAATTGATAAAATGTTGGGGGGAAATCAGTGAAATCGCAGAAATCTTTCTTCCCTGATATATAACAACGAATATTCTACTAAATGTATCGGGAAATAAGCACCCAACACACCAGTTTACGTCAAAACGGGATGACATAACATCTATATTCCACCAGTTGTTTTGCTAATCAAGTTTTCCTAAACAAACCGGCAATAGTTTCGCTTTTTTTTATCTAAACCAAAGTCACTAATGACCCATAACTCAACCCTAGTGCATATCCTATACCTCTAAATAATGGACCAGGCCCAATATCTTCTGTACACAACCGCAGCTACTGTTCTCTACCTCCGCTTGCCCCCTCTCCCTCCCCCACCCCTCCCCCTGCCCCCACCGCCCCCCGCATGCTTCTTGTGCTGGTTCTGTTGTTGGCGATGCTTCCGGAAGTTATCCATCTTGTCCCGCTTCCGGCGGTGTTTGAGGATTTGCTCCTTACTGCGCATCTCCCGGCGTCTGGGCCGGGCACCGCCCTGCTCGGTCGGGTCCGGCTTCGGCTTCGTCTGGTGGAAGCCTGCAGTGAGAGAAGCGATTAGATGTGAGGTAGATGCCACGCGACCAGGTCTGCGATATGCGATTATCAGCTTACAATCAATGGCTGACAGCTTACAATCTAGACAGTTTACAATCTATAACTGACAGCTTACATCCCATGACAGACAGTTCACAATCTATGGCCAACAGCTTACAGCCTATGACTGACAGCTTACAATCTATGGCTGACAGTTTACAATCTATGGCTGACAGCTTACAATCTATGGCTGACAGTTTACAATCTATGGCTGACAGGTTCCAGTCAGTGACTGACAGCTGCCAATCTATGGCCGACAGTCTACATCGTATAACTGACAGTTTATAGTCTATGGCCGACAGTTTACAATCTATGTCTGACAGCTTACATCCTATGACCAACAGTTTACAACCTATGGCTGACAGCTTCCAGCCAATGCCTGACAGGTGCCAATCTATGGTCTACAGCTTACATCCTATGACAGACAATTTATAATCAATGACTGACAGTTGACAATTTATGGCTTACAACTTACATTCATCTATCCGACCAAATTTTCTAACCAAAACATTTATCTATATTTGATCCTACACAACTAACTTAGACACTGCTGCACTTATTAAGCATTTGTTGCTGCATAGAAGGGAATACGAAGTCAATTTAATAGAACCTGTTATTGCTGAAGCCTATGGTGTCAGAGTTTTAACATGCATGCCAAAATTAATTTAGCATGTTTGTGCTTTGAATTTCTCAAAAGTTAGCCATTGAAAATAAAAGTTACTTATAACAAAAGTATAAATTATAACGATCAAGGTCATACATTTATCTAAAAAGATGACAGGAACTCAAAACTATCAGACTTTGCAACGTTAAGAACATCAATATTTCTGTTGCCGTTTTACGTCCTGGAAACATCTAAAGTCATATCAGGACGGGTTTTGCTGTCAATAAGGCGTTAAATAAGCACCAAGCGAAAGCTAGCACTCACCTCGGCCTCTCTGCATCGCTTCACCGAACACTTGCAGTCTGCCTTCGCGGGGCGGCCCAGTCCGCTGTCGCTTGTGAGCCGGGGCATCAGTGGCGGTGTCATCTTCGTCATCGCTGACCGACACCGCAGACTTGCACTTCACTTTACTCTTCTCCAACCAATCTTTGTATCTGGCACACTAGTTAAGGACTATCTACACTTGTCCTTACTCTATCTATCCTCTTTCTCATTAGTCATTAGTTATTTGAAATTCATTATTTGTGTCAACGGAAACGAGAATTTTTTTAACTTTTTTTAAACCAAGAATGGCAATAGAAAAAAAAGAGCGGAAATCCCCGGCTAAGAGTCACAACACTGACAACAGAAGGTTCTCCAAGTCTGTAATGACTGGGCATTTAGGATTTGGAAATGTATTGCTTTTATCCGAGTAGGCAGCTTCATTGCTGCATATTAGAAGGATTACTAAGTTAATATAAAAGAACCTACCACTGCTGAAGCCTATGCTATCAAGCACATCGACATGTTTGAAATGTCAAATTTATTTTGGTGTACATTGGTGTTTACCTTTTAAAAGAAAAATGACTTCAAATTATGGGAAGGTTGAGTATTATGATGGACCGAATCCATGCATCTAAAAAATATGGCAGAAACTGAAAACCATCGGATTATACAACTTTAAATGGGGCTACGATGCGTGCCGCTTCAATTTCCGGTTTTTGTACCAGTCTCGTTTTTGTTAATCATGAAATCTAATGAGACACATAATTAGTCAGACATCACATAGGTCTCTCATTACCGTAGTCACATTTACTGCTTCCAGGCCACTCATTTCAAGAAAATTAATTATCCTTAGTGGAATTTTAGACTTTTGGGGATCAGGGTGTCATTTTTTCTGAGCAGCAGACGATATTTATCAAAAGCAGACGACAATGTGAAAGATGTGTGACACGGCTTAAAGGATACAGGTTATTCTTGTAGCTGGCCTTGATCCAACTTCCGCTTTCCGTCTTCACCCTCTTCTTCTTCCCTTCGTTATTGTCTTCGCGAACAAACTTCTTCTTTTTCCGATCCCTAAAACGAAACAACCGTCGTTTTGCAAGATACAAGTTTTCATCAAACCCACATTCTGCAAGTCTTTACAAATTGAAAGCGAAAAACACAAGGCCCTATTCGTTTTGTATTAAGGAAATTAAGAACCTCTATAGCAGGAGTTTTGTGTGGAGGTGGAAGAATGACACATTTCAATTAAACAAGTTCTAAAAGGGTAAAAAAAATATTTAAAAAAATATATATATCAAAATTTAAAAATAACATACTGTACTAGTCGGCACTGACCTCTCAGGCAAGTAACCACATAGACAGGGAGGTGTGGGTAGTGTGGTGATATCAGGGAGCCTAGGTGGTGTAATGGTTAGCGCACTGGCCCGGAATGCAAAGAGATGTGGGTTCGAGTCCCGCTCTAGGCGCAATATTTCCCATATTTGTCGCCCCCATGACACTGGTTGCCATGACGATGATCATGTACAAGCTAAGTGCTGTATGGCTGTTGAACCTACCCTGTGTATGTATGTCTTAGTGCATTGCCTGTATGTATGTAATTGTAAGCATTAAAAGACTTACAATTCGAGGGGACTCATTTTCATCACCCCCATGACAATACTCACCATTTCATCGAGTTGTTCATGGTCCTCGCTTTAATTTGGTCATCTCCTACCAGATCCAAGGTCAAGTTGGCCGCCTCAAGATCAAAGCCCGTTCCCAGACTTAAACTGAAGGTCACATAGAGAATTAAATCTTTATTGGTGTTGGTGTTGTTAAGTAAATATATATTCATCTGAATATATTATTTTTTCAGTGCCAACACGCTGGTCTTCCAGTTGTTAACACTGAGTTACTTACACAAATATTTGCTGATGTATGCAGCATTACAGAACATATGGTACAGATTTGTACTAGATGAACTGCTGAGACAATGTGACGAGACTAACAGTTGGTACATAAAATGGTAACTGCATGGAACATAGCAATGTGAGCAGGAGTGTCAGCCTGGGCCGCGTTCAGGCTCCGTCTCGGAGGCGCCCATGACGTCAGGCTAGTCTGAACGACAACAGCAGTTGGTCGCCTCGAAAATGGCCACCCCCATAGGCGGCGGCCATTTGCAATGGACAAGCTGCGCTGTGATTGGCTGAAACGACTGGATACGGCCGAGACGTCTCCGCGGCGCCTCCGAGACGGACCCTGAACGAGGCCCTGATTTGCTACATAAATACTCATGTGTACACATGAATACATATGAATACACATCAATTTTGTAAATACATTTATTTATATAGTTTATGTTTGTATTCTTGTTATTCCACCTGAGGAATAATAAGGAAACGTCAAAGTTGCTTCAAATCCCAGGCCATACCCTGGTTTATTCCTGATGAGTCATTGCATGCCCCATTCTTATCGCATTTGGTCCACTGTGGTTTTACATCCTAACAACATATAACGTTATGTCAGGAAGAGTACATGCTTGTGACTGTCCTACTCTTCTTGGAAAAGTCGTGGAAATCAGTGAAAGCGCTGACGCTTCATCCCTGCTTATTTCCCCAATATTCTTTCCTCTACCAATTTTGATTTCCACCGCTGTGTATAACTTACAGTTTCATCAAAGGCCAGTTGCTCTCATACCACGTCTATATGGTGTGGGAGTTTAAAAATCCATTGGGTAGGTAAAAGTGTAGGCTCAGGCTTTCTATCGACCAACTGTCTAATAATCAAAACAAGTCTATTCAGATTTATCCATGATAGGCAGTATAAATCTTCAAGAAAAGAAAACAATGGAACCTAGCCCACCCCCAGGTTTTCCCAGACCAACACCACTGTTCAGACACTTACTATTTCTCCGAGTTGCTGTCTTTCGGCCGGTGTCTCAGGTAGTTCTCCTCATCCACGATCTTCAACATTCGCCGCTTCTCCTTCTTCGTCTCTTTGTGCTCGTGGTTCTTCGGCGCTACCACATGTGCGAAAGCATCCTGGAATTAAAATTGCGTAAAGACATTTGACATCATGTAATGTTCATTAAGCAGGGACAAAAGTGATCTTCAAATATTTGGGGGGATGGTGGTGGTGGTGGTGGTGGGGGGAGGGAGAGTAAAGTTGCACAATTCAATGGTTTGGAGTTTCTGATATATACATATTTTTTTTTTAGATAAGTATCAACCTATAGGATTTCAAACTTTATGGGAGACACATTTTGGGTTCCGTGTCCAGGGCTCATGGGAACCCATCAGTAGTGAGATTTTGGTTCCTAGGGAAGACGAGTTGTGATAAAATACTTATGGGAACCAACGTTTTGGTTTTGTTGTTTATCCAGCATGGTAACGACACGTTACCAGAAACGATCATTACCCTGAAATCCTATAGGTTGAAATATATTAGGTTGATCTTAATCTTTACCTTAGTTTGAAGTAACTTTTATTACAAATGGCTAACTGAGGAGATTTTGAAATGAAAGCGTTTCAAAAAAACTTGTGATTGCACACCGAAATGCAGAACACAATAAGATTCAGCAGCAACAAGTTCTATTAAATTGAATTAGTACTCCCAACAAATGTGTAATATGTGTACCAGTATTGGTTTCTAACTCACGGTATATTTGCATTAAGACTTATCGATAGGTGTACCAATAGAAATTGGGCACCACTAAGGCATACATTTGAACAGTAGTTTTGCATGAATTTCTCCAAATTCAGAAACATTGAAGGCTAGGCCCCATGTTGAAAGTAAACAGCGTATTTCTCAAGCGACAAAACAAAGCGCTATCGGTGTGGTGAATTGGAACCCACTTGGATGTCGGCTTCTGTACTGAGAAGCTGCAAACTCTGCGCGTCCTCGACATCCTCATTGCCTGTTACCCGGATGTCAGGGACTCCCGCTTCGCATGTTCGCTGGCTGTTGACGATGCGGTTACCATGGTAATCACGCTTCTTCTTCATGACGTTGAAGGCTGTGCCTTTCTTGGTGGTCGCAATCTCAAATATTGTCTGCAAAAATGAGAATTGCGGAATTGATTTTAGATAATGCAGAATGTAAAAGGGTGGGGTTTTTCTTGCGGAGAATTGATGGGAGGGGTTATTGGGGTTTTATGTCCTAGTCATATCACATCAGGTCCCAGCTTGTGGCATATAGCTTTATAGTGCTGCTCCACTAAGACACTGCCAGTAGCACCCTGATCTACTACCCCCGTTAACTTACATTATCAAACAACCAGTCCCTGCCCTATCCCAGTAATGTCCAGTGCCAGGCAAGGTAGCGACAAGTCTCAATTTTCTGCGTGTTCGGTTTGACTCAGCTAGGAATTGATCCTTCCAACTCCCACACGACTCACTAGTCGTGATATTATGATGAACCATGGCACTTCTTACCGAGCTGGGCTTGTAGTTCTTCATGCGTTCCATCAGGTTTGCCCGGTCCTCTTCCAAATCAGGTGCGTAAGATGCAGATTTGGCTGCAGGAACAAGTGTTTGTCTTAAGATACAAATCAAAGTATGTACGACACAAACTTAACTGCAGGGGCAATATGACTGATTGGCGGTGAATTTACACTGTGTCGGCATATTCATGGTTGGTTTACGTCCTGCCAACATCTGGTCATGTCAGGACGGGTACCGACTTGTGAAAGTGTGCACTCATGTCGACTTTATAGTGCTACCGCCAACACCATGACCTGATATCCCACTCAGACATATTATCCTGACACTGAGCCAACCAGTCCTTGTCCTATCCTAACAATGCCGAGCACCAGGCTAGGAAGCGACAAGTATCAATTTTTAAGTCACTGATTTGACTCGACCATGGTTCGAACCCACAGCCTACCAACACGGGAGACCGACGCTCTAACTCATTCAGCCATCCCGTCTGGTCACTTTATTAAAGGATTGTTGTGCATGGTCATAGAGCTATACAATCAAGTGCAATGTGTTTGAGGGTCAGCAGACACTGACACCCGATACAATACAATATAATACAATACAATAACCTTCTCCCTTTAGTAAGAGTGGCCGATGTGGTAGCAGGTGAAACCACTTGGTTTCACTGACACTCTGTGATAGTTCTACAAACTGGATGATGTTATTTGTTGTTGTTGCTTTATGTCCCAGCAACATCTAAGGTCATATAAGGATGGGTACTGACTTGTGACAGTGCGCGTTCATGGCGACTTTATAGTGCTGTCCCACTGGGAGATCAGGCACCATGACCCAACATCCCACAGTCACATTATCCTGATACTGTGCTAACCAGTCCCTGTCCTATCCCATTAATGCTGAGCGTAAGGATAGGTAGCGACAAGCATCAATTTTATAAGTCATTGGGTTGACTCGGCTGGGATTGCAACTCCCGACCTTCTGCACGGGAAGCCTGCGCTCTACCGATTCGGCAACCGGGACCGGTCAAATAGGATGATGTCGCAAAACCTTTTGGGATATAGGAGCAATACGTTTAAATTCAGCAGATCTGGGATGAAAAACACGGACATACCCCCATAGGTTTGCACTGTCAGGGAATCGCCGGAAAATGTCGGTCCTTATTGTGACTGTATTATCGCTCATGCCTAATTTTCTTGTTTGGGTTTTATGTTCTAGCAACATGTAAGGTCATATAAGAATGGGATTCAAAATAACCAATTGTTGTCATATATGTAGGCATTTTGTGAAGTTTATCGGCGAATATCAAAAATCACGGAAATCCTTGAAAACACACTCGTTCTTTCATCCCTGGTATGTATCCCTCTACGTAGGTAATGGTGCAAGTGTAAATTTTAATGTTGAGGCTTTACATCCTGGCAACATCTAAGGTCATATCAGGACGGGTAACCAACTTGTGAGAATACGCACTGATGACAACTTTATAGTGCTGCCTCACCTGCAGACAAGGACCACCAGCACCATGAACTAAGTCCATAAAATAAAAGTACTTGAACTAAAGCAGATTATATTGATCACACTAATATTTCAAAACCAACAGACTATGCAACTAGAAAATTAGCAATAAGTACCAACAAATCAAGTGCAATCGGCTTCCTTTTGTGTTTAGTTCGGCAAACCAACAGGTACTTACCAAAGAGCGGGTGAAAGCCAACAGTCGCATTGGCTGTCGCTTTGTACCGCTTCACCGACTCAGAGGAGGGTGCTGGTCGCGACCGGAGATAGTGCTTGTATGCATTGTCCACAACGCGCCTCATGTTCAGCTACCAGCGAAGATAGGAGCACGAAGGCAATTGCATCAATTCCAGAATTATTACTATTGTCGTGGGGGTGATGAAAATGGGAACTTTGAGAACATTTGAGAGAAGGCTGAATAGACATTGGAGAGGACACCCACAATTATGACTTCAGGGCTCCGTCGACCTCCATATGTGTGCAAAGAAATAGTTCTTTTTTTTACCATAACAAGCTGGCATTAGAGGCCCAATAGGGCCTAGATCAGCCAGAAGAGGATCTGTAAGTTAACTGTAAGAAATATTGAGCCTAGAGCAGGATTCGAACCCACAGTTCTTGCCATTCCGGGGCTAGCGTGCTAACCATTACACTACCTGGGCTCTCTAATGCAATCCATGCCTACCTGTTTATGTGGCTCTTTGCCTGAGAGGTCAGTGCAGGCTATTACATCATCAGAATAACAGCAAACAGTAATTTTATTGGCTCGGCACTGTTTTTGAATTCCACAGTTCGCCATTCTTTTGCTGCTATTAATGATGCTGCGAATATTTAATTCACTTTGCGATTAGGCTTTTACGACATGCAGAGACCGGTAATCCTTCAGTTAGGGCTCCACACAGCTGCTTCCGGCTGTGGGATTGTCTGTGCATTGCCAATGGTATTTAGTCAGATTGGACAATATAAAGCAATGTTGAGTTTCATTCGCAGGAATCCACTCACCAGGTCTGTCTTTGTGTTCCATACCCTGAGGTGTTCGTCCTCATCATCAAGCACAGACTGTGGTACGCGACCTATCAGGCCATCTTCAACTGAACAATTTCAAAATAGTCATCATCATCATCATCATCATCATCAATATCATCAAATATAGACGGTGGTACATGACCTATCAGGCCATCTTCAACTAAACAGCTTCAAAATAATCATTATCATCATCCTCATCACTATCATCACATATAGACAGTGGTACATGACCTATCAGGCCATCTTCAACTAAACAGTTTCAAAATAATCATCATAATCAGGTATAGACGGCAGTACATGACCTATGAACTAAACAGTTTCAAAATAACCATCATAATCAGGTATAGACGGCAGTAGATGACCTAATTTCAACTAAACAGTTTCAAAATGATAATCATCAGGTATAGACAGCAGTACATGACCTATCTTTAACTAAACAGTTTCAAAATAGTCATCATAATCAGGTATAGACGGCAGTATATGACCTATCTTCAACTAAACAGTTTCAAAATAGTCATCACCATCATCAACATCATCAGGTTGAGACTGTCAGTTGGATTATCAAATTAGACCTGGCCACTATATGGCCTCATCTAGTTTGATATCAACCTGCAATAGTTAAGTCCTGTAATCCCAACAATGGAAAGACGCCGTTACATATATACATACATGACCATTTGTGCTTGAACACATCCAGATTGCCATCAGCCATCTGGTTTACATCTGGGCACCAATCTGTACATACTACCTGGCATTGGTTGTTAACAAACCAATATTAGCTTTTGTCAATTCATGGTAAGACAGGATTGCAAATGATAAGATACCGCTAGTTTACAACAAACTTGATTACTTTTCTGTGAGTTTAGTGAGACCATCTTGAACGGTCGGCCGAGGAAGAGGTGAAGGTCAAGGACATACGGCATTTCGTCGGTGGACACAAGGGAGTAGGCCATGCCCGACCGGCCGGCTCGAGCAACACGCCCTGAAACATAGACACACATAGGAAGATTTTATTATTTTATTAGGAAGATAGGTTTTTGTGCAGCAACACATGCCATGACAATCGGACATATATCATGATATAGTATGAATTATACAATATATAATATGAATATATAATTATATCATGTACTTTTTCACACAAGTCCCACCATGTATCCCACCATGCGTCCATGTGTCATTTTCTAGTCTCTGCTTGCCACCTTGAGCTGCTGATGTCTTTAAGCTGCTGTAAGTAGCCGATTTTGCCTTTTGTATTAGCTGATATTTTCTTTAGGTGGGCGAGAGTGAAAATCGGGAGATTTGCACATGGAATTGTAATATCAAAAGGAAGTAGCCAAAATCGGAAGTCTTCCTACAAAATCGGAGTAGTTGACATCTTTGTGATTGGTCCATTCTAATGCGCAGAACATGTGCTGTCTTTCAACATGGTAAAGCAGGTACTGTTTGTTCTTATTTTATACATCCTGGTAATATCTAAGGTCATATCAGGATGGATATCGACTTGTGATAGTACACACCCATGGTGACTTGATAGTGATGCGCCACTAGGAGACCAGGTCACCGGCACCAGGATCTGATTTGTCACATTATCCTGATACTGAGTTTACTAGTCCATGCCCTATCCTAGTTATGGCAAGCGCCAGGCTAGGTAATAACATGTATCAATTTTGTAAGTCATTAGTTTGACTCGGCCTGGTTTTCGAACTCCCAACCTTCCTCACGGGAATCCTGCATTCTTACAGATTCGGCCTCCATGTCCGGCATAAAACAGGTGCAATCATCTTAGCCTTTACAATCTGATAAAAGTAGTGCTATAATACTGTTATACTTGATATATGCTACATTCTATTAACATCCCATATAGCTGGTATGTTATTCAATTAACTCATATAGCAGTTCTTATTGTTTAAACCTGGGCATTAAAACAGCAGCTGAAGACACATTCTTCAGACACTTGTTTGTTGTTTTACATCCTAGCAACATATAAGGTCATATCAGGACAGGTACCGACTTGTGACAGTGTGCACTCATGGCAACTTTATAGTGATGCCCCACTGGGAAACCAGGCCGCCAGCAGCATGACCTGATATCCCACTCATTCACATTATCCTGACACTGAGCCAACCAGTCATTGCCCTATCCTAATAATGCTGAGCACCAGACCAGGAAGCGACAAGTATCAATTTTTAAGTCATTGCTTTGACTCGACCAGGATTCGAACCCACAAACCAATGGGTTCGTATCTCTCGATCTCCCAAAACAGGAGACGGACGCTCTACTCATTCGGCCACCCCATCTGGTCTTCAGACAACAACTACATCCAAGAACTCACCAACTCTGTGTACGAATAGCTTTGGTTTGGCAGGAAAGTTGAAGTTGATAACATTATCAAGCATCGGAATGTCGATACCGCGTGCCGCCAGGTCAGTCACGATGAGGATCTTCGTCATCTTATTGCGGAACTTGGCCACTTGGATCTTACGAGCAGTCGCGTCGAGCGAACTGTACGAATAGGAGCATGACATTCCCGCTTCCTGAAGGATCTGAAAGGAGATAGCGCCATGCGTGACCATAAGTATCAGTAATATTACACACCTCAACCACCAGCTTCAACCCAATTAAAATCATCACACCCGCCTACTGTAACCATTACTTTAAAGGGTTAACTTTGGAGACAATTCAAGTGAAACTATGCAATATTAATGTTGGAATGCTAGTCAAAATGCAAGACTCAGTGACAGGTTCTAATTTTATTGACTTAGTATTAATGAGACCTACCATGTTGAGGTACTCAACGTGGTGCTTCGTGGCGACAAAGAGGACGGTGTGCTCAGACGGCTTCACGACATTGCGCAGAAGGTGGAGGAGTGCGGCCAGCCGGTCCTCCTGACGCACCGTCAAATACGCCAGCTGAAATTGACGCAAGTGTCCCTTCTAAGTTAGCGCCACTTTGCTTTAGGCATCAGCTAAACGTCTTCAACTAGAACTCATATTGTTACTGAAGTGATGAACAGCAATTGACTGACAAGACATAAATACATCAATTGAACCCATTAAATGTAATTTATCGATTGGGGTTTTACATCCTCGCAACATGTGGGGGTTATATTAAGATGGGTGCCTGCTTGTGACATTGCGCACTCTGGTAGCATTATAATGTCCCGCTAGGTTACCATGATAATGGTGGTGGTTTTGATGGTGATGATTGTCGGGGTTTTATGTCTTAGCAACATCTAAGGTCATATCAGGACAATACCGAGTTGTGACAGTGCACACTCTAGGCGACTTTATAGTTTTGTCCCATCGGGAGACCAGACCATTAGCATCATGGTCCTATATTAAACTCAGTCACATTACCCTGATACTGAGCTAACCAGTCTTTGCCCTATCCTATTAATGAGCAGGGATGAAAGTGGTCTCCGGGAAAAAAAGCGGAAATGCTGATATTCTCCCATAGGCTTAGCATTAGTCAGGGAATCCCTGAAAATTCCCGGAAGTCAGGTTTCATAAATATTGGTATATGCTGATAGTGCTGCGCTGCTTGAAGCATGTATTGGTAGTATACGCTGCTAGTGCTGCGGCGTTTCCACCACATATCGGTATACGCTGATAGTGCTGCGGCGATAGAAGCATATAGTGTGGTGCTGCCACCTGGTGTTGACTGTGAGAACCAATATAGGTTGACTAGTATACGCTGCTAGTGCTGCGGCGTTTGCACCACATATTAGTAAAATAACATATTGGTAGGTTGGGTGTTGGAGTTTTACGTCCTGGCAACATCTAAGGTCATATCAGGACGGGCACAATGTATTAATATACACTCAAAGCTACAGGAAAAATCCCGGAAATCCGCGAAATCGCGGAGATCTTTCATCCCTGAATGAGGAGTGCCAGGCTAGATAGCGACAAGTATCAATTTTGTAAGTCATTGGTTTGACTCAGCCGGGATTCGACCTTCCACACGGGAAGCCTGTTCCCTTCCCGATTCAGCCAATGTATCTGGCTTAATGATGATGCTGATGATGACAATGGCAAACAATGACGAGGTAATATATTATATCAAAGTGTCAATGATAACAATTTGAAACACAGTTAAGTTACACACGGTAAGTTGATTGCTAAGCTTCGTGTCGATGTCAAGGCGGATAAGAGTGGGATCATGAAGCCCGGCCTTCGCAAACTCCACAAGAAGTTTGGGGAGCGTTGCAGAGAAGAGCAGTGTCTGCCGATTTTCGGGCACTCGCGAAAGGATCTCGGTGAGCTGCTCCTGGAAGCCCATCTCGAACAACCTGCAAGTCAATGTCAACGCAGAAATACAATCTTCTGCTACAGTTGAAGTAGAGGTTCATTATATTCAGGTGATAAAGCATTTTAATTCAATTTTACTAGTTTTCAAATCTCAGTAATTTTGATGAAAGGAAATTTTGAAATTCACATGTATCCTATTTCAGCGATTCCCCATCACATTGAATGCTGGCTAAATACAGTAGAGATTACTACATAAAAATGTAGCTATTAAAGTTGCATAGTCTGATGGTTTTGGATTTGGGCCATTTTCTTCCCTCTTCTTTAGTTTTGGATAACACTTATTTACTTTATTTGAACTTGAAGTAACTTATTTTAAAGGGTTAACTTTGAAGATATTTGAAATGAAAACATGAAAAATTAACTTTGGCATGCACATAAAAATGCTGGACATAATAAGCTTCAACAGTGACAGGTTCCATTGGTCGTAATGCTTGCATTGCGCTTGATTCGCGGCGAAGGAGGAGTGCCCCCCCTCTCTCCCCTCCCCCCACGCCGCTGACCGTTGGGTTATGCAATACCCACCCCCCTCAGCCCTTATAACCGGGCCCTGCCCCTGCCTCCAGCCATTCCGCCTCCTGCCACCTCCAGTAGCGCTCCCCTCCCATTTTTCTTCCGCCCACCCACCCATACTTATTCTTTTCTACCTTCCTAGGGTGGAGGGCTCTTCGGGGCTTTCCATTCCCCCTGATGAACATTGACTATTACTTCATTGCATTGCCTTATACCTTATTGACTATTACCTTATATCATATTGACTACCATATTGTACCTTATTCATTTGCACTGCCTTTATAACCCTCTTGCACTATGAATAAAGTGCTCTTACTTCCACCCCTGCCGTGTCTTCCTCCTTCGCTGAGTATCAACATGACTTAGTATTCTATAAAGCAATGATGTTTAATGAATGGACCCGTATTAAAGTTCAATATAAGATTAAATCTAGGTGAGTGTGCTGGTTTAGAAAATATTATGCTTTCATCGCACTATGCAGTTTCAGGTAATTTAGGTTGATAGTATAAACTCTTCATCACTTCACTAAACTTGTACATCACAACATTTAGCCAAGCACCACTGGTCACACATTACCGCATAGCTATACAAACAACTATTTCGCTGTGTAAAGAATATTAAGAGCTGTTCGTCAGCTGATCATACAAAATATAGAAATGCACATAGCACAACGTGGACTTAGAAGTAGATGACAGATTGTGGTTTTTCACCCTGGAAACACCTGAGGTCATATCAGGACCGATAGCGACTTACAATACTTAACAGTGCGCCGCTCATGGTGGCTTTATAGTGCTTCCCCATTGGGATACACTGTGCTGCGAGCACCAGACCCGATGTCCTACCACATTATACTAAGCCACTTAGTGTTCAACATTATCAGATTGCAGTCTATATCTATAACAGGGTTGCCAACATTGGAAAATGAAAAACCGGAAGATCTTAAGGGATTTACAAATAATTCGCAAGATTGATATAATATTACTATAGTAATGGTATCGCGATGTTGCCAACATTTGAAAATGAAAAACAGAAAGATTGGCATAAGGTGATGATGGGACATAAAATATTGTACACCTTACTGGGAAACCGTAAGGGTTGACAACCCTGCTATAAGCGCATGTGTTAAAGATGTAGGTTTAAAAAAGGGAGGGTGGATGGGAGGGATAAACACTGTGGGCGACTAACCTGTCTGCCTCATCGAACACAATGTACTCTATGTGCGACAGCTTCAGTTCCATCTCCACCAGAACATGCATGAAGCGACCTGGGGTGGCGATGATGCTGCAACAACAAACACAGTACAATACTGACCTACTTATCCAAAATGTCCTATTTCGGTACTTCAGTGAAAAAGATTGCATACTTTTCTAAAAAAAAAGAATTGTGTACTTTCCCTCCAAAAATTGTGTACTTTCTAAAAATGAAATTGTGTATTTTCCTAATTAATTTCGTAGGTCTTGCATACTCCAAATTTCTTATTTGGGTACTTCAGTGAAAATAAATTGCGTACTTTCAAAAAGAAAGAAAAATTGTTGGCATTCAACATTTTAATTTTGCATATTGGCGTACTCTGGATTAAAACTACAAAATACGGAAAACGCTATGGCTAGGCAGATCTATTATTAGTAGTCCGATATGAGCCCCATTACCACATGGTTGCGTCCCGCCTACAGTGACCATAGTTGTATCAGTAGGACATTTGAATATAATAATTGTGAATAACTGAAGCTGTGTTGGCTGGTACTGCCCACCGTTCGAAATAAGAGCTTGTCCGGTGTGGCGTGCTCAGCCGTGTCTCGTGCTCAGCCGTGTACCTATACTCAAACTCAAGGCATTGTCAATGGTCGTGAGTAATTTTCATACAGAAAATACAGAACAAGTGAAATATCTCTAAAACCACACCACCTATTAACAAATCGCTTGGTACACATTTAGAAAACATCTTCACCAAAAAGATTATATTAAATTTATAAGGTTAGGGTTCTTGATTTCTATTAATTTTGATTAAAACTAATGTTTTGCACTGCGCGTACCGTCAAACTCAAGGCATTGTCAATGGTGGTGAGCAATCTTCATACAGAAAATCCAGGAAAAGTGAAATATCTCTAAAACCACACCACCTAGAAACAAATCGCTTGGTACACATATAGAAAACATCTTTACCAAAAACATTATATTAAATTTATAAGGTTAGTGACTTATGACCATTGACAATGCCTTGAGTTTGAGTATAGGTACACGGCTGAGCACGGGACACGACTGAGCACGCCACACCGGGACAAGTGAGAATAGGCACGGACAAGCAGAATTTGACTTGAGCTTGTCCGTTGGATAAATGCAAATTTTGGGCTGAAAAACTTGTATTTCACGATTTTGTTTGCTTTCCGTAATTTATATTATATAGCGTTCAAAATAAGAGCTTTTCCGAGCCAAGTGATACAAGGCATGGGCAAGCAGAATATGGCTTGAGCTTTTACGTTGGACAAGTGAAAATAGTGGGCTGAAAAACATGTATTTACCATGCCAGTGTGAAGTCATTAAAATGTAATGTACATTATTTATGGCATTTGTTTTGTTGTTTTGATTTATTTGTGTAGTTTTATTCCCGTAATCATGAAGGTTAAGTGAGATAATAAAGGTAAGTACTGTGGATAAGTGAAAATTCAGACGGACAAGTGAAAAGCACACTAGATTTGTCCCATGGACAAATGAACAATTTTGCTTATTTCTATCACTGCTACCCCCTTTACCTGACTTTTAAGGGTCAATTTCTTTTAGTTTCGTTTAGCTCAGGCTCAAGTACATGTACAGGCTTAAAGTTTTGAGTATCTACCTTTTTTTTGTTTTAAATCTGTTAATTTTGTAAGACAAATATATTAGGTTGATTATTCAGGGATAAAACTGGTAGCGTACAAAAAAATGCGGAAATCTACGAGGTTATCTGTAAATAACCAAGAAACAGAAGGTTGCTGCAATAATAATATCCTTATCCTAGTTATCCACCAAATCTTTCAGCCCTTTTACTTTACTTTACTTACGAAAATTTGCTTTTATTGGATTATATAGATTTAAGAATAGACATATACCGATATCTATTTAATTGACAACGTTAAAAAGTCAATTAAAAGTTGAGTTATGAACTGAAATTTAAATGCATTTTAATAAAGAACCGAGCGTGATATTGGACTAGACAATTCGATATTAGTTTTATTAGAGCAGACAGGCCCCTGTGCAAGGTAATGGATATGACCATAGAGAATGTGTTATCAACACTACTTAGGCATTCAATAAGAACACTTACATGTCCGGGTTCTCGTGAAGTGCAGCAAACTGATCCTCTATTCTGTGACAGGAAAACAATTACCTCATTAGGGGCGGGGGGAGCAGCATAAAAAGCATAGAATGCGGTCGGAGGTGAGGTGGACAGTCATGACTAACCATCATGATTTAATAAAAGAATGTTGATAAACTTCAATAACCGTTATGTCCTGTGATAAAATGTTTATTTGTACCACTTTTGGAGGAAAGCGGACTTGGTGGAGTCGAGGGTCTGGAAAAGTAGTGCTTTTTCTACCACTTTGTGAAAATGTTTGATGACAAGATTACTCAACATGCCTATGTATATTTTCAACAGAAAAGAGCTTAACTAAAGATCCTATTACAAATTTTGGCATATATTATATTCCTTCACAGTCTATCAGAACAGCACAACATCGGGACAAGTGGAGAACCATTGCATCCAACCCTCGACTAGAGGATGGAACTATTGATTGATTGATTATATTCCTTATATATATGGGTTATTCTCCAAAACTGGGCACCACATATTTGGTTTCCACGTTACGATGCTGATAATTAAGTCTTTGTTTTATTGATAACAAGTCAAATAAGTATTGCAGCCTCTGTCTATTAGGTATGTTAGCAGTTACACATGTATTGAATTTATCCCACAAAAGATATCAAAATTATAATTGTATGATTTTGCGCTAGAGTGAAAATTTACACATTTACAACCATACATGTAGCCAAACTTTTTTCAACTAATTTTTCAACTTTTTTCTTTTAAGTCATAACCTTGTCTGCTCAACAGTAATCAAGAAAATCTAGTTTGACTATGTTGTATATGTTAAAATGAGATTCTGGGTGTGTCTTTGATTTTCATGTTACTCGAGTGATATTAATGAATTGCTCAATTTGTATAAGATCTAATTCAAAAATTGAAATAATTTTTTTTTCAATTCTGACATATGCACAACATGCATACCTTCATAGGACATTGGATTAAGCTATTATTTGGAAGGATTCTTGCTATTATTTGGAAGGTTTTCACTTTTGGTTTCCATGTCACACTTTGATGCCCAGTTTTAGAGAATGACCCATATATATATATATATACCTTTAATATATTTTTTAAATATCCAGATCCTAGTATTCCAAACCATTTTGAGGGCTGTGAATACACATTAGTTACTTGTTTTTGTTATACTCGGAAGAATCAAGCTCTAGCTACTGGATTGGAGGTCAATTATTCCTATTTTGTGACGTCATGTAGGGAAGGAACGGGCATACTGAAAAGATGTTATAAGGGATGGGAAAGAAGACTCAAATTCTCTTCTTTAAAAAAAATTAAGGATTGGTCCATTGGTTGTTAAGTCCTGGTATTGTACTGTAATAGGACATGGTTCATTTCAATAACCACTTTATTTTTACTTGTGGATAATAAAACAAAAATACACAAGTTACCGATCGCCTCCTAGGATCACAGCAGCCTTCAATCCGGTATATTTCCCAATCTGTAACAAGTATAAAACACACTGTAAACCACAAGGATAGGTAGGCCTATACAGTACAGACATTAAAACAAATTATTACAGTTTTAAGATTTATAGGGAATGGGAGCAACAAAATATTCACCTAAAGCCGCATAGTAGAGCACCAAATTTTCAAAAACAAAACACGTGGCAGAATTTGACCCTCCATAGCTAACTTAAATTCCGGTGCATTTATCAAGCACTTAGTGCAGATTGGTGCACCCGTGTTATCCTGCTACACTCATAAACAGGCAAACAAGGATTTCGGTGTGCATGTCAAAATATATCCTGCATCTTTGTATTTAAAATATTACAATAAAAGTTAACCCTTTCAAGAATAAAAGCTACTTAAAACTAAAGTAACGTAAGTCATAACAATCAACTTATTATATTTATCTATAAAAACAAACGGAAACTTAAAACCATCGGATTATACAACTTCAACAGGGATCTTCATTTGAGTAAATGGTTTTCATTATTCCGCTGCCAAGAAGCGCCTCATGCCGCCTACCTCCTTGGTAAACCTGAGCGTCTGCACGGCAAGTTCTCGGGTCGGCGACAGGATGACGGCTCGGGCACCAGACTGCGCAGAATGCACGCGCAACTTCTCGAACATGGGCACCAGGAACGCCGCAGTCTTTCCACTTCCGGTACGCGCCATGGCAACCACGTCCTTCCCGTCCAGGATCAGCGGGATCGTCTGCGATAGAGCGTTGAATCTTTTAAAACCATGTAAACAATTGAGCAGTTTAACAAATAATATCCATGATAAAGCACAAGTTTGAAAATTACATGGGATGCGTTCGGATGTTACAGGAAATAATGTTTTTTCCAAGATAATCAAGGTGATGGATCGTCTGGGGTTACATAGTTAATAGCATCATAGAAACATGTCATTCAGGCTCAAAAGCCCTATATTGGGAAAGGGGATTTGGAGGGGGGGGGGGGGAATATAATGGTTTAGAAGGGATGAAATGTTGCTCTAGATGTAGAAGTTGAGGGTTTAAGAATATATACGACGGCACATCTAGGCCCATTTTTTTTTTTAATATCTCCAATTTTTCTTTTTCGTCGCCTAGTGGCGTTTCAAATCATAATGATATATCTACTCACATATTGAAAATTCTCATTTAAATGTTAGATTATGTATGGGATACGCACTTTTATGCACATATTATTAAATATGCACTGTCATTGTATTGTAATCACTAAGCTTGCTGTGGAGGTATAGCTGCAGCAGCCTGGAGATTAGTTGTCCATGCTATCAATCACCTAACTGCACTTTTCCCTTCAGCGTCCAGCCTCTTCCCTCCAACTGAGCCCAGAACTTTCTTGAATAAAATTTAACGAGAGATCTTTATGACCATGCACAGTGTATCAGGGATCTCACTACATAATATAAGGAATAGCGGACCGCCATCTGTTGACAGCGTAAGTTGACTTATTTCAGTAAGTCTGTCATACTTTGGCAGTGCTGCAACTTACACATACTGCCTATAAGTTTCCACCAGCTCTACCGATTCCCGACATCTCTTTCCTGAATAATGTAAGGCGCCCACCAAAACGACATGTGGGTCAGACCAAACGGGATGGCCGAATGAGTTGAGCGTCCGTCTCCCGTTTTGGTAGATCGTGGGATTCGAACCATCGGGTTCGAACCCTGGTCATGTCAAACCAATGACGTAAAAATGTATACTTGTCGCTTCCTAGCCAGGCACTTGGCATTATTAGGATAAGTCAAGGACTGTTTGGCTCAATGTCCGGATAATGTGTCTGAGTGGGATATCAGGTCATGGTGGCCTGATCTCCCAGTGGGGCAGTAGTATAAAGTCGACATGAGTGTGCAGAAAGTTTGTTTTATTTAATGATGCCTCGAGAGCGCATTGATTTTTATCAATGGCTATTGGATGTCAAACATATGGTCATTCTGACATATTTCTTTAGAGGAAACCCGCTGCCGCCACATAGACCACTCTTTCCGATAAGCAGCAAAGGGTCTTTTATATGCACTTTCCCACAGACAGGACAGCACATACCACAGCCTTTGATGAACCAGTTGTTGACCACTAGTTGGAACGGAAAATATCCCAAACTGCAAATGTGTCCACTGAGCAGGATCGATCGGATGATCCAAACCATCACAGGTGGACACTCTACCGCCTAAGCTACGTCCCGCTCCCCCTGAGTGCGCAGTGTCACAAGTCTGTACCCGTCCTATATGACCATAGATGTTGCTAAGAGTAGTAGGACATAAACCAACAACAAAACTTGTGGGTCATTCTCACCTTTTATGGAATACCTTAATAACAGTAACAGCAAATTCATATTCAAGTGTAATTATGTACAGACAGAATCCTATGTGACTTACCTTCCGTTGAATGGGTGTTGGTATCTTGTAACCCTTATTGAGCACTCCTTTGTAGACATGGTGAGACAAACCTGAAAACGGAAGAAATGCAATTTATTCTGAGCTTGTTAAGGTTCAACTCCCGGTTAATTTTGAATAACTAAAAGGTTTGGAGTTTTTGCCATAGTTTTACTAAAACTATGGCAAAAAACATACTACATTATTTAGTTCTAAAACATTTAGAACTAAATAATGTAATATGATTTTTCCAGAATAGTGATTTTGTGCCAGATTAAATCACGTTCTAGAAGTAGTTACTTTGAACTTCAAAAATACATTTGGTAAATTTGAGAACAAGGCAAGCATATATGATATTATTTCCACTTGATTTTTTTGTTAAAACAACGCGTTAGGATAAATTTATGTGACTTACCCATAGCCTGGAACCCGCCTGACTTCTTGTTCTTGCGGTTTTGCTGCTGGACAAGTTTCCGGGTATCAGTCAACTCAGAGTCTGAATCCATTCCCATCTCAGCCACATCATCCTAAAATGCAATATACATATTATTTAAATAATTAGTGGTATAGTCCGATGATTTTGAGTTTCTGTAAGTACTCCAAACAAAGGACTGGTTGCTGATGTTGACTGGCCACTGGAAAAATAGGAGACTTGCTCTCAGCACACTACCCCTCTTTAGACATTGTGTGGTGCGAGTGGATGTGTCAGAGCTAAAAATAACTACTTTCACAGTAAAGTAGAGGTCACTAGCTTTAGTGTTCTGTTCATTATGGCTGACTTCTGGAGGGAATTCCTTTTTAAACGGAGGTTTGAAAACTTTGGAATAATCTTAAAACCTTATTTTACTAAATATTTTTCATGAACAAAATAATATTCCATAGAAAAATTCTTTCTCTACAAAACTGTGGATTGTTAACCACCATTAAGCACTCTTTCTCAGGAGTTTCCCCTTAACCATAAGAAGGGTGTGCTGAAGTTAATTTGAAAATGAGTACATTTAGAAAGATTGTATCATTCTGATTGCAAATGTGTATAATAAAAGTAAACCAGTCCATTAGTCCCAGAGTTTTGAATTTTTTCTAATATTTAATTATTGCCCCTTTTCCACACATTTTTCATTATTTTGAAAATGCTTAAATCCTGATGCTTGAGGCTGCCTGCTAATGGCAAATTACATTTTAATCGCATCATTATTTTTAAAGCTTATTATTTGTAATACAAATTCTAATCTGAATTTAACACAGCTCAATTAAATATGGTTACTTCTGCAGTCCTAATCCTGTAACAACCCATTAGGCCATTAGTCTAGAGAAAAAGGCTGGGTAAAGGAAATGGTCACATCAATTCTTAATCTAAAAAGCAAAATATATTCTTCACTTATACTTATACTTATCCTCTTCTGCTTAAGAAATTAGGCATCAATGCCTGTTAGCAGCTTTGGCCTGTCTAAGTGGGACCTAGTGAAATTATAGTTTTCGTGCGGCGAGCGCTGACTATAGCGGTAAATTCCCCAGTGCTTGTCAAGGCGTGCTTTGAAAGAGTTTAAGCTTGGGGCATTCACTACATCAGCTGGTAATCTGTTCCAAGTGTTCCCGGCTCTTTCAGTGAGGAAATTTTGACGAACTTGCTTGTTAGTTCTGGGTTTGACGATCTTCTTATTATGTCCTCTGGTTATCAGACCGTGTGTTGGCTCGAGTATGATGTACCGGTTTTTGACTGTATAAGTTCCGCTGAGGTGTTTGTAGATCTCAATGAGGTCTCCACGGGCCCTTCTGTAGTATAGGCTTGGCAGTTTTAGTGCTCTTAGTCGGTCTTCATAAGAGAAATTCTTCAGGGTTGGTACTAGGCGGGTTGCGCGCCTCTGTACTCTCTCGAGAATTTCACAGTCCTTCCTGTACATTGGTGCCCATGCTGGATATCCATATTCTAGCTTGCATCTCACCAGGGATGTGTACATAGCTTGGTCAGACTGACTTCATCCAGGTATGTGTAAGTACGTCTTATGAGGCCGAGTGTTCTATTGGCTTTCCCAGCCTGGGTCTCACAATGAATAGAGAAGGTCAAACATATGCTCACATACCCGACAGCTCTTTACCTGGAAGTTCTGGTACTTTTAAGGCAGTGGCTACACGTACGTGAGCCGTACGCGTAGCCTGGGGGTCTAGACGTACGGCAGTGACTGCGCATGCGCCCTAGTTCCTCACGTATCTTTAACCTCAGTGGCTATGCATACGTGAGCCATACTTTTAGACCACCTGCCGTATCTTAATTAATAGAAATCCAGAACCCTAACCGTATAAATTTAATATAATCTGTTTGGTAAACATATCTGGTTGTGTGTCAAGTGGTTTATTTCTAGGTGGTGTGGTTTTAGAGATATTTCACCTTTTCTGTATTTAGATTGCACACGGCCATTGAGTTTGCCGATACGTGCAGTGCTAGGTACATCAATTCCCGGGTGGGGGCTATATATATATAGCTCTCTCTCCTACTGCAGATGAACTCTGTGACCTGGTTTCTGCATGCTTATATTCACATAATGACATATCCTATGCAAATGGACTTTGTTTACATCTTGGAACAGTTTGTAGTACTTTGTATGGAAAAGATCCATTCACATATCCTACGCGAAACACATGCGGATGCATCCTCATGTATATTTAGACTGCCAGGCTACGCGTACGGCTCACGTAGGCCTAGACACTACATACTTTTAAATTGTGACCATCTTAAATCATGGGGCTTAGTCTAATAGACTTTTAAACTCAGATTGCCCTTCCTCAGACTTAGATGTTTGTTTGTTTGTTGTTGATTTACGTCCTAGGAACATCTAAGGTCATATCGGGACGGGGACTAAGACTTAGATAAAAGATTCAGCCCTACCCAGAGTAGGGGTGAATGACAACAATATAAAATTTAAAAAAGAGCGAAAACTGATTTGGTA
This sequence comes from Branchipolynoe longqiensis, assembly GCA_030323885.1. Lineage (NCBI taxonomy): Eukaryota > Metazoa > Annelida > Polychaeta > Phyllodocida > Polynoidae > Branchipolynoe > Branchipolynoe longqiensis. The sequence goes on along the minus strand of CM059198.1, from coordinate 23,616,116 downwards.
TCAATCAACCACTTGACTCGGGGTATAGTAGATAAAAGATTCACCCCGTACTTGCATTACAGGGGTGAACACACACCCTATATAAAAGCTGGCAAAAACTGCTTTAGTATGGAACAGGAAGTGGAAACTCTGGCTCCAGTATCATATAGTTACCCATATCTTTGACGACCTGAGTCAGTGTTATGTCCTGAGCTCGCAAGGCATGGCCCGGATCAGTACAGGCTGGGGAAGGTAGCAGGTTGCTTTGGCGCAGTAGAGTAAAGTACCCCACCAGCAACACTGCCTTTAGTACCGGTCCATTGTCCCCCGCCGTACTGTAAAACCGGACCGCCTTCCTTATGTCCGACAGACATAGTGGCGGGGCCTGGGAGTGAGTGGAGTCATGTTGTATTCCTCGTTTAAATATACCGACCAAGTAGGTGTCGAATGCAGGTGTGGGAGCACCCATCGCCTGCACCCAGGTGCGAGCCCCGCTGATGTAGTTCATCAGAGTGCCAGGTGTCCTGGTGTCACACAGGTGCAGAAGGTACAACATTATTTTGTACTGTAATGGGTGGATGGGGTTGGCCCTGTGCTTGTTCATGTAGGTGAGGTATTCGTACACTTGTGCCATCTTGTTCTAAATGCCTGGAGCCAAACAGGCCGGCATCATGCTGAGCAGTTGCAAGCCTTTCATATGTAATCCAATATGCCTATAGTCATAGAGGAGTGCACGTGTCGTCATCACTCAGCAGTCAGCGGCCAGCCATGTTGGATTACGAGCACCCTCCCTAGCCATGTTGTGAATGCATGCAGATGCAGAAAAACATAGTTTTCTTGTGTTCTGGGCAGTTTACATCCAATGTGTTTACTTACAGCACTTTAGCAACAACTTCTGAGGCCAAACTGCTCAAAACAGTGACAAATAAACCAACAAATCAGTAAATAAGCACAGTGTAGGCAGTTCCAAGCCTTCTGTATGTAATCCAATATGGCCACTGAAAGTTGTCTTGTGACGTCATTACACCCCCTGTATATGGCCACTGGAAGTTGTCTCGTGACGTCATTACACCCCCTCTATAGTATAGAGGGAGTGCATGTGACATCATCATTCAGCCATCTTGGATTATGAGCACCCTCCTTAGCCATGTTGTGAATGCATGCAGATTCAGTAAAACAGAGTTTTCTTGTATTCTGTGAGGTTCTGGGCAGTTTACATCAACTGTGTTTACTTACAACAGTCAACACTAAAGTTTAGCAACAACTTCTGAGGCCAAACTACTTAAAACAGTGACAAATAAACCAACAAATCAGTAAATAAGCACAGTGACAGTGTAGGCAGTTGCAAGCCTTCTGTATGTAATACAATATGGCCACTGAAAGTTGCCTCGTGACATCATTACACCCCCTCTAGACTATACTAATTACTATAGCAGAGAGCGTGTATATAAACAGATGAGAGGGACAACTCTCATACTAGACCGTGTAACACCTGCCGACTGTGGCGCTCCAAGTGGTGGTTGTTGAACAAATGGGCTAACTCAAGGCATTGTCAATGGCAGTGAGCAATCTTCATACAGAAAACGTTAAATATCTCTAAAACTACAACACCTAGAAACAAACTGATTGGAATACACATAGAAAACATGTTTACCAACAAGATTATATTAAATTGATATGGTTAGGGTTCTGGATTTCTATTAATTTTGAATAAAACTGATGTTTTTCACTACGCGTACGGCAAACTCAAGGCATTGTCAATGGTCGTGTGCAATCTTCCTACAGAAAACGTTAAATATCTCTAAAACTACAACACCTAGAAACAAACTGATTGGAATACACATAGAAAACATGTTTACCAACAAGATTATATTTAATTGATATGGTTAGGGTTCTGGATTTCTATTAATTTGGAATAAAACTGACGTTTTTCACTACGCGTACGGCAAACTCAAGGCATTGTCAATGGTCGTGTGCAATCTTCCTACAGAAAAAGTGAAATATCTCTAAAACTACACCAAATAGAAACAAGCCGCTTAGTACACATATAGAAAACATGTTTACCAACAAGATTATATTGAATTTATAAGGTTAGGGTTCTGGATTTCTATTAATCTTTTAAGAAAATTAATGTTTTGCACTGAGCGTACCGGCAAACTCAAGGCTTGTTCAACAATAACCGCCAGGATCGCCACTGTAGCCTATGTTACCGATTTTCGCGGGAGTTGTCCCTCTCATCTGTTTATATATACACGCTCTCTGACTATAGTCTAGAGTAATTGTGTCTGTGACTGTAGGTATGTGCGCAGAATTCGCCGATCGCCGTCATAGCGGGCGCTTTTTTCCTGTGACACCGATCTCGGTTTTCTATTGGCTGACCCAATTACAGTGCTCCAAATAAATGCCTCCTCATTGGCCAGAGACATGTTTTGCATATATAATGAACATGATGTCATAGAGGACTTCCCAAGCTATTGCCTCGTGTTAATTTCTTTCTGATTGACAGTTTATTTCTGATACAGGAAGAATTTCCCCCAAATGAGAAGATTTTGTACAGTAATCATCATCAAAAATCTACATCAAAGCAGGTATGGTCCCAAATTAAAATATATAGGTCCCATACTAAAATTAAATGTATTTATTGTTGTATCTGTGAAATACCAGGAGGCAATTTGCCAGAGAAATGTATGAACGAGCTCGTGGAAAAAATGTTACCAAATCTGAAATCATGCCAAATGTGACAAACAAAATGGCCACTCAAGAAATTGAGTGCACACACATGTATTTTGTACATTGTTCAATGCAATTAATTATAATTCTTCAATATCTACATTAATTTGGATAAGAGTATGTCAGTATATTTTACAGTATGTGATTATTGAGTGCACACACATGTATTTTGTACATTGTTCAATGCAATTAATTATAATTCTTCAATATCTACATTAATTTCAAAATTTGGATAAGAGTATGTCAGTATATTTTACAATATGTGATTATTGAATTTATTCCACAGCTATTTTGTGGTGCATTTCTTCAGCACTTGCCTAATGCTATGCTTTCATTCCAGATGAAATGAAGACATATTAAAGTTGCATAGTCTGATGCCGTGATGGTTTTGAATTTCTGTATTTTTTCTGAGATTGTTTGTTTGTTGTTTTACGTCCTACCAACATCTAAGGTCATATCAGGATGGGGTTTTTCTGAGATAAATATATTAGACTGATCACTAGTATCTACTTTACATGATGAGTCTATAGTCTATAGTGTCTGAGAAAATTAGCCTGTGTTTCTGAAACATGATAAACTTAAAACTGTAATAACCATGCTTCTGCTGGCCTATAGGCTATAAAGTCCAACTATATATTAAATTTAATGGTTTGGTGTATTTTAATCGAATAGATTTGTTTTGTATAGCTATCTGGTATTTGAATTGTGTCTGCAAGTCTCTACAGTGTCACTGACAGGGCACTGCCACTGGGCCAGTAGCTGAGTAGTGAGTAGATTGAGTCTGAGACTGAGTTAGTGAGTAGTCTGAGTAGAACATTTACCTCAAATGTCAAGGCATCGTCGGCAAGACACAAGTCACGACTAACTTCTTCAAAACCTTCATCGCTTTCGAGTCCCGGCTTTACACGTTTCTTTCCCTTGGAAAACTTCCCTTTACCCTTGATATAATTAGGTTTCTTCTCCATCTTGACTTGTTTTGAACAAACACACGTGTATATTGACCGGAACTTTAAGATGGGTATCACAATGCACAATTCAGTAGTTTGAAATGTAAACAAACATTTATATTTCGAAATACCGTTATAATTGTTACATTTATCTAATGTTCATAAATTAAAGAATAAAACAGTTTAGTATGTTTACATGGGTCATATTTAAAGAAAGAGAAATTAACAATCGAAGATTATAATATATTTGTAAATGTGCGTGGTAGTGATACAAGCGAAGTACTTTTTCCGCGATCTTTCTTATTTTAATCCACCACCACGTTAGATCGAGTTATTTATTGATGCAATGTTATATTAGTAACTTATTAAAATATATATTGCTGAAGAATGATCAATGAATTATTGTCAACCAATCAAATATGCCGATTTGATAGGCAGCGGCTATACGCAGAACACGGTGTGTCAGATAACACTTTTATATACACGGGCCTAGTCTAGTTAAACTAGCACACCTTTTTCACACAGTGCTGAGAGTTCACAATAGACTACATCACGGTTCCGACTGCGCATGCGCTGAAAACGGCGTTGGGAGCAAAGCAAAGGCATGCGGCTATTGAGTTTGCCCGTATGCGCAGTGAAAAACGTTAGTTTTATTCCAAATTAATAGAAATCCAGAATCCTAACCGTATCAATTTAATATAATCTTTGTTTTCTATATGTGTTCCAAGCGGTTTGTGGCTAGGTGGTGTGGTTTTATAAATATTTTACTTTTTCTGTATGGAGATTGCTCACTGCCATTGACAATGCATTGAGTACGGCGTACGGCCATTGAGTTTGCCGATACGCGTAGGGCAAAACTGGCATATTATTCAAAATAAATAGAAATACGTAACAATTTGGCACATAATGGATGGAAGGATGCAATATAATAATATAATGAATATGATTAAGACACAACTCTCCATAATTAAGCATTTTGAGCTAAGAAACATACAATTTCAGTCGCTTTACACTATTACAGGCTGATGTTTACATCACCATTGATTAGGCTAGCCAGAAGTAATTCTTGTTCTAAATATTAAAATGTCAAATGTGTCAACAAAAACTTGTTTCAAAGAAATATATAACCAATATCTGATTAACCCTACTCATTTTCTATTTCTAGATATGTCATTAACCATAGGATATAAATAAAAACATGAATATAATAAGTAAAACTGACTCTGGCTAAAGCCCTGTTCACACGGGCAATGTAAATCGATTCGTAGAAAGCGACTTGCCTAGTTCGCCTCACATTTGTTGTGTGAACGGACGTCTGAGGCGGATTAGGGCTGATTCGATTCACGTGATCTGGATAATGTAAACCACCTAAGCGAGGTAGTTTACGCGAGGCGATTTCTCTGATTCGATTTATTTTGCCCGTGTGGACGCACTGAGGCGGATTAAGCACCTCACACGCATGCGCAGTCGACACCTCAGTTTGTTGACTTTCCGGTCGATCAAAAGCGCATATTATATAATTTAATTAATGAAACCGCTATCTATGCACAGATATTTTTTTCATCATTTATTTTTAGGGTTTCACTGCCCAGCAGAAGTTTTGACTGTTCCAAACCAATACGATTCAGTCATTACATATCTAGGTCGAACCCACACTCTCTGGTGCCGGCGTCGTCGAACCCAAAATGGTGCTGGTTAGCCTGGACTTGCTCATGCGCAGATATCCACTTCCGCCTCACGCAGTGCCCGTGTGAACAGGCGCCTAATTCGCCTCACCTGATTCGATTTGCCTGATTCGCCTCACATTTTGCCCGTGTGAACACGGCTATATATATATATGGCTCTAACACTAGTCTGAGTGCCTAGATTTGTCTAAATCTAAATGCAGATGACATAAAATGTGCTGATTATATTGATGTAAATGCAATGCTGGATAAAAGATTAATATCTTAATTTATTATATATATTTTTTTAGTTGGTATTCTATGTTTCAAACAAGAGCTGAGATGAGCTGAAACTAGCACATTTCATAGCTGCATACAGTGTATTAGCATGTGCCATGTGCTTCTGGGGGGTTTGTTTTGCTCTGATGCATCCCACAATGCACCGCGCCGCAGGAACCGTGATGTAGTCTAATGTATCGTGCGTATGAATATAGCATTTACCGAAAAATCCACACACACTCTCTACTCCACCAGCGTGGCAACACTGTGGCTGCTTTCTACAGGCATGAGTGAATTCTCTACTGTAAGATCACTTTTGGTTGTTTTTAACCTAAGATCTAACACAGCTAAAAAGAACTTGGGGGTTACACCATTAGTTTCATTCGTTGATTTTTAGTTGTATTGTTATAATAACTTTCTTTAGCCAATGTTCGAAACTTGCAAATATTTGGTATTGCCCGCTCCCTCGGCGCCGGTCAAAAGACACTTCGTCTGTGGGCGATTGCGCGTGCCGGCGTACGCCGAATAGACTTACTCAAAGAGAACCCACATTCGCCCCGGCGCGTTTGGTAGCATCAAATCAAACACACCGGTGGACTGGTCCACCACGTTGACGTTTGGAAAGTTGCTGTGTCGTTTTGTTGATTAAGTTCATTCCAGCTTTTCCTAGACGTTCTTGAGCCTTCTTCGTTTATATTATCCTTTAGCTTCAAATGCCGGAGAAAGTTCTGGAGTCATTTTTGTCATCAAATTGACTTGATCATTGCCACCTACTACTACCAGTTACGTAGCCTAACTTCAAGTTAGATATTCTCTAGATACAATATTCACCCCGTACTGCTGCAGTAGGGGTGCAAACCAACCTAGGCTTATGTAAAAGCTGGCGAAAATGCGGGTCAAAGAATTGAGAGCCTAATTTTACAATCTAAGAAGCAACAATTATTCTTTACATATATCTTATTGATAGCCCGCTACCTTTGAGTTGAAAAATCTTGTCTTTTTGCATTCTCTCCCATTTCACCAAATCTGTGCCGATATAAGTAGCCATTTGATACTGGAGCCACAGTTTCTAGGTGATGTTCCATACTAACGCTATTTTCGCCCGTATTTATATAAGGCTGGTCTTCACCCGTGTACTACAAGTACCGGGTGAATCTTTTATCTAGATATTCTCTAGCTATTAATTATTACTATTAGTCCATCGTACTATGGTCTATGCAACTTCAAGTTGAATGGCACTAGTGTCTTTTGAAGTATCTAGAATATATATAAACAAAAAGGAATACTTGCTTTGTACATAGTTGTAGCAATGTATGGCCCAAATAGTTGAAATTGGCAATGTGTAATAATCCTTGTGTTGTGGAGAGTAATTTGAAAGAACCCAAAGCTTAGCCTTTGGTCTATTTGAAATCACTTCACCTGCTGATTAGATGGCAGGAATGCTAACTCCTCAAATTAAGGACCCATGACCAATCAGATTATGTGTTACAAGAATTAGCATCGGTACATCCTCTCATTGAACAATGCTACCCGGTCTTAATCCACTGAACCCAATTATGATGGGTCTTTAACAGCGATTATCCATACACTGAAACAGGTTAAAGTCGCCGGGTACACCTCACCCAGATACAAACGAATCCAGAATCAAAAGCTCTCCAAACATACCTTTGCTTAGTTTTTTTCAGTTCATGTAGCTGAACATGTGGGAGGAGAGTGCTGAGGTCTGTGATGTATGAATGACATCATAGGTGGGATTGCCTCATCGCATGACCTAGAGGGCTTCCCCACACTCAGGGGAAGCCAACAGGATGGCAGCCACAGAAAGCTCTCAATTCAACTTTTAAAGTCTATTATTAGTATTAATCTCCATGATGTAATACATTATTGGCACAAAGTGTAGCTGGTTATGAGAAACTTATTTGAACTTTATATTTAGCATTTTAGATTGGAAATTCTAACATTTTTCTCTATATGGTTGTCTAAAATCCTTGTCAGTGCTGCTGGACTAACTACAACACAACAGGAGCAACCAATTTCAGCACTCCCCCCCCCCCCCCCCCCCCCACATATACAGTTACATAAGCTGATAACCTGCATAGGTATGCTTGGAGAGCATTTGTCGGAGTATGGTACGAGTCTCAGCGTCCTATACCTGGTCGGTATAAATAGTTACAAAGTCATTTTTTTTGCTTGGTTAGAGGTAAAAGTTTTCAAGGCTATATAAAGCGTTTTGTGAGTAATGCATTGAGTTTTGTTTGATAAAATATCAATGTGTGTTACTTTGTGTGAAATCAGGGATTGACTGAAAAAGTAGTTCTTTGTATGGATGGAAATGCTGAAAACTTTGGGTAACAAGGTAACGCCTGGGAAACTAGCATACCACCCACTTGTAGTTCCATGTTGGACTACATCCCCAACCGTATTGCTTTGCTGATATTTCAGAACATGGTAAACATGGAGCCCCTTATGCATGAGGCGATCTGGTTTGACAAGTGGCGCTATGAGGAGGCCGAGACCCACTACCAGGAACACCTTGCTGGAACCGGCTGTGCAACTGGAACCAGCCCTGTAGCACCCGCGAAGCAGGTATGCCTCGCCTGAAATTCGCTTTGATTCTTGTGCAGTTCGCTTTCAGTGCGAAATCTTTTAATGTGGCCATCTTCTTCATTTGCTTCGATTGGTATCTTGTCAATTACAGTCAAGTTGTATGTGGAACTGATTTCTCATGTATAGCTATGAAATTGTTTTTTAAAAAGTCATCTCAAAGTGCGGTGTGAAGGTTTTTTTTAGATTACGGTTGAGCAATAATCCATCAAGTTGATTTCATGTGCGTATACAGTCCTGATATGATCTTAGATGTTGCTAGCACGTAAAACAACAAACAAACCATGTGTGTAACCATTTGAAAATTAGCTATGACTTGCTCTTCATTTATGCCACCCCACGATGAGATAATGAGCAGGTAGGAAAACCCAAGTTACCAAGTTAGTTTCCTTGTTATCCACGCCCCTCACTGGCTTGCTGCACTTGGTTAATCCCTCTGACGTTAGTTTCAATGGGAATGAGCCAAAGTGGGTTATGGCCTGTTGGTGGGCAGAGTCAAACACTGCGCATGTCTTTTAGAGTTGCATAATCCGATGGTTTTGCGTCACCAGATTCAAATATATAGAATCATCACCGCCATAGATTCACAGCTGTTTCAATGTACATGACGCATGTCACAAAACGCAGTAATGAAATCTTGTTCCCTACATGGTTTTTGTTTTTAACATACACTTGCACAGGGCTCAGACCAGACGGGATAGCTGAATGAGTTGAGCGTCCGTCTCCCGTTTTGGTAGATCATGGGATTCAAACCCATGGGTTTTAAACCATGGTCGAGTCAAACCAATGATTTAAAAATTGATATTTGTCGCTTCCTAGCCGAGCACTCTGCGTTATTAGGATATGGCAAGTATGGGTTGGCTCAGTGACAGGATAATGTGACTGAGTGGGATATCAGGTCATGCTGCTTGCAGCCTGGTCTCCCATTGGGGCAGCATTATAAGGTTGCCATGGGTGTGCACTGTCACAAGTCAGTACCCATCCTGATATGACCTTTGATGCTACCAGGGCGTAAAACCAGCCAACTGTACGGGGCTCTGGCTGGCTAGGGAGTTCGGTTCACCACCTGTGAAACCACTTGTTTGACACAGTGACAAATGAACCAAGTCTCAGTGGCGCATAATAAATACATCTTGAATCACACCAGTATTTTTCTTTTTCTTAAAATTAAAAAAAAAAAAAAAGTTTTCTAAACCTTTTGTTTGTTGTAAATAACTAGCAGCTATGACTGGAAAACCTTGGTGTTGAAAAACACTTCGTTCAGAGGAATAAATATAATTACTCCCCCCCACCCTCCAACAAGATGCAAATGCACTACATATAGTCTGGTAAAGAAATATGGATGACTGGAAACAAATGATTTTAATTCTCAATTTTCTGCAATTGACTCCCGATGAAGTACTCCCCACCCAGGTGAGGGGTAGGCTTTACCATTGTGATCTCTAGTTGTACTGAGCATGGGGTGAGGATTCAAACTGTGGATTTGCACTGCAGGGTCGTGGTGTTCTCTGTGGCGGAGTGGTTAGAGTGTCTGACTTTTTTTCTAGGTCAGACTCCTAATCTGAGGGTCGGCGGTTCGATTCCCCATGCCCCCAGCTCTGCCAATTTGGATTTCCACCGCTGTGTATAACTTACAGTGTCATCAAAGGCCGGTTGCTCTCATACCATGTCTATGTGGTGTGGGAGGTTAAAAATCCCTTGGGTCGGTAAAAGTGTAGGCTCGGGCTTTCTATCGACCAGCAGTGGAATGAGGAAGACCAGTCGTCTATGACTGAAATTTCCCCTGCTTAAACAACTAATGGACCCCCAAATAAACGGTCCGCACGGGGCCTGGAAAGTCTTTTAAAGTCTTCGAACTTGATTTGCCCCATTTCAAGGACGTGAAAGGCCTTGAATTTTAACCTAAATGGACTAATTAGTCTTGAGAATCCTTGAATTCCATTAAACTGTCCCCACAGATCTAAATTAATCTCAAATCTTCATTTGGCATTGTTGTTTTTCCTGAAATCCAAATGAAAATAGCCTTGAATTCCATATCTTCACATACGTGTACGGACCCTGTTACTGGAGTTAATTCAATGTGATTGTGACTGAGTATCTTGTGAGAGAGGCTCCTGTAACCTGTAAGTCTTGTTCAACTGAAATAAATTAACTTGTGTACAAAGTATTAACTATAAAAAAAAATTAAAAAGCCAAACTCACTGCTGTATTCCTTCCACGGAAAGTAGTCTAATAAAAACTGGTACTACTTGGGTGACCTGGGTGAACCGGATGTAGTTCAGTACTAAACCGGAAATGACGTGAGGGATTTCACTAACCCGGTCACCTCTCCTCACACACTACTCTAACCCGTGGTGTCCCCCATCCTGGTTCGCATTCACTGTTTACTGACTTTGATCTTCAATGAATGCCAACATTTTATTTCAATTAATCCAATTATTTTAATTGGTTTTGGAGTTAATTACATCTTCACCTCCAAAAAGTCTTCTATTGTCACCTTTGAATTTTTATTTTCTGTGATGAATTTATTCGCCCTTTGATTCACTCACAAATCTAACTCGGTGCGTGAAAATAAGAAAAATGGCTACTGATTCAGTTTTGGGAGTCGTTCATTCCTAATTGAAAATTTCGCAATGAAAATTGATCATTTCATCTTCATTTCAATTTTTTTTTTGGTAGTTTATGTGTGGAACATAAACATTTTAGCGCCTGTATTCCTGTCTTTGACAGAGTTCGGGCTTAGTACGCGAGATCGCGAGAGCGAGACAGCAGATACAAAAGTCACTGAATTCTGATGTGAGTAGGTGGCCCCCTCCCCCGGTGGTTCCACTGCCTGCCCGCTAGGTGGTGGTAATGTTACAAGTTCCCGTTAGGGGGTGCTCTTGCATGTTAACTGTTGTGTGCCTGTGTTAACCTTCTAGTTCCCGCTGTACCTCTTCGCTATGTGTGTTCACGCTCACTCTCCACCCGCACTCCTGGTGCTAGCTTAGCTGCTGTGTTGGACTGCTCCACTTTCTGCCATTTGCTCAGAGGAGGTGTGTAGTGTGACGCACCTCTGTTTTGACTGAAACCCTACCATATGCAAACGCATGCCATGGTACGAAGCACTTTGTAAGAATGGTGTGTGCATACATTGTGATTGCGGTATGGACTACCTGCACTAGTTACCATTTCATTTCGTGTTTGTAACTTAGATGGCTTTCTTCGTAGCGCTGTAGTCAATTTACAGTGATGCACTGTCATTTGTATAATCGCTAGAATTCAGATATGAGAATTTTTCACTGAACGGGTGTTTCCCGTCTTTTGGGCAATGGCCGGCTTTTTAGTCCTATATACAGCGATGGGGGATTTCCTGTCGTTCTGCGGTTTCCTGACTTTTGGGCAATGACCCACCTTTTTTAGGTCTGACCTGTTCTTATCCCTGAGAATTATAGACCTTATTCACCTGACCAGACATAGTGGCCAAATCGATATGGTGCTGGCAGGCTTCCCATGATTCCAAAATTGATACATTGTCACAAATTTGGCAATCCACTATAAGTTTTTACATTCAGTGTATAAGTAATGGTTAAATAACAAATTTGTATTAAACACTTCGCCATAAAAGCGCCATTACTCGTGTAGTAGTCTGAACATGAGCTCTACTATCACGCGGTAGCAGCGGAGACTACGACGCCATCAGCGCCGTACCATTACACTGCGCTAGGTGGCGGCACGGGTAGCCACCGGTCAGACCCCAAATGGGCTGACCTCTACTGCGTGTGGTTGACCCACCCCCCCACACACACCTATAGAGTCGATGTGGGATCTGGCGAGTCAGCGGGCGGTTCAGACAACTACTGACGCCGCTGAGAGCAGATGGTTCAATAAACCAAGGGTGAAGCATACACTGTATTGAATCTTGGTGTTCTTCCGTGTGACTGCGTGTGAGGGAGTCGGAGGGCCGTGGGCCATCACACTCGCTCCTTGAGGTTGACATCTTTGAACAGGCCATGCACACGCGCGCGCACACACATCACACAGTAGAATCATAATTTGACGTGATGCACAAAGCAAGTCCATCTATATATATATATATATATTAGTTTTAAATTTAATTTGAAAATTATGAACCCAGTATTTCCTTGTTTCTGATAGCTGCATGTAACGTAACTTTTTGGTTTAGGGTGGACATTTATGCAAACACCTATTTGATCTTGAACCGTGTCTGATCCCTCACTCTGATCTGAAACCACTAATAGCCACCCACATAAAATCCAAATGGCAAGATGAGTGGGATGCAAACATTAATAAACTTAAAGAAATTGAACTATATGTGGGAAAACCACCAGAGGCTCATGCGGGAGGTCGGTGGGACCAAGTGGTCCTTAGCCACTGCCGTATTGGCCACTCATGGCTTACACATGCTTTTCTGCTCAAGGGGGAGCCTCCCCTTGAATGTATTGGGTGTCAGTCCCTGCTGACACTCAAACACATTTGACTAAGTTGCATTGATTTTTTGGCCCTGTGCCAAACAGTTCTACACTGCAGACAGTATGCATGACCTTTTTACTAAGGTAAAACAGGAAAACATTTTAGCCTTTTTGAGGGCAGCTGGACTGTACCACCTCATATAGTTTCCCAAATAGATTCTATCAATTATTAATAAAACTTTCTTTTTCTATGGGAATTTGTTTCCCTTGACCACAAATATATGATTGTGAGCCTTCTAATTTAATGAGTGTCTATTGGCACATAATTGATTGTCTGCTTTTACATGTAAAAGCAATGGTTTGAACAAAAAAACATTCTCGCTGTGAATATGGCCTATGCTGCCGACACGGTGTAAAGCAACCCCCAATCAATCAATCAACCTATTTACGATAATGCATTTCAAAATTGAATATCTTATGGTCTGTGTGTATAGTTTCAGGTTATCTGAGCATCTTGTTGAAATGTACCTTTAAGAACCTATTCCTTAGGTGCAACTCTGACCGCCTTGATTAAATAGTATATAATTAAGTTTAATTATGCACGGTATAAGAATGTCAGTAAAGTGTAGAGTCTTAGTGTGTTTTCCCACTTTCAGAAGTCTAGCCATTCTTGATATATAGCATCGGATGTGGCTAGGATGTAAACCCTTAACTGTACACGCATGGACCAGACATGGTAGCTGGATCGGTGAGAGTGTAGGTTTCCTCTGCGGAAGGTTGGTGTTGAATCCCAGCCAAGTCAAACCAATGACTTACAAAATTGATACTTGTTGCTACCTAGCCTGGTGTTCGGCATTACTAAGATAGGGCAAGGATTGGTTAGCTCAGTATCAAAATAATGTGACCAGAGGCAAATCGGATCGTGGTGCTGGTGGCCTGGGCCGCGTTCAGGCCCCGTCTCGGAGGCGCCTCGGCGACGGGCCTGATGTCACGCTAGTCTGAATGGCAAAGGCAGTTTGTTGTCTCGAAAATGGCGGCCCCTATAGGTGGCGGCCATTTGCAATGGAAAAGCTGTGCTGTGATTGGATGAAACCACTGGACACGGTGGCCACTTTCGAGGCGCTTTTTGTCTCCTGATTGAAAAGGGAGGCATTGCCGAGATGCACCCTGAATGCAAATAAGCCCGAAAGCATCGCCGAGGCGCCTCCGAGACGGACCCTGAACGCGGCCCTGGTCTCCAGTGGGGCAGCACTACAAGGTTGCCATGAGTGCACACTGTCACAAGTCAATACCTGTCGTGATATGACTTGAAATGTTGCTGGGACTTAAAACCCCAACAAGAGACCAGATAAGTTGAGCACCTGCCTCCCATGGAAAGTCGTTCGAAGCCCTGAGTGAGCCACGCCAATGGTTTAAAATATTGTAACCATACATAACCTCTCATTTAGTATTACTAGGATAGGGCAGGGATTGGTTGGTTTAGTGTCAGGATAATATGATAGCGGGTCATGGTGCTGGCAGCATCAGCACTATGAAGTCGCCGTGACTGCGTGCACTGTCACAAGTCTGTACTCGCCCTCACATAACCTTGGATGTTGTTAGGACATAAGGCACAAACAGACATACCAACCATCCTCAGGAGGGCATGTAGATTTCTCCCATGTGACTGTCAGATCTGTTCTCTGGAATCTATATTGAAAGTGGCTTGTGGACCACCGCTATTTAGACATTGTGTTTATGGAATCTACTACTGTTGGTTTATTTTTATATTTTAGCATGCTCTTAGTCTCCTTAACCAGCAATCACCTATGTGCTTGGCGTTCCTTGTAAGCCATCACTCGCATAGCTTTCTAAGTGCCACCTCACACCCGCCGACAATGTGAGTGGAATCTGCTTCCATCATGTTCCAGGCTGACAGAAATGTCCTTTGTTGATGTGACCCTTATTGTCGTATCAGTCACATGTATCCAAAACAATTTCGAGTCGGCTAGTGTGAGACTGGCTTTTAGACCATTAAACTATTGGCACGTCACCATACACTACTGACAAGGGGTCATCCAAAGTTTTCACCATTTTCACGGTCATCCAAAGTGTACAACATGGAGGACGTGTTTTTTTTGGGGGGGGGGGCGTCAGTTATGACCATTACAGTTTAATAAAATGTTGGTCATAGCTTAAATCGGTCATGTTCTATGATATAATGTGGGTGTGTACTACTTTTCTAGTCTCCACAAAAGTAGCACCCTTTGTACCACTGAAAATGTTGAAAACTTTGGATGGACCCTTTATACAACTGACGTAGCACAATTAACATGCTTCTAATACAGAACACATGCAATTAACAATTTTTTCGTGGTGACAAAATAACAAATCTCGAATCAACCTATAGGATTTCAAATTTGGGAAGAAACATATTTTGGGTTCCGTGCTTAAGGCTCATGGGAACCCATCGGTAATGACTTTTTGGTTTCAATGGGAACCAAAATTGTGGTTCCGTTGTTTTTCCAGCATGGTAATGGCACATTATCAGAAACGATCGTTACTTTGAAATCCTGTAGGTTGTCGACTAGTTTCTGATACTCGGTTTTAGCATTTTGACTAAATCTGTCTGGTTTAGTCTTAATTTGTTCACACTTTCAGCATTGACTTATAGTTGCAGCTATTGTTTTGTGGATGAGGCATGGAATTTGTTAAAATGTTTTTTTAACACTTTTCTGTGTGCCTGCTATTTACTATCACCTATATGCAATTCTGAATATTTATGATCAATTAAATCCCATATAAGCGTTTTATGAATTTTATTTCTGTTAAAAATGTTGGACTAACTAGTTTTTCTCTGAGAGATCACTTATTTCACTGGTATCTTTTTTTTCTCGCGTATAGTGTTTTTATTCAACTGTTGGTATTTTTGGGTAGATCCGTGACCTACTTTTATTCATGACGTCAGGCTTATGGAAGCTTATTAGGACATGGCGAGGCCAAGTTGACTCATTGTCAGGATAGTGTGACTGAGTAGGGTATATTATGTTATGGTGCTAGTGTCACTGTATAGCGCAGTGAGACATCACTATATAGCCACCGTATTTAGTGTAGTCTATCGGTGGCCACCCTTATATATCAGATGTCACTATTATGTAAAATCCCAATCATTCACCAAACTGCACCAATAGTTGGCTTTTTGCTTTTCGTCATATCAGCCATGTATAGGGATAACCAGCTTTCTTAGTTATCAAGTAAGAAATCATATGAAATAAGAATGTTCGTTTACTCAACCAACCAGACGGGATGGCCGAATGAGCTGTTTTGGGAGATCGTGGGATCCGAACCCATGGGTTCGAACCTCGGTCGAGTCAAACCAATGACTTAAAATGTTATACTTGTCACTTCTTAGCCAGGCCAAAGACCCTATAATACTAAGACGGCTCACTCAGCCTGTACTGTGTAATCAAAATGATCAAACCCACCACTTGGTGCTCTAGCTGTTCTCTTGGTTAAACAGGTGCTATATTATATATATAAATGTATATATGAATTTGAAAAATGTGTGATGATGGCGATGCTGACGATGATGCTAATGATGATGTGTATTTGTTCATAACAATTTCATATTGATGTGTATTCATACTTACCTATCTCACGTGTAATATAATTGTATGTGGTTACATGTGAAACACCAACCAGCAGCTGGGCTGATCAAACCCACCACAAGGTGGCACTGCAAAATTTACATTACCATGGGAAAGATAGGGAGTGAGCCGTCTTAGTATTATAGGATCTTTGGCCAGGCGCTCTACATTATTAGGACAGGGCAAGGACTGGTTGGCTTAGTGTCAGGATAATGTGACCGAGTGGGATATCAGATCATGGTGCTGGCGGTCTGGTCTCCCAGTGGGGAAGCACTATAAAGTTGCCATGACCTTAGATGTTGCTAGGGCGTAAAACTACAAACAAACCGTCGTTTACTCGAATATTTCCCAGACCCTTGGTGTCAATATGTCCCAGCGTTTATGGTGACGTCATTCTAAAGTGTTTTGCATTGGTCACGTGATTTTTAAAGTGTGCGTGGTGGCGCCCCCATGCGGCTCAGTCGACAGGCGCTGACCATCAGGTAACTAGCTCCTTGTGTGCGCGGAAGATGAATGCAACAAGGCCTTCTATGACAGTTCTACTTGTCGTCTGCCTGTTAGAGCAAGATAGTAGTTTTTGGTATATTCTTTTTTCATTCCCCCTTTTTTTCTCTCTTATATTTTCATTGTCATTATCCAAGTTAGCTACTTGTTTTTAGTTCTAGTAGTGTGTGACTTCTATTTGAACATTTGTTTCATTCCGGTGCCTGTCGGTTAAGTGTTCTTGGTGACTGCTAGTCTTTTCTCGCTAGGTTTCAGTTAATTTGTTTCAATGGCGCAGTAAGCTTACTAGAAAGTGGAGTATGTATGGCAGTGTATTTGTAGTTCTTTTGTGGGGTGTTTTTTTTTTTTAAAGAAAAATATTTTTTAATAATTTGACTTAGTAATAGCTTTAAATTGAGTTTAAAATGTGTATTTTAAACCAGTTGTATGAAGGGCCGCAGCTCGGCCTTCGGGGGCGTTTCGTGACCTTTAAGGCTATTGCTTCCTGCCATGTTGGGTGTAGTGTCCGATTACAGACAAATAAACTGATCGGATATTTGTTCAGGTAGTGAGACCTCCAATACAGCCAATTAGTTCTGTAATTTCTGTTGTTTGTGTATCCTGCACCCTTCCATACTGGCTTTTTTTCTGTTTGTTTTTTTATTTTAATTAGGGTTTCACTTTTATTACCCTACTACTAGTACTAGAGAATGACTGTCCTATTTAAAGTTTCTGCAATTATGTTCCTTTTTCTGTTTCTCTGGCCCAAATCAAGTCCCCTTTATTTTTGTTATTTAACAAAATCCTTTGACAATCTTAGTAATAGATTCTTCTTTTAAAACAGGATAGTTTAGTTAGATGAATTTAATCAGAGCTTGTTGATTTTGACTATTTGGTTGTTGGCATGTGTCTTGTCATTGTAGTATCTTGATGGGTGTTTTTTCTTTTTAAACAGTGATGAGAAATTTCCGATTTCTGGCGGATTTGCCCTTTTCTTGGTAGTATGGGTCATTGCTGTCAGATTTATCGCAAGTCGGCATTACCGCCCCTATATTTTGTTGGAGGCCACTCATCCTTCTTAAAATCTGTCCTATGGAATGTGTTTTCAGGGAGCGGCTGCTCCGGCTGCGGCTGTGGACAATGCCGACATGTCTCGGCTGGACGCGTTGGAACAAGAGGTTAAGAACCTCCATGCAGGTATGTGGCTTCCGTGTGACTAGAAGGGGTTGTTAGTTTCCGCTTTCCGTGTATGGTAGGAAGTGGTGGGAGTGCGTAACCAGGCAGAGGCCAACCAACCAGAGATTTACCTAAATTGACCCATGTCACTCACCTAGAATTACTAGGATATGTCATTGGCTCAGTATAAGGATAATGTGACTTGAGTGGGATTGATTACACTGTATAATCCCATGTTGACTGGATGGGATGGCCGAATTGGTATGAGCACTGTGTCGGAGGTGGTGGATTTAACCCTCAGTCGACTCAAACCAATAACTTACTAAATTGATACTTGTCACTACCTAGCCTGGCTTGATCATTAATATGAGACGACATGGACTGCTTGGCTCAGTATCAGAATAATGTGACTGAGTGGGATATCGAGTTATGGTGTCGGTGGCCAAGTCTCAGTGTGGTTGCCATGAGTGCGCATTGTCACAAGTCGATACCCATCTTGATATGACCTTAGAGGTTGCTAGGATTTAAGCCCTGAACCAACATCCCACATTAAGCTAGGATCCATATATGCGGTATGCGAATGCGTACAAGGTATGTGGCGACTTTTCGCTGTTTCTATTTTAAATGTCCCACTCGGCTTGCATTCGCACTGGGTTCGCTACATGGATTAATTGGTGTGAATGTGAACTGAGTGCCATTTCCAACACAGGCTTTGAAAAGTCTCGGATACTTTGTATGCAATAGCGTGCCGCATATATGGAATCATGGCTTTAGTTAATGCCACTGCCGTGAGGGGGCACTTGTTGGAAAGCGGCTTTGTGAACCTGGAAGTTACGTAGCGGTATCTTTGACCCATTCGCTGTGGCTGGGGCCTTTGCTGTTAATACAGCCATGAATGATCCATTCATCAATCAATCAATTAATTAATCCTGATTGACCCTCAGTCACTGACAGCCTCCGGCAGATGGTGAAGAACCTGGAGAACTGCATGTCATCTCTGATGTCGGGCAACAAGACGGCAGCTGCACCCTCACCTGCCAAGGTGAGTTTACAAAGGGCATACAGAGGTCACATTCACCAGCCAGCCATGGTGAGTGCGAAAAGTGGGAAAAATCACCAGCCAGCCATGGTGAGTGCGAAAAGTGGGCAAAAATCACCAACCGGCCATGGTGAGTGCGAAAAGTGGGCAAAAATCACCAACCGGCCATGATGAGTGTGAAAAGTGGGCAAAAATCACCAACCGGCCATGCTGAGTGCGAAAAGCGAGCAAAAATCACCAGTCGGCCATGGTGAGTGCGAAAAGTGGACTTTCCTTACACTGAATGGATATGAATTTCTTTGAAATGCAGAAATTCTCTCATAAACTGAGTGAATTGCTGAAAAATGTCAGAAGTCAGGTTTGTACACTAATATAGCACTATCCTATGTCAGAAGTCAGGTTTGTACACTAATCTAGCACTATCATATGTCAGAAGTCAGGTTTGTAAACTAATCTAGCACTATCATATGTCAGAAGTCAGGTTTGTACACTAATCTAGCACTATCCTATGTCAGAAGTCAGGTTTGTACACTAATCTAGCACTATCCTACCTCCATTTCACTGAGCAGTCAGAACAGACTATCCTTAGAGGTTCCGTCTCACGGTTGATTTCCCTTTTATTCATCTCATGGTCATTTTCATCCCATAAATTTTAATATGTTGGAGAATGTAGGATAATAATTACCAGGATAAGGCTACCATTATTGGCTCAACATTCTGTTTTCAGTATTCTCCATTATTTATAGATATCTCATCATAGATTTCCGCTTTGTTTGGCACAGACCCTTTACATCCCTGCCTAATGACATTTCTATCTTTAGCCGGCTCCGGCTGAGAAGCCTCTGGACGACGGTGACAAAGATGATGATGATGAAGATGAAGATGAAGATGACGACTTTGAGCTGTTTGGTGATGACGATGAAGAGGAAAAGGCAGCACTTGAAAAGATCAAACAAGACCGCATTGATGCCTACAATGCCAAGAAGTCAAAGAGTAAGTTGATTAACATCACAAACTGCTGGCAATGGAAGTAGCCTTTAGGATAGTATAGTCTGTAATGAGCCCCATTACCACACGGTGGTGGTCTCGATTAAGCTGACCGTTGCTGGCCAGAAGAACCGGCAGGTGGCAGCATGCCTGGATGGGCCGGTCAAGAACATGTGAATTTAATAGACTACATCACGGTTCCGACTGCGCATGCGCTGAAAACGGCGTTGGGAGCAAAGCAAAGGCATACGGCCATTGAGTTTACCAATACGTGCAGTGAAAACGTCAGTTTTATTCCAAATTAATATAAATCCAAAATCCTAACCTTATTATTTTAATATAATCTTTTTGTTAAACATGTTTACTATATGTGTTCCAACCGGTTTGTATATAGGTGGTGTGGTTTTATCAATATTTTACTTTTTCTGTATGGAGATTGCTTACTGCCATTGACAATGCATTGAGTAAGGCGTACGGCCATTGTGTTTGCCGATACGCGTAGGGCAAAACTGGCATATTATTCAAAATAAATAGAAATACATAACAATTTGGCACAAAAATGGAGGGAAGGATGCAGTATAATACTATAATGAATAGGATTAAGACACAACTCTCCATAATTACATGAATAAAATAAATAAAACTGGCTCTGGCTATGGCTCTAACACTAGTCTGAGTGCCTATATTTTTCTAAATCTAAATGCACATGGCATAAGATGTGCTGATTATATTTATGTAAATGCAATGCTGGATAAAAGATTAATATCTTAATTTATTATATATATTTTTTTAGTTGGTATTCTATGTTTCAAACAAGAGCTGAGATGAGCTGAAACTAGCACATTCCATAGCTGCACCCAGTGTATTAGCATCTGCCATGTGCTTTTGGGGGGGTTGTTTTGCTCTGACGCATCCCACAATGCACTGCGCCGCTGGAACCGTGATGTAGTCTATTTTACTTGATTTTTTACACTTATTGATTTTTGGTGATGAACAAGCTTGGATCTGGAATGGCATAAATTGTCAGCACCCAAATAATTTTAGATCATTTTCAAGACAGAAATTGAATTATTACAACCATAATTTTACAAATTGGAGAGAAGTGTACTTTGTGTTATTCGACTGATTGTGAAAACTTTATTGTACCATCTTCCATTAATTTTTACCAGAACCCGTGTTAATCGCCAAGTCCAACATCATCCTTGACGTTAAGCCTTGGGATGACACCACCGACATGAAGAAGCTGGAGGAGTGCGTACGCTCAATAACCATGGACGGCCTGCTCTGGGGAGCCTGTGAGTATTTTTTTTTCTTGAAGATTTATACTGCCTGTCATGCATGAGTGAATAGTCTTCTTTTCATCACAGTTATTCGATAGAAAGTTTACCGACCCAATGGATTTTTAACCTCCCACACCACATAGACATGGTATGAGATCAACTGGCCTTTGATGACGCTGTAAGACACAGCAGTGGCAATCAAAATTGGCAGAGGTGATGGCATGGGGAATCCAACCATCGACCTTCAAAATTAGGAGTCTGACCTAGAATAAAGTCCGACACTAAACCACTCTGCCACTTAAACCACTCTGCCACAGAGAAACCCACAGCAACACCAGAAGTAGACCAGTTTGGCCTCATGAACGTAATTTTATTTAAGCGCATATTGTTCACTTTTGAGTGCTCTGTGGTGTTTTGTCAGTTTATACTGCAGCTGCTTTGATCTGGTTGTACTTCCCGGACGCGGTGGGCGAATCAGTAAGAGTGCTAGCTTCCCATGTCGAACATCAGTTATTTGAGCCCCGGCCGAGTCAAACCCCTGACTTACAAAATTGATAGTTACTACCTAGCCTGCTCCGTCCTGATATGACCTTAGATGTTGCTAGGACGTAAAACACCAAGCAAACAAAACCTAGCCTGCTACTTACTTGGCATGAATAGGATAGGGCAAGGACTGGTTAGCTCAGTAGTAGGATAATGTGACTGGGTGGGATATCAGGTCACAGTGCTGGTGGCCTGGTCTCCAAGTGGGGCAACACTATAAAGTCGCCATGAGTGAGCACTGTCACAAATCTTACCCGTCCTGATATGACCTTAGATGTTGCCAGGTTGTAAAACTGCAACAACCAACGCTATCAATCTAATATAGAAACGTGGCAGAAACCCAAAACCATCTGACTGCAAATTTAACCAGCATGGACAGTGTTTTATTGTTTTTTCCCTACAATTCTATAACTTGCGCTGTTGCAGCCAAACTTGTACCGCTCGCATACGGCATCCGGAAACTGCAGATCTCCTGTGTCGTAGAAGACGACAAGATCAGCACGGACGACCTTGAGGATCAAATCGTTGCGTTCGAAGTTTACGTAAGTATTCCGATACGTATTATGGGATCCTGTGTGGTGTAGATATCAGACTAATCTGGAATTACATAACTCTTCCTTCTGTCAAATGTCACAAGTCGGTGCCCGTCCTGATAAGACCTTAGATGTTGCGAGGGCGTAAAGCTCCACCAACCAACCAACCAACCAACCAACCAACCAAATCCTTCTGTCAAAAACGGTGGCGGTGTGTTAGGATGCAGGGTTGTAAACAAACAGGAACATCATACCTTCAGCAGGATTCGAACCTACATTTCTACCATTCCAATGCGAGTGTCCTAACCCTTAGTCTAAAACTGATATTGGTATTCATGTATTTCCGATGAAAACATTAAATTTTCTATTTAAAAAAAATATTAAAAGAATACTTATCTTGATTTGATCTTACATATCCAACTTAAATACCGGTGCACTTATTAAACTGTTATTGCTGGATAGAAGGAATACCAAAGACCCTATAACACTAGAACATGTTATAGGGTCTTTGGCAATACCAAGTCAATTTTATAGACCTGGGCCGCGTTCAGGGTCCGTCTCAGAGGCGACGTCTCGGCGATGCTTTTTGGCCTATTTCCGTTCAGGGTGCGTCTCGGAGACGCCTCCCTTTTCATTCTGGAGCTGAAAGGCGCCTCGAAAATGGCCACTGCATTCAGTGCTTTCAGCCAATGACAGCGCAGCCTTTCCACTGCAAATGGCCACCGCCTATGGGGGCGGCCATTTTCGAGACAACAAACTGCTTTTGCAGTTCAGACTAGCGTGATGTCACGGCCATCTCCGAGGCGGAGCCTGAACACGGCCCAGGGGCCTATTCATGAGCTCGGGGTAGCGCTACCATGGGGCTAAAAACGGGGGGTACGCTACTCCCCCGGCTAACGGTGGAAAATTCGTATTCATGAGCTTGTGGTAGCGCTACCCTGGGGCTCTAACCGGAGGGTACCCTACCCCAATTTCGAAGCAGGGGTAAGCCACTACCCCGAGGGCTTAGTGAGCGTGTGTGGCTCTGAATCTATTCAATGCGATCATATTTGATAGATTTAAATACGCAATAAGTGAAATTTATTCAAATTAACCCTAAATCCAAAGCGATATTAATGCTGCCTCCGCATTGGCGGCATTATGCATATTGTCGAATCGACAAATGTAAAGTAAACAAATCGCCGCCGCCGCAGCGACGTCGATATCCATACTGTCGAAGTCAAGTAAAAATGGCCGCCGCCGAATCGGCGGGAATTTCTTACGCCCAAATCTATTAAATGCAGTCATATTTAACAGAATTACATACGCAATAAGTGAAATCTTATCAATTTAACCCTAAATCCGAAGCGAAATTAACGCTACTGCCGCAAAGGCGTCGATATTAATATTTTCGAATCGACGAATGTAAACAAAGCGAACGGCTAGCTATCCGCACCGGCTAGTGCATTGGTGAATACCGATTGACCTAATTAAGCTCCGCCGTTAAACCGCGGGATACCTACCCAACGGCTAAGCCTAACCTCCGGCTAACCGTACCCCGAGCTCATGAATACGGGCCCTGGTCACTGCTTAAGCATATCATGTCCGTCATACCAAAATTGTTTTCACCTCAAATATCTCACTTCAAGTTTAATAATGCTTTGAATAAAACTTTACTTCAGCTAATGTAAAGTACCTTATAATGGTCAAACTAATGTTTTTATCTAAGAAGAAAGGGGGGGGGGGGGGAGAAGAATGGGATTGTGTAACAAAACTGGACAACCCAGCATGCTTTGCACCATGACTATGAGGTTCACTGTATTCGAGTGTTCGGGTATACAATCTGGGATGACCTTTTTTTTTGCTGATTTCTTTGAAAAAATGGACAGCCCTTTATTGGCTTAGTTACTGCCAGCAAATCGTGGGGAACTCCCCAGAAGTCAGAATTTGGTCCCATTCTTTTCTGTCTTTTGTCAGCGGTGAGTTTCATTCTTGTATGGTTTAATGTTTTATTCTATTACAAGTCTACTCATGCTTTGTTCCATTACAGATTCAGAGTATGGACATTGCGGCCTTCAACAAGGTCTAAGGTCATGACGACAGCTTGTACTCCGGCCACGGCTCCTAGGGGGCGCCACCACAACCAAGACAACTTGTACAATGCCGCGACTTCTAGGGGGCGCCACCGCAACCTGTGCCTTGTGAGGCTGTGGACACTGCCCCGGAGTTGAAGATGCCGATTTTGTTAAGAGTTCATACACAAATAAAAAGCAACACATATTTATGTACATTTGGCTTTGTTTCATCTGTTTAGTATCTTTTGAGGCCAGATAGAATGTTTGTTATTTAAGGGTTTGTATGTATGGAGGGCACAGTCGGCAGTTTTTTTATTTGCGATATAATTAAGTTGTAGCCAAGATCTGATTCAGATCCTACTTCATCTATTAAAGTTGCAGAGTCCGATGGTTTTTAGTTTGTCATTTACTGAGATAAATATATTGGATTGATCGCTATAATCTACTTTCCTTAGTTTGAACTAACTTATTTTAAATTGCTAACTTTGCGATATTTGAAGTACAAACGTGTGAATTATGTTTTGGCCAGCATGCTAAGATTGACACCATAAAGTTCTGCAATAACAAATTATATTATATTGCATCAGTATTGCCTTCAATGTGGTGACATGTTTAATAAGTGCACCAATGTCCAAATTAGATATGTAGGATCAAATCTAAATAGTTTTGGTTTTGAATATTTGATGTTTTCATCGGACTACAGCTTTAACATACCTGAGTCATACATCAAAGCATTTTACCTTCTTTATGTTTGAAATTCATTCAGGAAACCATGAAGTCTGCCTCGTCGAATCTGAAGAAAGAACTTGAATTTTAAAGCTGCATAATCCAATGAGCATAAAATGTTCTAAACCAAAATACTAGTCGAGAGCACTTGATTCTAGATACTGCTGCACTTGTTATAAACATGCTGCACAAATCGAATACTTGGTCAATTTAAAATTGCAGTCCAATGAAAACTCAAATTCATAACACTTATCTAGATTTTATTCTACATATTCATATTCTACATATAGACATTGGTGCAATTAATAGAAAACGTTACTACGGAAATTTATGGTTATGAACTTGCAAAAAAAAATTTGCCATGTTTTGACATCAAATATCTCCAAGCTTAGCCATTTAAAATTAAAGTTACTTCAAACTGAAGTAAACTAAAGTATATTATAACGATTAGTATAATATATTCATCTCAGAAAATAGCAAAAGCATCAGACTGCAACTTTAATCGAACTGGTCTATGTTGAACCCTATGGTGTGCAGCATTTTGGTATGCATGTTTTCACTTAAAATATTGCTAATTCTTCAATTGGAGAAAGGGCCGGACAATTATCTGGGTATGATTTGTCCTGCATTGTGATGTAGTTTGCGCGGATGATATGTGGAAGCAATGCAGCACGAGTTGGTGGAAGCATCTCGCTTTCCAAGTTCTTTGACCGGAACAACTCCCACCTGAGTGATGGTAGGGTTGTTGGACCTTTTGAACTGTAGACGCGACACACGAAAGTCTCCAATGCCATCACCTGTGTGGGAAGCTTGCCGTCGTTCATCTCATCAGGAATGGAAATACATCCTAATGCCTTGAAGCAGTCAATAGTTTGTATGCTTTGCCACCAAAGATCCCACGAAGAGCTGCTGATGTGTATGCACCACTTTCAATGGCACATATATCCAGGCCACTGCCATCGACCGTTTTACCAAGAGCATGCAAAGTGGCGAATGCAATGTGGAGAGCTCCTGCTCTCAAGATCCAATTGGTGTTCCCAACTGACTGTTGAATCTTCAACGCACGTGAGTATAGGTCAAGGTCAAGTGTTATCAAAGTTTTCCTCTGTGGACCAATGACAGTGGCAGAGATTCCCTGGGTTAACCAAAGAACAGTGTAAAGAGACCCATAGTTCGTGGGCGAGGTCTTGAATAATGGAGCAATCACCTCTACATTTGTGCGTGTTGGGCTCTCAGAAGACTGGGATAACAGCAGAGATTTGGTAGCAGCCCAAGTTGGCATCACATCTTTCTTTACCAATTTCTCTGGTTGGTGTATGTGTTCTTTGACTGAGAGTATAGTGTCGTCTGGAGCGCTGTCATTACGATACTCTTCCTGATTTGATTGAACAATACAGCCCTGGGTTGTGGCCATCTCCATGTTTTCCTCAGTTCCAAGGTAGTTTGCAAGTGCCCAGGTGTGAGTGAAATCTTTGGAAAGTATATTCTTCCACTTTCCCATTTTGTAGACCTCAAATCTCAATGGGGTTGTTTTGATGATTGGGTCTTGCACCATGTTCACTTCAAAGGCCAGATGTGTCTGTGAAACAAGCTTTTTCAAGTGGTCGGTTCATCAACTCCCCATCTTCATCTTGCTGGAACATAACAATCACTGTTCCATGGAAGGTTCCTTGCCCAGTTGGTGTGTCTTCCAAGAGATCAATATTATCTATCACAAACCATGTGTTCAGACCCTTCTTGGCAAAGTCTGGAAGACAAAATCCACCAGCTTCCTTCATTCGCTGGAGAACACACTGCTCAACTCGTTTCTCTAAGTCAATGATCTTCAGGTAGTCACTTCCGACATAGACAGCTGAGAGGTTCTCGATGATATTCTTGTCGCGCACCGATCGAGAAGACCGATCGAGAGAGGGGTTTGGACCGTTTGTCGGAATGCACTGTCTTTCTTCGGCTGGTGTTTTACCTGGCGATCAGTCCGAGTATTCTGAACTAGAAATTGGCTTGTGACGTCGACAGTTTTGTCCACCTCCTGGTCCCGTATTCCAGACACTTTGATGATGTCACTACCAAAGAGCAGGTGGCTCAAGAAAAACTGTAGTAAAGACGGATTTTCAAAATTTCTGAAGTTTCCTGTGAAAGACCAACTACCTTGTTGCATCATCTCTTTTCGCAGAAGTTTGGCGACCGTCCTGAGGTGACCAACTTTTTCACCATCATCCAACATTGAGGACCTGAGATCCATGGCCTTGCTGACAGCAGTGGGGAGAACAAGATTGTCAGGCTCATTTCGTCTCAGTGAGGCGACAAACTTAACATCTGGAAGATGCTCGCTGATGAGTCTTTTGAGGTATTTCCGATAGTTCTCACTCTTGTTAATGTCTATGCGGTACCTTTTCAGAATTGACAAGTATTCATCATTGACCTCAGCCATGCTCAATGTAATATCATCGTCACTAAGGGTGTTCTGAATAGCGAGGAGCAATTGTTCATCACATAGTGAGCGAATGAGCGATACATTACTGCGATCCATCTTCGATGATATTCTCTATGCAGAGCGCAAACATGTCCAATGATAGTGCTTTTCAAGAGCTCATGCGTCACCGGGTCCCTCAAGGTCAGCTACACAAACTCTGACCTTGTCATCCGGGGTTTGCTGCTTGATCTCAAGGAGTGTTTTACCCATTGTATCAGTAAGAACACAGTGCAGTGGCTCTGAGTCAGTCTTGGGGCAAAAGTCACAGGTGGAGAACATACACACTTCTTCCTTTGGGACAGTCTTTGACCGCTTTGGCCATACCGATCCGTCAGCACTTGAAGGTCGCCCTCGCCTTGTGGAGCACAAATAGGTGAATCGGTTCAGGGTCGCTTACTAAGGTGTTCAATCTTAGTCTTGTTGACGATAGGTTTCCGACATTCACTATGATATCGAACAGATTTGAGGTCTTCTTCATTCAAGCCGGACAACTGATTCAATAGTTTATGAATGTCACTTTGAGTGTCCCCAAGAAACACCCTCTCCCGGCACCATCGTAAAAGTTCATCTGTCATGGCTGGATTGTTCACCAATCGCCTGTTTGATTTGGCACATTCTTTACAAATCACGCAAACGTTATCCTCCCCTGCAGACATATCGGCCGTATGTGATTTACTGATCTTGTTAATAATGCCGGCAAAGAGTATTTCAAAACTGTTTGAGAAACATAAATGAAATCATGCTGATGACAATCATTTATATGGTCCATTTTAATTGAAGTATCTGGAATACAAATTTGACGTTCTGAAAGATCTGTAGTGAAGTCTATCACCAAGCTTCAGACCTGAAAGAAAAAATAGCGTCATTAGTTTCGGTGTTCGGAGACCCTATATGATGAACCCAGAGTCAGCAAAAATACTTTCTGCTGCTTTTGAAGTGCCCACAATCACCTCAGTATGCTTAAATCTCCCAAAACTAAGAAATCGGATCTTACATGATGAGGATACTTGCCGGTGTCCATCCTGAAGGCACATGAGTCCGAGTCAAACCCTAACTTGTCAACCGGAAGTGAAAACCTACACTTCCGGTTGCTTTGTAAGTGTCATAAATCAACTCAGCATACCTGAAAACCTACAAATCGACACTTCAATTATGAAAATCGGTCAATAACTTCCGGAGATAGGTGAATGGCCAGTTGCGGGGGGTCTCAAAATGGAAATGACCCCCCTTGAAGGGGGGAGGGGTCTGAAAATTTGGACCCCATCATTTTCTGTTAGCCTGAACACTATTGAAGCCAGAACTGCAAAAAAAATCAATTTTAGCACAAAAATCCTACCGGAATACGTATCATACTGCACTATAAAGTTAATTCTTTAATATAACTACTTATATCAATCAACCTAATGTAAAAACCAGCTACAGGATGAGGTGTGGGGAGGGGTGGGGGGGGGGGGTCAATGTGAGTGGTGAATATCAGATCAGTTGGGACAGTTTACTGGAATACAAGGCTTTTCAAGACTAATTACCCAAAACAGGTTCAATTCAATGCCTTGAAATAGGGCAAATGAAGTTGTCTTTGCTACCAACATGTCGCAAGACCAACAACACTCACAAATACTTCAAATTACCATTATAAAAAAAGGACATCAACACATTAAGTACATTTTGTCATAATGGTTCACTCTTTATTTAATCATTTCCATGGATATATATATATATATTTATACGCGTACATATACGCTCTGGTATGAATGTATTTAGGTATACACATTGGTGAGCATAACACACAAAAACCTGGGTCGACACCCATTGCAGTGAGTAGATAATACTTTCCGAGAACAAAAAAATACAACCTTCGCACAGACAAATCACATCAAATAATTTTCATTCATGTGATCACAAATTTGTACCCATCAGCCCGTGTGAACGACAATTGGTGCAGAAAGGTAAAATATTCTCTGTACAGCATAGAGATGCAATGGTCATAATTCCTTAACAAACAACACGGCGCGTGTACCACAACGTAAGATACCGGCGTTATTAAACAAATACCCACCCACCCAAAACAACCTAGATAAAACAGGTATCAGACACAAGGGCACGTCAGCTTTCCAGTGAAATGAAATAAATAGTACACATGATTGTTTTTTTTTTTAAACTAACGTGAATACACAGCAAAATACCACCTAACGGACAAACCAGTATAACGGACATTTTTTTCTTCGTCTTCTTTGGGTTGGTATTAAATCATCACTGAACAAAATATGCCCTTTCTACTGTAACATGATCAAAATAGCGGACGGACCGCAATAACGGACAAAGGAAGATGTCGTTAGGTGGTGCCCGACGTACAGTGTTCCCCCGCTAAACAGTACAGTAGTCTTCGCGATGATGGCCGCCTGGCTACCGTGGACATGTGGCAGACATGTTCCGATAGGAGCTTTGGTGCGCCACAGCCGACTCCCCCCCCCCCCTCCCCCATCCCACCGCCACACAGTCCACAAGCACCTCAAAAGCAAGTTAAGTGTATCTAGGTTATTTTGTTTTCGCATACCAAACAAATATCTACTTTTAAAACTTTGTAATGTGCATAAATAACTTAATTTTGTTCCCGGGTCAAAATGTTATGGAAGGGAGGGAGAGAGTGGAAAAGGTTTATATTTTTAAACTGAAGAAATATCCCAAAGCAATTATAGCACTCGTCTTTCCCCCTCCTTACGCACAAAACGAGAATTTTCTATTTTTAAATACATTTTTTTTGGCGCGCGTAAATCGAAATTTTTTGTTGTTAAAAAAAAAAATCCCTGACGGCTAGCATCCATGGATTAAGAGACTTTAGGACAAGACTAAACATTTCCACACAGTAGAGCCTCCCACACAACTGTTGGGATTGACTGTACGCGGTGGGGGTCCGGGTGATCTTGTTATTGTGATAACTCACCAGGTTGGTTCCTCAGTGCTGTGCAGACAGGTTATAAACATACAGTGGAGACGGAAGGCATGGCGCAGACACAAATTCGATCCACAGGTGAAAACACTGGCAACAGTGCCGAACACAGAACCACTGACTAAATCCTACTACACCACGTGACTTGTGTTCACTACGTCAAGTGTTTCCAGAACAGAAACACGTGACAAGCATGTAGTAGGTGAATTAACAAATACCCACCCCTATATATATGTGAGTGTGTGTGTGTATACCGTAGAATTTTGCTTCGGAGTAAAAATAAAAAACAAAAATCCTATGTCTCCAGCATTTATAACTATTAGACTTTCTTCTTTGGGCAATATTTTCGAGGGCCATCCTAAAACGAATGTGGATACATCAATTAGAGCCGTGACGGTAACCATTCAGCGAATTTCATTGGCGACTCCTACAGCGGAACCAGGCGTAACCAACTAATGAAATGGGTAGCGCGCATTTCGACACGTGGCCAGGCGTGCTAAATGATGGATCGATAATCATTTTTCTTTGTTGCTGTTGTCCCCCCGAGGGTTCGTAGCTGAGCTGCAGATCACACATTGATGCTTTTTTTTGGGGGGGGGGGGGGGAGGGGAGGGAAGGGGAGACGGGGAGGTCTAGGGGTGATTCAGCACTATTTCGCGACACTAACTCTACTACTGTTTGTACAGTGACTTTTTCAATAATCCACTATTTCAGGCACATGCTGCACAAACTACCTCACACTCGGCTACCAAGGCAAGAGAAGCTCAGCGTAAAACTCACTCACGGAGATGGCGCTCTTACTGGGGTCCCGCTGATAACTGTCGGTACCGGTGTGTTGTGTACACTATGAATACACCGGAGAAGCGAGTCAAGCACTTTGTATTATCATCGAAGTCAAACGGGCCAACGACTTTACATTACCACACACCGAAGTAAAGAAAGGACAAAGACAACTAAATTCATCACTGGCGAACCATGAAATTCAACCACTTTCTGGTTTATCCGCTTCGCCGTGTTGGTTTGCCAATATTTTGTGATGGTGCAGTGGTTACTTCATTCGAGTCGGTTATGTGCTTGATGATGCGCTTGTAAAACTGACATCTGTATCTTTAGCACAAAGTACCCTTAGTCTACGAGCACCCTGCACTGGTGGGAATCCCAGATCAGACCCCACCGGCAGGGCAAGATTGCTGCTCAAACACACGTTACCTTATTATAAACTTGATTGGTTGGCACATCAGCAGAATTAGTTCACATAACTAGGTCACCTCAATGTCATCAAACTGAAAGTAGGTCATGGGAAATTATACTTAAAAAGAAAAGAAAATCTCGCTAAAAATGTATCCTTCGAACTGCCCTGGCACTTGGATTTTGCTGTCTGATGGCTTACATTCTATGAATGTCGATAATTATGGTTTTGTGAGGAGTAGTCAGGAAATCGATATGAATGAAGAGTTGACAACAAATATGATCGAGATAAATAATAACTGGGCAACTGGGAATCATCATAATTACTTTGAAGCTGCTGTCGAAAGCGTTCAGCAGAAAAGTGCTCTGCAGCAGAGCTGTAGTTAACTTAAAAGAAAGAAGAAAAGATTATAGATATATATAAAATAGTAATACACCGCACATACAAATTTAATTAAAGAAGAGAAATCAGCCTACAAAAAAGGCCCCACGCGTTAATGGCCTAGCGAGTGTCGCAGCATCACATCCTCACCCAGGACGCGAGCTGAGTATTCGCAGCGCACCACACCTCATTCCAATATGCAGTGCGAAACCCTTGCACACTTTGCTAAATCACAGCAACAAGTTCCTTTCTGTAAATTAAAGTTTATATTTGCAGTATTCACCAAGGAGCGTATTCTAACTGTATGTGTGGATATCGGTGTGTATATATATAGATACATAGACACCATGCAGTACACCGTACCTGTATAGTAAACGCTCACAGAATGACATTCGCACTGCAACATCACACAGGCCTGCTTTGCGCAGTTGCCACCCACCAAACCCGGTCTATACACCCACTCTTATCGAATGCAGTAGTCATGTTCCTGCCACTCTTATCGAATGCAGTAGTCAAGCACACTTCCTTACACGCCTTTCTCGCTGAAGTCTCAAAGTCCCAAAATAGCGCTAACAAACCATCGCATTCTACCCATCCACTGCACACAACAATCTCGTGCAAACTGTTCAGATTTCAAGAAAGGCCTACGTCAGTAGTCATACCCTGACTGCTAATCATATCCCCCAACCTGCCTTCCTATACAATAATCCTGTGGAGTCGTCAAATAAATCTTCCGAAAAATTCTTATGGTGTGTCACTTGGTGTTTTTTCGCAAGCGAAGCAAAAACATGTCGTTTGGATTTTCAGACGAAGCCGAACGACTTGGTTTTGATGGCGAGCAGCAGCTTGTTGCGGAGGATCAGCTTGGAGGAGTAGAGCGGGATGTAGAGTCGCGAGATGCAGGTGTTGGCGGTGGGAAGGTGGTTGTCATCCGCTGGCCGCACGGTGATGCTCGGCATTGGCTGGAAGCCCTCCTCACTTGCTGGTAATGCAGGGCTCGAAGTCCAGAAGTACACCTGAGGGACCGAACAAGTACAGCTCTAAAGTTGTTGTTTGTTGGAGTTTTAAGTCCTGGCTACATCTAAGGGCAAATCAGGACGAGCACAGCTCTAAGGACAGCTTCAGCAAGCAGAGCAGCCTGCCCGACACACCTAATTACACAGCATTACCGGACCATGTGCTTGCTTGCACCTTATGATTTACAGGCATTGAATGCACTAATATCGAAAAGACATGATCGCACTAATTGCCCACTACCATAGAAAAGACAAGATAGCATAAATTTCACCCATAATCAGAAGACATGATCACCTTAATTAAACTCGGTATAGATAAAAGCATATCGCACTAATTGCACCCCGTTATCAAAAGAGACGATCACAGCAAGTGTACCCTATTATGAACAGCCATGATCACACTGATTGAACCCTATTATCAAAAGCCATAATCACACTAATTGCATTCTGTTATCAAAAGACATGATCACAGTAATTGTACCCTATTATGATTAATGATTATGATTAATTGAATCATGTATTCGTAGTGTACGCTGATAATGCTGTGACACTTGGAGTATTTATTAATATTAGTAGTGTACATTGATAGTGGTGCGGCGTCAGCACCACATATTAGTATAGGCTGGTGGTGCTGCGGGATTGAAAAATCCCTGAAATCCGCGGAATCGCGGAGATCTTTCATCCCTGATAGTGGCACTGTCAATTGTTGAGCATGCATTGGTATGTATGAGAGTATAGTGGCACTGTCAATTGTTGAGTGCACCTTGGAATGTACAAGAGTTTAGTGGCACTGTCAATTGTTGAGCGTGACTTGGTATGTACGAGAGTATAGTGGCAATATCAATTGTTGAGCACGCCTTGGTATGTATGCACTGTCAATTATCCGCTCAGGGCCTGTTGATGAATTATTTTTAATTTAATAACTACACGAAGGCCTCTTTAGGAGCGACCGCATAATCTCAACCATCCAGCTATGAGTTCTGTCTGGATATAATGTAGTTAAATAAGGATAATTCACTGCTACACGTTACCCTGTATGAGCAAACCTAGGCAGCATTACCAGGCGCCTGATATCGAGCAATAACTGCTGAGACTAATAACACACTTAACACTCACCAGGTCCTGTCGTTCAATGCTGTTCATCTTCTCCACGATGGCCCAGAACCAGCGCTTGAAGCGCTGCAACTTCTCCCCACCCTCTCCACTCTCATCATTGAAGGACGTGTATGAGATGAGGGTAGCCACATTTATGTCGCCCACACCGTTGAGTAGGAGCCGTAGGTCTTCGCCCATCAACCCGTCCAGTGAACCACGCGGGATCACATCGAACACACCAGTCCGCAGGTTCTGTGCAACAAATGTCCGAGCAAGTGAGAGATGATTTAACACGACCACAACAACCAAGGCGACATGTCCGATGGTTACATTTTACATTTATATAGAGGAAGTGGATATGCCTTTATAATAGTGAAAAACAACCCTGAGCTTAGTTGCCATAGGCAAGTATGGTTGGAGGGGAGTGTAGTGTAGTGGAGTGTATTGAAGGGGAGTGAAGGGAAGTAAAGGGCAGGGGAGGGGAGTAAAGGGGAGGGGAGTAAAGGGGAGGAGAGCAAAGGGAAGGGAAGAGAAGAGAAGGGAAGGGAGTGGGGGAAAAGTCTTAAAAGAATCAATAAAAACAGTTTTTCTAGTGTCATCTACCATGAAGGAATTTTAATTCTCTAATTGTGAAAACTAGTTTGTGCCCAGTTCACCCACTTTTTCACGACAGTCAGTAGTGCGGTCATGTGACTCACCTCCAGGGCTCGCTCGGCGACCTTCACCATCCGGTACTCGGCGTAGCGTCTCACGTAATCGTGCACATTGGCGGCATTCACTTCAATGTCTGCACCACCGGGAATCAACTCCACCTGGTCACTGCCCTGCAAGCACCAGCAGACAATGTCAGTATTACCAGCGGGAAGAAAAGTGTTACACAGCTTGTGTACACTACACCCACACACGGGTTAAACGCAGTACCAGAATTAACGCAGAAACATGTGCACTAAACAGTCACCATTATCAGCAGGATGAAAAGTGTTACACAGCTTATGTACACTACACCCACACACGGGCTAAACGCAGTACCAGAATTAACGCAGAAACACATGCACTAAACAGTCACCATTATCAGCAGGATGAAAAGTGTTACACAGCTTATGTACACTACACCCACACACGGGCTAAACGCAGTAGCAGAATTAACGCAGAAACATGTGCACTAAACAGTATCACCATTATCAGCAGGATGAAAAGTGTTACAGAGCTTATGTACACTACACCCACACACGGGCTAAACGCAGTACCAGAATTAACGCAGAAACACATGCACTAAACAGTCACCATTATCAGCAGGATGAAAAGTGTTACACAGCTTATGTACACTACACACACACACACGGGCTAAACGCAGTACCAGAATTAACGCAGAAACACATGCACTAAACAGTCACCATTATCAGCAGGATGAAAAGTGTTACACAGCTTATGTACACTACACACACACACGGGCTAAACGTAGTACCAGAATTAACGCAGAAACACATGCACTAAACAGTCACCATTATCAGCAGGATGAAAAGTGTTACACAGCTTATGTACACTACACACACACACGGGCTAAACGCAGTACCAGAATTAACGCAGAAACACATGCACTAAACAGTCACCATTATCAGCAGGATGAAAAGTGTTACACAGCTTATGTACACTACACACACACACGGGCTAAACGCAGTACCAGAATTAACGCAGAAACACATGCACTAAACAGTCACCATTATCAGCAGGATGAAAAGTGTTACACAGCTTATGTACACTACACACACACACGGGCTAAACGCAGTACCAAAATTAACGCAGAAACACATGCACTAAACAGTCACCATTATCAGCAGGATGAAAAGTGTTACACAGCTTATGTACACTACACACACACACACGGGCTAAACGCAGTACCAGAATTAACGCAGAAACACATGCACTAAACAGTGTCATCATTATTACCAACAGAAAGCCTTAAAGCTGCATAGTCTAATGAAACATCAAATTTTCAAAAGCAAAACAATTATCTAGATTTGATTCTACATAACTAACTTAGAAACTGGTGCACTTGGTTGCCATATAGAAGGGAATACTGAGACAATTTAATAGAACTGGTTACTGCAGAAACCTATGGTGTCAGATTCTTGGCCTGCTTGCAAAATTAAATTAGCATGTTTGCACTTCAAATATCTCAAAAGTTAGCATACACTGAACTCAGACATGAGCTAAACACAGCACTACAATTACCTACAGAAACAAGCGTTAAACAATTTCGTTAACTGCGCAATTAAAGCTCTGACTGGGCGCCCACGTACCTCCTCCGGACACAGCTCGACACAGAAGGTGAGGTCGAGAGCTGAGAACATGAGGGAGGCGTCCTTCGTCTCCGAGTCGAGCACCAGTTGGCAGAGGCTCTCGTACATGACGGGGTCGAAGAAGGCCAGGTCGTGCCACGCCACCTTGCGACCCAGGATGTACTTGAGGACGTGTCGCGTAAAGAACATCGGGCACACCTCGTTCTGCAGCAGGCACAGTCCGATCACCCTGTTCCCAGCAAAAACACACAATTTTGTTCAGCATTTGTTTATATATATTAAAGTTGCATAACCAATAATAAAAAAAATTACACTTAAAATTGCAGTCCGATGGTTTTGAGTTTCGATCATTTTCTGAGATAAATACATTAGGTTGATTGTTATAATGTACCTTACTTTAGCTTGAAGTAACTTTTATTTGAATGACATTAATGAGATATTCGAAGTGCAAGCATGCAAAGTTAATTTGCATGCCAAAACTCCATAGCCTTCTGCATTAACAGGTTCTATTCAGTATTCCCTTCTGTGTGGCAACAAATGTTTACTGAGTCCACCAGTATCTAACTTAGATATGTAAGATCAAATCTAGATCAGTTTTGGTTTAGAAAATTTGATATTTTCATCGGACTATGCAGCTTTAAATCAAAGTTAAATACATTAAGTTTACAAGTCTAACATACTCTATTTTAGTTGAGTTACATGATAATTGACAAATATTGAAGATATTTGGAGTGCAAGCATGCACAATATTTTGTGCTTGCACCCCAGTTGAAGCCAAGTGCAGTATGTTTTAATATATATTAATATAAAGCCAACACGTTTTAATATTCTTGAAGTGGGAACTCCCACCCCATATACTATAGTATCTAACTTGGAAATGTAGAATACCTTCCACTGCTAGTAACATCTGCAGCCTAACAGTGAGACAAATGAATGCCATGCACTAGTTATTAAATCCCCACCCTCTCCCATTCTCTTTCCTTTCCAGTGAAATTTTCTAAATTTGTTAAATTAGTGGAATATTTACCACAGTGTTTATACTAGTGTAATGAAATACCGAAAAACAGAGTGGGTTCACCAGTGCCAAAGCTGTCCCTCTCTTTGGTTTAATGGACTATGTACAAAGATTTGGTGGATTACTAAACTAGTGCGATTATGTGAAAACCGCTGGAATTTGCCACAATTGGCGACACAGCCAGCCACCACTCACCGGCCCACGTTTCGATACGCGTTCAGTCGCTCCAGTGAGTTGCGGCCAGCCCGGGGCGCGTAGTAGCCACGCTTGCCCGGCTGCCAGAATAGTGGACACGTATCGTCTGAATCATCATCGTCATCAGTGTCGCTGCGTCGCCCACTTGAAGGCTTCGTCTTTGACTTATCCGATGAGAGGTTAAAGATGTCGAGGTCCATGATGGCCTCGGCATTGATCTCCCTGGGGAGGATGAAGGACAGACTGGTTACGCGATGGATCAGCCCATCACTTGCTTCAAACACCGTCATACCGAGAGGCAAGCAGGGGTGATGATGGCAGTGTTTCATGTCAAGTCGTCGCCCATTACTCTGCACCACATTAAGCGGTTATTGCTGGATATGGGGGAGGCTAAAGTCCAAAGGCCCCCGGGAACTGTATCAACACACATTCCAGAGGCGTCAGCATCTCAAGCCATATATTAGGGCAATAAACCTTTTTTTTTAAATTAAAAAGCGCTTTCAAACATAAGCAATGTTTGACAGTCAAAGCTGAAATTTCAATGTAACAGTGATACCTGACCCCAGTCGGTCTAATATCAGCTATACTTAAAATCAGTTATCACATACAGCGATAGAAAGCATATAGGTCGTTCTCAGAAACTGTGTACCACTTGGGGTAGTCTATTTCAAATCTGTATTTCAAAGCAACCTTTCATTGCAATATCAATATTTTGATTTCATGTTGTAGCCAATTGATGTGACAGATAATACAGATAAAATTGAGTGCCAGTTTTGTGTATTATGTACATTATTGGGATGGATGTGACTGAATCAATAGAGAATTCTACCACCAATTTGTGACATTGTCAACACGATTGGAAATAAAGTGTCACAAACTTCATGAAAACCCCTGAACAAGACATTTAATTTCAAATGGTCATATTCAACATCCTCCTTAGTTGGAGAATTTTTGTTGTTGTAAATAGTATAAAAATAAGGAAGTAATTAACCATTTCTGGAGTCATTAGCACAGTAACATTTCGATTCCACTTGCCCACACTGTGAAACTACCCATCAAGCACTGAGTATAAACACAACACATGAACTACTTTCACTATTTAACTCATGCCACATTGACCTGATTAAGGTCTTCGCCCATCAACCCGTCCAGCCTGAAGTTGCCCCCTGAACAGTGAAATTTTATCTCAATGTATGTGTAAAATAGTTGATTCCCATTTGGGACATTACCTTGCTAATTCAAAATCACACCATCAAATTAATTCAGAATAGAATAGTGGCCTACTTTCATGAGAATCACTACACACAAACTGCGGGAAAGGCAAATGAGCAAGAGTGAGCACTTCATCACATCCGCTATTTGGTGAATGTGATTTTATATTTAGTTTCTTCGGTGTCACATATGTTCGTCCGTTAATAGGTACTCAAAACTGATTTGTTCTTTTCATGAAGTTAATTTACAAACAGTACACTTAGAAAGATCTTATCATTCTGATCACAAATATATTTAATAACAGTACATTGATTTATTAGTCCCTAAGTTATGATTTCTTTAATATTAAATTTTTGCCCTTAATTTTGTACACATGATTCTACAAATGCTTAAATCATGATGTTTGAGGCTGCCTGTTGAAGGCAAAATATATTTTAATCATTATTTCTTTAACTTATTATTTCTAGTGCAAATTATAATCTCAATTTTTGTTAAATTGCATTTTCATGTTTTGTATGTGTTTGATTCAATTTGGGTAAGTCTGTACTTTGGTTTCCATGTTACATGATTAATCAGATCATGAAATGCATTTATTCAAGCTCAAAACAAATGAAATGTTCATTCTTCTTTTTTTACATCCGTGGAACTATCTTAACCTCTATAATTGTAAAAGAATTTATTTACACATGTACAGTACTTCACACACACAAAAAACCAACATTTTAAACATCATGTAAAGCACTAGTTTAAATCTGATAAAGTGGCATGTAATATGCCCTAAGCATGTCAAGCTTTGTGAGGAAAATATACTGTTTTGGAGTAAGGTTGGTTTCCATGTTAAACTGCTAATTATTGGTAAGACTCGCCATTAGACCTACTTAAATATTGCAGAATATGGTGGAGTTTATTTGGTCAAATTAAATCATGCAATAGAACATAAATATTGAAGAAACTTGCATATCAGGAGTTTTAAAGCATTTTGATTTTTTGGTGCTGATGTCACGGTTTTGGTAGTTTCTGAGAATAACCCATATCTACAAAAGGTATTAGTGGTAATCTGGTTTCCGGTACATTTTCCTGTGATTCTCTGACAGTGCTAAGCCTATTATGGGCTGTCGCCTTTTTGCTCCGGAAATCAGATAAACGCCCAAATCTTTTATTTATGGGAGTTCATGTTATTTAAAGGCTCAAACTAGATAGTTTAACTGTATATATCACAATGGTGGGGGGGGGGGGGGTAAATAACCTAAATTGAATGGCCAAATTGAGAGCCTCCAAAAACGAATACAAAGTATGTACTTTTACCACAAAAACCTAATGGAAAAAAAAGGCAAAAAAAATAGCCCCACCAGTTATACGTCCTGACTCACATGCCTGCTAGAGGACAGAGTTGTGTAAAGCACACTTCCTGAGGCGCTAGACGTTTTAAGGCGGACACTCACCTGCCATGCGACATGATGAGGTCCACAGCCTCTTCGACCTTCTGGC
Source organism: Branchipolynoe longqiensis (assembly GCA_030323885.1). NCBI lineage: Eukaryota > Metazoa > Annelida > Polychaeta > Phyllodocida > Polynoidae > Branchipolynoe > Branchipolynoe longqiensis. The sequence continues at coordinate 23,575,743 of CM059198.1, read as the reverse complement.
GCAGCGAGTCTTCAGATGCAAGCAGGAAGAGCAGCTGGGGTGGCGACAGCTCCAGCAGCATGCCAGTGATGCGAGGCGCGAGCGACTGCAGAGTACAACACATACACTTGTAACTAAGCGGGGACAATTTCAAATCGCAGACAATTGGTGTCGCTCATTCCACCGCTCCTTCTCATATCCAAGTAATCTCGACGGCCATGCTAGGTAGCGACAAGTTTACACTTTTAAGTTATCGCTTTGGTACATGGGTGACTTCTGTCCCGACCAAATGCTACTAGTGCTGCACCAGAATATAGATTTATAGCGAACAGAATAGGTTCTATAAATGCGCAACACAAAACGACCGTCCATACTTGTATGCATCACAATAGTGCTTGTGGGTGAGTGGAATGATTTCGAACGAGATGGAGGGGAGGGGGGGAATGAGGGAGAAAAAACCCTGGTGTAAACTATTTAAAAAAAGGGGGGGGGGTAGAGGGGGGTGGAGAATAAGAAACATTAAATTGCATAGTCTGATGGTTTTGAGTTTCTGTCATTTTTCTTGGATACATATATTAGATTGATCATTATTATCTACTCATTATTTAGTTTGAAGTGACTTATATTTTAAATGGTAAACTTTTGATATATTTGAAGTGCAAACATGTCAAATTAGTTTTGGCAACCAGACTTCTGCGGCAACAGGTTCTATTCAATTGACTCAGTATTCCCTTCTATCTGGCAACAAATGCTTAATAAGTGACCCAGTATCTAAGTTAGATATGTAGAATAAAATCTGGATAATTGCTTTGGTTTTGAAAATTTGATACTTCATCAGACTATGCAGCTCTAAGGAAGCAATTGCGTTTTAAAATCATATATTTTTCAAAGCCATTCTTTAAGCACCCTAGCTCCTTTATTATTCAAGATAACTCCATGAAATTTTCAGTTAAGCAACTTCTGGCAGTTATCTAAGGACTGATGTCAATGATTGTCCTATTAGGTGTTCATTTTATGGTATTAATATATCATTTCTATTCAAAAATGTTTAAAAAAATAGAGATCATGTAAAAACATATGTAAAATTCATGACTGCTATGTGCAACAGCTGAGATATCCTGCATGACAGTTTTGCAAAGGCGAAGGCTACCTAATTATCATAATTTGTGCAAAAATAAAATTTCAAAATTTACTCCAATTTATAAAGCAGAAGGTGAAAGGGTCTGCCCAAAAAGCGAGAAGTAGAGATACTTCAGCTTGGTAGCAGCAGAAACACGGGGACACTCACGGGCTGCAGGGCGTGCACCTTCGGGTAGAGCCGCTCGCCCAGCTGTCTCCGATGTGGCGGCATCTGGTCGTTGGCGCTCAGTCCGCCCTCAGTGCTCGACTCGCCGCCGGTGGCGCCACCAGGCGGGCCCGACCCGCCGCCGCCGCCGCCGCCGCTCCCACCACCACCACTACCACCGCTGCCGCCACCACCTCCTCCGCTACCACCACCACCGGTGCCGGTTCCGGTGGCGCCGTCTAGCGACATGTAGAAGGAGGGCGCGTCGAGGGACAGCGAGCGGCGGATGCTCTCCCGGCTGCGCTGGCGCTGGATGCGCTGGCGTTCCCGCTCACGTGACTTGATCTTCTGAATCAGCGAGTACTGCAGGGTCTTGCCGCCCACCAGGATGCCCTCTAGCGGCGGCAGCTTCTCCGACGACAGAATCGCCTGGAAGAGCAACGTAATGTTGTTACTGATGATATTATTATTACTACTATTGTTATTATTATTACCTCTAGTATTATTATTGATACTGTATTGTTTTCCCTGACCGCTCAGGCAAGGAGCCACATAGATGGGTAAGCGTTGGTTGGTTGTTGAGAGTTTTACATCCTGGCAACATATAAGGTCATATTAGGATGGGTACCGAGTTGTGACTGTGCACTCATGGTGACTATAATACTGCCCCATTGGGAGACCAGGCTGCCAGCACCATGACCTGATATCACACTCAGTCACATTATCAGGACACTGAGCCAACCAGTCCTTGCTCTATCCTAATAATGCCGAGCGCCAGGCTAGGAAGCGACATGTATCAATTTTTAAGTTATTGGTTTGCCTCGACCAGGGATCGAATCCATGGGTTCGAATCAGATGTTATTGATATTATTCCTGCTATTATTATTATTATTATTATTATTATGGATCCTGTAGATGTCAGTACTGACCTCTCAGGTGTGATTGCATCAGGGAGCCTATGTAATGTAATGGTCAGCACGCAAGCCCCGGAATGGCAAAAAGCGTGGGTTAAAATCCTACTCTGTGAATTATTTCCCATTTTCATCACCCCTACGTCACATGTCCCGTACCCGGGATTCTGTACAGGCTACACATTATTTGGTTGTTGAACCTACCCTGTGTATAAATACGTTTTCATCGGATTATGCAGCTTTGATAATAAATCTGTCCCCCTTTTTTCTTTTTTTAAAACCACCAGTGTGGCCATAATGGCGCCCTCTGGAGAGGTGCGGAAAACTACATAGTGCCACTAATTCAATGGTAAAACGGCAGATGGTGATGTAAATAGGTTAAGGCATCTTGTACCTGCGAGAAGGCGGTATAGAAGCTTCGCGCGACACCGCTACCTTCACCCGGCTCATCCTTGAAGGTCACTTTACATCGGTGCACACAGAGTGGCGGGCCGGAAGTGTTCGTACGCCGGTGGTACTGCGTGTTCAGCTGCTTCAGCGCTCCGAGGATCATCGCACTCCTCTCACGTTCCACCTGTACACACGACATGGAGATCAGTCGGAGTCCACTGGTTGAATTTGGTTCAGCATCCAGTCATACATTGCAAAGGGCAACAGTTCAATAATCACCCATGCAGATATATACAAGAGCTTACACGTTCTTTACAAGTAAAGAAGCTGTCCTTAAGAAATGTTATCACTTAAACTTTAGAGTAACAGAAACCCGTAAAACATTTAGAATAATCATTTATCATCAAACCCATCTGCACCATAATCTTATAATTAACTTTTACTCGCCTTAAATGAGACACCTCTAGTTATAAACAAATAAACAATATATATATATTTGCTAAACACCACTGAGGCTGGCTATAGGTAGAATTGAGTTACTCCTGACTTACTGGACACCTCCACATGTGGACATATGTGGATAATATGTGGATAACCAGCTGACCATGAAAAATGTTGCTGGATGTGAAGCTCCGCTCCACACCACTCGGAGTTAGAATTAGTTGCGAAACATTTACACTAGCTGAAACCCTCACATGAATAGCCAATAACTGCTAGAACATGCTTGGATTCAATTTTTTTAAATAAATTAATTTATCACAGCCGGTTCTTCCAAATAGCAGGTGAATAGGAATTGAAACCCCAAAGCACAGTCCACTCACATCAAGAGTGAGGTCCCGTTGTTGACTATTTCTGAGCCGCTCCATCTCGCGCCGGAACTTGCTCTCCTTGACTGGGAAGCCGCCGAGCTCACTGATCACGGATCCTGGCTCAGCCCCTACGTCATCTGCAAACACGCGCCCAAACAGATCCAAGGTGATACGCCACCGACCGAGCAGCATGTCATGCGAGAGCAGCTGTGAAAGAGCGTTGGCAGCAGACTTTCCCTGCGGAGGCGCATTCGGCACCGAGGAAGTTTCCACTACCACAGTGTTTGAGACATTCTCATTGGCACCAACCATGTCAACGACAGCGGAGTCTGTCTGCATCGGTTCCGGTTCAGATGTGCTCAACGGCCTGAAGAAATAAGATGGTATCAATACGTTTTATTGATATGTCATGATCTAAAGCAAAAAATGCAGCATGCTTATAACCTAAACACAATTTATAACTCCACTTCTACAATATGTAACAATTCTTCTAATAGTCATGCTGAAATTAAAGCTTAGTAAAACTGATTTGAAAAAACAACCCAACTTGCTTGCATAACCCAAGCTTGGGATTCATTACATTATGCTTGATTGATTGATTGATTGGTGGCTGCTTTACGCCGTGTCGGCAGCATAGGCCATATTCACGGCGAGAAATGTTTGTTTTTTGTTCAAACCATCGCACATTACATTATACATAGCTGCCAACATTTAAAAATGTGAAAGCGTAATCTTTTTCAAGTGAATTGCAAAATATTGGATGAATAGCGACATATTGCGCACATAGCACATTTCCATTTGGGATTTGGGGCCTAAAGAGCCTTCTTGTTAGGACCCTAGTCACTGAATGGCAGACTTGTGGGTTCGAGGCCTGCTCTAGTCAATATATTTCCCTTCGTTTCAAAAACACCCTCAATGACATATAAGCATTTAGTCCCTCACATATATGTAGCTGTGTATATATATATGTGTGTATATATAAGTGTTTGAAAAAGGCGGATCTACCATAATGTTTCACAGCACGGGGATAATGACCCACAGAAAATTGTAATGATTCCGCCAAAATCTTAATGGTTGGCAGCTCTTCATTATGTACAATGGAAAGAACCTTGAAATAATTGTAGAAAAAGCATAAGGTTTCGATTCTTTTCAATTGACTAGTTTGGTAATATACTCACACTTCTGTAGGGTTTGCAGTAGCAGATGTTGTTGGCTGTTCCAGTGTACTAGTTGCCCCAGTGGTGACACTGGAATTTGTCGATGGTTTCTGCTCCTTCAGGTCCTCCTCCATTGGTTGGGCTTTCGGCATGGGTGCAACAGTGGCAATTGTCGATGTTGCGCTCGTTGAAGGAAGGACTATTGGGAGCGCTGAGCCGGCATGTACAATAACACTTGGTTGCGTGACAACAACCGGTGTTGGTGAAACATCCATTGCTGCCACCACCGGCGAAGTTGGTAGTGGCGGAGGCTGCTGTGGTGGTGGTGGTGGTGGTGGGGGCGGTGGCGGAGGAGGTGGCGGCGGATTCTCTGCTGCCAGAGTCAAGTCTGATGAAAGGTTCATGGGGACAGTCTGCGGTGACCCATCCATAGACTGGAAGAGCCTAGCCGCTTGCGTCTGTGCCATTGTAATTGACTTTACGATCACACTGGTACTTGCTGCTGCTGTGGTAGTTGTGGTGGTGCTGGTAGTGGTTGTGGCAGTGGAAGTGGAGGAGGCAGATGCTGGTTCAGTGGTTGTTGTCGAGGTTGCAGTGGAGGTCGAGGTCAAGGTTGATGTAGAGGATGAGGAGGGCGTGGGTGCGGTTGGGTTAGAGGATGATGGACAAGATGGCACTTCTACCGCAGAGGCGGTGGGGAATGCTGGCATTGCTGCACCATGGGCAAACGGAGTATCTACTGTCCGTGTTGAAAGTGCTAAGTGTGTGGGAAGCCGGTCAAAAGTGTTCCCACCAGCACTACTGGAATTATCTACCTCAACTGTTGGCAGCAGTGTGATCTTCTGTCGTGGCATACCAAATAAATCCTCTCTTCGAGCGTTTGGCTGTAGCAACTGTGGCTGATCAGCCAATGGCAAAGTTTCTGCTAGTCTCCCTTGGAAAGGGTCCGGTAACGGACATCCAAGGAAGGTCGTTGAGTCAGACCGCTGAAAGAATGGATGCTTGCGTCCAGCCTTCTGTCCGACATCCGACTCACCATCCATGCTATCTGTCTCCATGGTGACGTTTTGTCCAGTTGCGTCATCTTCCTGGTCCTCATTCTCGTTCTCATCGTGATCCTGCCATGAGTGCACCGAAATGCCATCGCGAATCATTTCCGCATCGCTGTCAGTTCCACTCCGCATGTAGTATATCAGCGCATCAAACACATATGCGACATGCTTCAGTGCAGAGATGTCAATGATGGGCAAGTTGTCCGAGTGTTCATCATTATGGGAACGCATTAGCGATAGGGCATAGGTCAGGAAGTCTCGGCGAGCAGAATTTCCATCCAAGCTTGCTGTTAGAACAAGAAAAGTACCTATATATCAATGTTTACATTAAGTCAACACTTCAAGGTAGAAATAGAAATATACAATTTCATAGCGAAGAGGAACTGGTCAGTACGCATAGTATTGAATTTCGTTACAGGTGTGAATTCCTGTGTATTTTCACTCAGTAGAGATGTTAGTTTCTCTCCACCACAGTGTGTGGGATATGGCAAGACTGTTAGATTTAAATCTAGGCCGAGTTACTGCAGTGTCAATTTTTGTTTTAAGATTGTCCTCACCAGGCCAACTTAAAAAAATAAAATAGGTTCTTTCCGAGTTTTTTATTTATTGGGTCGCAAAAGTTTGCCTTTTAAAAATTCATTCAGTCTCATAATGTAATAAATAACCAGAGGACAATAAAAGCCACACAAACGCAGACAAATTATCATCTGATCACTGCTGTGCAATTGTAATAAATTCACAATAACGGATTCAAATGTGCGTACCCACAACTCAATTCCTGCTCCGAACAACAGGGCATAAAAACCCACCTGCATTGACTTTGGGAGGAGCACCAAACCGTGACCTGTGCCTGGCTCCGAGAACTTGTAAAACCCGAGGCTCTTCACGTACAGGCGGTCTCTCTCGCTGAGTCCGCACAAACGTCGAGTGCAATGGATGGCCAGGATGTGATTGATCCGAAGTCTCGCTAAGTGCTGCACCAAAGCGCAGTTGTCCTTCGGTGGAATCCATGACCGCGATGAGCCAGTCCCACACACCCTTCAGGTGGCACTCTAAGTACACCTGCAGCTTCATCGCTTCTTCGTTTGAGATGTCCAGCGTGCGTGGCAGGTTCGGTGCCAGCGCGTGGTAGTCTTGCAGCATCGTCAGCAGGTCCGCAATCTGGCGCATCACGATGCTGAAGGCGCGTGCCAGCTGACTCGCAGTTGTAGCCATGGTTACCGTGTTATCTGTGTTCGTGGGTGCCATCGTTGAGACCGTTGTTGTTCTCCGCAGCGTGGCTGGATCAATGTAGATGAAGCCACTCGCCCCTCCTATAGCGACAGGATATAGCAACATAGAAAAATGAGCAAGGACTGAAAAAGAAAACGCAGATAACTTCCATTTCAAGAAAAGCACTGCTACCTGAGAACCCCAAACAAACGCTTCAATCTCTCAGTGGTATTTTGTATTAACACGGCAAGTCATTAAAAGTTATATCCTTAAATTAATCGAGTTATTTTTGTCCTGATCCATTCCAGAAATCTGTTATAATCGATATGACCAAGAAGAAAATGAAAGATACACAGAATTTGTTTTTATTTACAACAATATTTGTACTGTTATTTTCTCATGGAAGTGGTACTTACGTGGTTATGTGTTGGTGTTCAATGCCATAGAAGCAGTACTTACATGATTCAGTGTTGTGTTCAATGGCATAAAAGTGGGACTTACATGATTCAGTGTTGTGTTCAATGGCATAGAAGTGGTACTTACATGATTCACTGTTGTTTTCAATGACTTAGAAGTGGTACTTTCGTGGTTCGATGTTGGTGTTCAATGGCATAGAAGTGGTACTTACATGATTCAGTGCTCAATGGCATAGAAACAGTACTTACGTGGTTCAGTGTTGGCGTTCGATGGCGTGGAAGTGGTCCCAGTACGGGGCGCGGTAGCTTCTCTCTGTCTGACTGCCCACTGCATCGTCTGTGGAGCCTGCAGCGCCCTCTGGCCATGTGCACCAGCATTACTGCGCCGCTCCAACATCTCATCCAGCAGACCCATATCGTCAGCATCCGCATCTTCACTCTCACCTACAAGGCACATGAACAAACAAGTTTAAAGATCTTGTCCCATGATTTTAACAGGCACTGTTTACATGAATATTCGCTATAGCATAACAAATTATTTATATTTGAGAAATATCAACTTCGACCTTAGATCTACTAAGAATAGTACGTGGGTGCTCAGTTTAATCGTCCTGGACAGATCAGTTCCTGCATACTTTAGATGCACCTCTAATAGCTCATTCTGTGACGTCATGTAGGGAAGGGATAGGTGGATTTACATAGCTTAAGAGCCTGTCACACCTTACTGGATTGAGCAACGGACATGAACCGGACAAAGAATTTTCTAGTCCGGTGGTGTCCGGTTACAAAATGTATCGAAATGTACCGACATGGAGCGTAATTGGGTCAATTGCCGCCGGGCCACCGGACAAGTACCGTACATGTACCGGAAGAGAACTGGACACGTAACGGATGGGTACCAGACATGAACCGGACAAAACGGACAAACCGGAGACCATTTGTTTGTTGGGGGCTTCATGTGCTGGCAACAACTACAGGCATATCTTGTGACAGTGCGTACTCATGGCAACTTTATAGTGCTGCCTCACTGGCAGACCAGGCTGCTGACACCATGACCTGATACCAAGCTAACCAGTCCTTGCCATATCCTAGAAATACAGAGCACCAGGCTAAGTAATGAAAAGCATACATTTTCTAAGTCATTGGTTTGACGCTGCCAAAGTAGCGATAACAAGTTTCTGTCTTTTATTTGACCCAGCTGGGGACACCATGACAAGAAGCCGGCCACAGTCCCGACTGGCAAACCACGGAAGCGGAGTAAGCTGAGGGTGAGATTTGTTAGTGCATGCCACCCACCTCCCTCACTGTCCTCCTCCTCTTGGTTGGACGACTCGCCAGACTCCTCCTCGGAGAAGTAGGGCAGGCTGCCGACCCCGGCGTCCGACCCGGCCGTGGCGGCCGTCACGGCACTGCGCTGGATACTCGCGTTGTCCTGGTTACTGTGTGAGCTCTCCGAGTCGCTCTCAGACTCCGCGAGAAGGTCCAGGTCCATGTCAGACTCGCCACCTGCCAGAACCCGAAAGCAGAAACAATGATGAATAAATAAAACGCTCATTAATAACAAATAATGCCCATGGCATTCACCTCTCCACCCCACTATCAGGGTCCGTACACATGGAATTCAAGGCTATTTCAAGGCTGTCTTTGCTAGGAATTTAAGACTATTTTCATTTGCATTGAAGTAAAAAACAATACCGAATGCCAAATTAGGACTAATTTAGATCAGTGGGTACAGTTTAATGGGGCTTTTCAAGACTAATTCGACAAAATAGGTTAAATTCAAGGCTTTTCAAGGCCTTGAAATGGGGCAAATGAAGTTCCCAGGCCCCGTACGGACCCTGCACTATATTCACCATGCCAAAGAAAAACAATACAAAAAAGTTCCAGACATGTAAATTAGACTGGCTTTATCAATTTATTAATGACATCATCTCAGTGTTGGATTAATAAAATCAAGGATGAAAGTGATATCTGTACTAGCATTTATTATATTATTAAATTACTTAGTTATATCCATTAGATAGGTAAATAATCCTTATGCTCAAAACCCCAGTTACTTTGTAGATTTATTTCATTTTTTATTTGAACTATGCAAATTCAAGTGTTTTTGATTTGTTGTTGCTGCCGTTTAAATTGCAGTCTGATGGTTTTGAGCTTCGGCCATAATCTACCGTACTATAATTTGTGGTAAAGTTTATTTTAAATGACTAACTTTGGGAGATATTTCAAGCACAAACATGCAAAATTATTTTGGCAAGCACACCAAAACTCCATAGGCTTCTGCAGTAACAAGTTCTATTAAATTGACGCAGTATGCCCTTCTATGTGGCAACAAATGCTTAATAAGTGCACCAGTACCTAGGTTGGATATGTAGAATCAAATCTAGGTGAATGTTTTGGTTTTAGACAAATTGATGCTTAATCGGACTATGCAGCGTTAAACCCACCCCTGTTACAAAGAGCCCTGCTACAAGCGTGTGTGGTGTTATCTATGGCAGAGTGGTTCGAGTGTCTGACATTTTTCTAGGTCAGATTCCTAATCTGAAGGTTGATGGTTCGATTCCCCATGCCATCACTTCTGCCAATTTGCATTTCCACCGCTGTGTATAACTTACAGCGTCATCAAAGGCTAGTTGCTCTCATACCACGGCTATGTGGGGTGGGAGGTTAAAAATCCCTTGGGTTGGTAAAAGTGTAGGCTCGGGCTTTCTATCGACCAACTGTCTAATGTTGAAAACAAGTCGATTCAGACGTATCCAGAAAGAGCAGGAAAATAAAAAAAGCACGGGCTTTCTACCCACCGTCTTCGTGCTCCGGGGGCGGGTTCTCCGCCTCATGCTCAGAATGCTCTGAGTGCTGCTCGTCCTGCTCAGACTGCCCGCCACCGCCTGCCCCGAGCAGACCGGGGTTCTCCTCCGTGTCGACGGCTTCCACCACCTCCACCTCCTCGGCGCCGCCCGACACCAGGTCCTCCTCGCGGTCTCGGTCGCGCTCGGCCCGCGCGCTGGCGGCGGCCGAGGCTGGGTCGGCCGGGCCGTCGCGCCCGGCGCCGACGGGCGTGGGCGCGGGCGGGCGCGCCGGGTACGGCCCGTGGTGGTGATGGTGGTGGTGTGCCGAGGGGGCGTCCTCGGCCGAGGAGCGGGGCGGGAGGGGGTCCAGCGAGAAGAGCTCCTCACTGCCCTGTGAGTTAAAGTGTAACAATGTGATTAACACCAGTTTACGCCAAAAGAACAAGTATAGCTTGTTATATTTAATGATGCCTCAAGAGCACATCAATTTTTATCATCGGCCATTGGACGTGAAACATATGGTCATTCTGACATATTTCTTTGGAGGAAGCCTGCTGCCACCACATAGGATACTCTTTTCAATAAGCAGCGAGGGGTCTTTTATAAGCACTTTTCTACAGACAGGACAGCACATACCACAGCCTTTTATGAACCAATTGTGCACCACTGGTTAACACGACTTTACAGTCATCCAATAGTAATGGCTTCTAAATGTTGAAACAAATCTAATCTCTGGGGGAATTAGGGCCTAATGCAAACTGAGGCGTAACTGTAGTCAAACAGCGATATATTAGAGTCATGCAGTCCTAATGACCCTTCGCGGTTGTTGGCGTGACATAAGACAGCAAAAGATTATGCAAAGTATAAGAATTATACACATACTAGTTATTAAATATGTAATGTGTCTGTACTTATCGTTCCTTCAGACCTGTTACTACAAATATTCAGATAACTGGTCAGGTGACCAGTGCTTTTAATTACCTAACCGGTGAACAGTTCTCTATGGGGTATACCTGTGGCAGTGAGGACTAACTGTGACTATTAGGATCATTCAGTATTTAGGGTGACATAGGACAGTGAATGAATATGCTGTTGGATATGCATTCTCTATAAAGTACTTCCGAGATACAGTGGACCAACTGTGACTTGGGGTCATTCAACCCATCTCAGTTGTAGTGGCATAGGACAGCGAATGAATATGCTGTTAGATAGGCTTTCTCTATGAAGTAGAACCCAAATAGGACGCATGAATCACTAAGAACAGAGAAGGATTATAAAGCAGGCCACCAAATCGAATCCTGAACCGATCGCTCCAAGAGAAAGAGAAGAATAAAGACTTATAAAAAGGCAACTCTCCCAACTGAGCTATGAAGACAGGTAAGGGTCAAATGGGGTTCAGTGTATGTGTGAGGGCTGTGTTCTCAAAATGCATTTAATTGTAGATGAACCGAGCTATTTGATTGGCTGAGCATCAAGAAACAAACAAAACATGTTGTGACAGAGTACTGCAAACATGTTGTGACATAGTACTGCAGTCTATATGAGAAACTGCCGCAATGGCCACTCGTGGCGTACACTCTTTTCTGCTCAAGGCGGACCCCCATCCCCCAAATGTATTCGGTGTCAGTGTTCCCACTGACACATTTGATTAAATTGTGTGATTTTTATGGCCTGGCATCAACAATATTACAATGCAAACAGCCTGCATAATGTTCTTTTAGTAATGTGAAATAAGGAGAAATTCTAGCAGGAGGACTGTAAGAGCAATGGTTGAATAATAATAAAACAGAATACAAGTTGAACACTTCTCGCCATGAATATGGCCTTTTGGCTCCCAACACGACGCTAAGCAACCACCAATCAATCAAAATCGGAAATAAACAAACCTCACCAAGTTTGTTATCAGGACTAATATGTGGAGAGGTTTGATTGGTGGTTGTTTTACGCAGTGTCATGAGAAAAGGACATATTCACAGCGAAAAGTGTTAAACGTGTATTGTCTATTTTCATTTCAGCCATCACTTTTACACAGAATGTAAAAGCATGCAATCAAGTATGTGTCCAAAGACACTTATAACGTTAAAAAGCATATATGTAGGTTCAAACTCAGTTTTCTTTTTTTTTCTTGAAGATTTATACTGCCTATTATGGATAAGCTTGAATAGACTTGTTTTCACCATTAGACAGTTTGTCGATAGAAAGCCCGAGCCTACACTTTTACCGACCCAAGGGATTTTTAACCTCCCACACCACATAGACATGGTATGAGAGCAACTGGCCTTTGATGACGCTGTAAGTTATCCACAGCGGTGGAAATGCAAATTGGCAGAGGTGGGGGCATGGGGAATCGAACCACCAACAAGTTTAAAGAATAAAGCCTATAGTGAAGGATATGGCTGAAAGACAAACACCCCCCACTTCCGGTCGTGGACACACGAGGTCAATAGTTCAGTCCCTTCCCCATATTCTAAGGATGTGACGTAACTTGAAGCTTGATGTGACATACCTGAATGGCGTCGTTATTTGAGCTGACAAGCGAGAAGGGCGCAGTGGGACGGGCCACGCCCATGCGCACTGGGGCGATGAGCGAGTCAGCGATCTCACACAGTTCTTCGATGGCGATGTTAATAAGTGCTTGGAACACGCGGCGACACTTTATGAGAGGCTGCGACACCATGCTGCAAAAGAAGCAAATAACACTCAACAATTGTATTACAACCGGAATGAAACGAATCCAACAATCTCATATCAGCTAGGATTTGATAAGAATGTCCACTTGGTCCATCACTGTAGAACTTATGGACCAATAGATTTCATGTGTGGGGGAAGCATTAATATACCACGCCATACACCTTTTACTACATTACTCTTAGCGCAGTGCTCACTGTAGACCGCACTAATTCCTACATAAATTCGCCAAAATAGGTGCAAAATGTTTGCACATCCGCGCCAATTGGCAAAAAGACAACAATCCCTATACAAATCCTGCAATGGCACAGCCTAGGTGATACCGTTAACATCTGTCTGCTGTTGGGAGTTTTACGTCCTGGCAACATCTAAGGTAACATCAGGATAGATACTGACTTGTGACAGTGCGCACACATGACGACTTAGTGCTGTTCCATGGGATACCGGGCCGCTGGCACGATAACCCGATATCCCACTCAGTCTCATTATCCTGACACTGAACTAAATAGTCCTTGCCCTATGCTAGTAATGCAAAGCGCCAGGCTAGGTAACGACAAGAACATATTTCTTTTAGTAAGACAAAAATTGAAAAATCCATCAGCCTTAATAAAACTATGGACTGAACATGATAATTTGTGAACTTCACACCAACCTCTTTTTCTTGCTGCTCTGTGGTGTAAGCTCCACATTGAGAACCACAAAGATGCGTGCCACTGAGCGCACAAAGCGGCGTGCGACTGACTTGGCCTCGCCTTTGCGTCCATCCACTGAGTCGTTGAGCATCTCTCGAATTAAGGTTGTCAGCAAGGTGTCCAACATCTGAAAACAGTTGAATGATTTACAACAGACAACAGCTTAGAACGTAAGTATGTGTGTGTGCATTTGTTTGTGTGTGAGAGAGTGACAGGAGACGGAGAGGAGAAAGTGAGCGAAAGGAGAGGAGGGAGAGGGAGACGGAGAGGGAGAAGGAGAAGGAGAAGGAGAAGGGGAAGGAGAAGACAAAAATAAAGGTTTATAAAAAGGCAAATAAATATTCAATTAACTGTAATAAATAAATAAATAAACAAATAATTAAATAATTAAAATTAAAAACCGAGAAAGATTTAGTGGATTCCAAAGACAAGAAAGTGGGTTTCCAGAAAAATAGTGAAAAAATCGTAGGCTTCCAAAATACAGAGCAAAAAGGGTTTCCCAAATAATAATTTTTTTAAAGGGTAGGGATTGGGCTAAAATACAACACAAGCAAAGAAAATAAAGGAGACGTTTAGGTTATATATACATCGTTTCTTAATGAAAATCCAACTTCCCTCCGCTCCTTCACCCACATAAAAAAAAACACCAAATTTAATATAGTTGTCATATTGTTGTTGTAGCCATATGTTTGTAGACATTAAGTCATACTGAGGGCGGGAAGACCAGCACTAGCAAATTTAGACAAAACGAATAAATCATATTAAAGGCTGACTAATAAATCATATTAAAGCTGCAGTCCAATGAAAGCATAATATTTGCGAAACCAAAGCAGTTACGTAGATTTGATCCTACACATCCAATTTAGATACCAGTTGCACCTACTGCAGGATTCGAACCCACACCTCTTGCATTCCAGGCTAGTGTGCAAACCAATACACCGCCTAGGCTCCCTGATGTCATCACTCTATCCACACCTAACTGTCTATGCAGTCCATTGCATGAGAAGTCAGTGCATACTACCAATATATGTTTATATACAAAAAGTATGGGAGAAACTCAAAACCACCACACTATGAAACTTTTAAATTAAAACCCCTAACCCCAAATTCTAAACGCGGCCTGTACCTCGACGCTGCACTTGACGAGAAGGCAGTGCGTGAACTTGTCGAGCCGCATCGTGCCGGACTGGCTGTTGAGGTAGGCCTGGTCCTCGTACACCACCTGTGAGCAGCGGGGCGCACCACCTCGCCGTCCGTCCAGCAGCATGGCGCCCACCGCCGTCCAGTCACTGAGGATGCGCTCCAGGGCACGACGCGAGAAGCGGGGAGGCTCAATGTCTGGCTCGGGCAGGTCAGACTCTGTGGGCAAGAAGTAGACTATGTTATTGAAGTGAAACATCGGGGTCAGACTCTGTGGGTGCGAAGTAGGCTATGTTACTGTCATGAGACATTGGGGTCAGACTCTGTGGGTAAGAAGTAGGCTATGTTACTGTATTGAGACATCGGGGTCAGACCATGTGGGAAAGAAGTAGGCTATGTTATTGAAGTGAAACATCGAGGTCAGACTCTGTGGGTGAGAAGTAGGCTATGTTACTGTAGTGAGACATTGGGGTCAGACTCTGTGGGTAACAAGTAGGCTATATTACTGTATTGAGACATCGGGGTCAGACCCTGTGGGAAAGAAGTATGTTACTGTAGTGAAAGATCGGGGCCAGGCAGATCACTCTTTGTGACATACATTCCAAAAACACAAGATAATCTAGTACTCTACTACCACAAATAATAGTAATAACAGTAATAGTAGTAATAATAATAGGATAATCTCCTACTACTACAAATAATATTAACAGTAGTGATAAGTTAAATGAGTTGGTGCGCACCATGGCTGAGCAGCCCCTTGCCAAGGTCGGTGACAGGTGGCTTGCGGGGCGCGGCCCGGGATCGGGACGGCCGGTACTGGCGCTGCTCGTGCAGCTGGCGCCCCACCGTCTGCACGAGGAAGAGCAGGATGCTCTCCCCGCGCGAGTTGTTCTGCCGCACCAGGTTTGTCTCTGTCAGCAGGCGGTTCAGCAGGTCGAAGCGCGCTGCTTGGTTTCCAGCGATCAGCGATCGGCACTTGCACTTCTCCCGGCAGTCACAGTATGCCGTGGGCGAGGTGCGCTTCAGTCTGCGGGGGGAGAGCACGGTGGGTCAGTCGGGGGGAGAGCACGCCGGGGGGAGAGCACGCCGGGTCAGTCAGGGAAAGAGCACGCCAGGTCGGTCAGAGGCAACAGAGCATGCCGGGTCAGTCGGGGAGAGCATGCCGGGTCAGTCAGGGAGAGCACGCCAGGTCGGTCAGAGGCAACAGAGCATGCCGGGTCAGTCGGCGGGAGAGCACGCCGGGTCAGTCAGGGGAGAGCACACCAAGTCAGTCGGACGGAGAGCACAACGGTTCATTCAGGGAGAGCACGCCAGGTCGGTCAGAGGCAACAGAGCATGCCGGGTCAGTCGGCGGGAGAGCACGCCGGGTCAGTCAGGGGAGAGTACACTGGGTCAGTCGGACGGAGAGTACACCAGGTCATTCAGGACAGGGCATGCCAGGTCAGAGTATGCCGGGTCAGTCGATGGGACCGAACACGCCAGGTCAGTATGCTGGGTCAGTCCGGGGGAGAACACACCAGGTCAGTCCGGGGGAGAACACACCGGGTCAGTCCGGGGGAGAACACACCGGGTCAGTCCGAGGGAGAAAACACCGGGTCAGTCCGGAGAACACACCAGGTCATTCCGGGAAGAACACACTAGGGGAACAGAGCATGCAGGGTCAGGAGGGGGGGGGGGGGGAGGGGGGGGGAAGGGCATGCCCGATCAAGAAGAGGCGACAAGTGGTTTGGGAGGCATCAATAAATAACACACAATTAGCGATGACACTTCAAATTTGGCATTCAAAGAGGAGGCTATGTTATCGCTTATGTTCTAAATGATCAAATTGTTATATGTTGTGAGTGTTCCATGTCCCATTTTGTCCTTGCCGCATTTAATATTAGTTTGTTAACGCCACCTTGGTTAGTCACACAAGCAAGAGCCAGCACTAGTTTGATTAGGTCGCTATTCAACAAAATGGTGTCTTCGGCTATGTATCACAGGCGTAACATTTTCATATCTGGAGAATAATCGAATTAAAGTTACCTCTGGCCAAAACAAGCGAAAAACTTTACATCCTGTATATTTTCCATGATTCTTTGGCGGTGCTAAGCCTAGAGGGGCTGTCTGCTTTTTCATGGACAATCGTGGAAATCAGGGCAACGCAGATGCCTGATAATATATTGCCTGATCGCGCCCTGGGCGATCCCAAATTTTACATTATTTAAAAAAAAGAAATAAATGTTTTAAAAAAAGAGAGGAAAACAAGTTTTGCACTCAATGCTAATAAAGCACAACTGTAAACACACCATCTAAAACTTGTTAACAAACCGACAAAACCAACAATATGCTTACTTCTTGCGTGGTTTTTTTCTTGATCAAAAAGAAAACACCGTTAGCTAAGGGCTAGACTAATTATTCGAAGAAGCCTGAAGTGGACGGTCCTCAGCCATTCAAATGAACTCACACAAAGCTTTTATTTGAAAAGGTTACTAAATAACACGCTCCACAAGCGCTATGAGTAAAGGGAGTTACTGGTTTTTATTTGATCAGTGATATGGCATGAAATAACAAAAGGCCTCCTGTTGCAAGAGGTTGCGCAAAGGGGGACAATGTACAAACCAGACACTCAAAAACAGGCTTCTTCCGTCAAATTCTAACTGAAAACAGAGTAGGATTTTCGTTGTTCTGCTTGGCATAGCAGTGAATATTGAGGCAATGCGCATTTTAATAACAGAATATGCTTACTTGCAGTCGTGACCCTTGTGACACACGCGAGCGCACTCGGTGCAGCAGCACAATGACCCGAGCAGGCCACATGTGCGACACTCGAATATATCCTGGTTGATGTGCTCCGCCCCTGTCCATGTGAAGCTGCACGTGTCGTTACAACAGATGAGGTGCAGCGGTGAATTGTCCAGACTCGAGTCGGCTGGGTAGATCATCGACACGAGCAGGTCGCTGTCCACATCTCCAGCATCGTTAGTCGCTATCTTCTTTGCACTGTCCATGATGACGATTCCCGCTGCGTACGCTCGCTGACACACCGACTGCATGAAAGGTGTACACCCCTCAGCATTCCTAGTGGAACAATGGGTGCAGGATTTTCATTACAGGTGATTAGTTCTTTTAAACAACGGTGATGAGAACAGATCAGACTAATAAAGGCGGGTCATTGCCTAAAAGTCGGGAAACTGCCAATCGACTGGAAATTCGTCAAGTGTCAAAATCAATCCCCAAAAGTCTGAAAACCGCCACCCGTGAGAAATTCTCATCCCTGATTAAAGGCCTGATACAGATTATAAAAAAAGAGTGCATGTCTGCGGTCTGACACACCCACACAGAAGCACCAAACTGCAATAAATGTTTACGTAAGATATATCGAACCAAATCTAGATGTGCTTAGGTTTAGACAATTTGATGCTGTCATTGGATCATGAATCCTTAAAGGTGCTACCAATAGAGCACCCGGAGACTGTGGTGACCTACTTTGCAGTGAGCAGCTCGACCAGGAAGGGTGCGACTAGCGGGCTCTCACAGAGCAGCTTCAGGATGGCCACTGCGTTCGCACGCCGGTCTCGCTCGTCCAGCTTGCTGGTGCCGAGGTTATGCGGGCCAGCTTCGCTCGCTGCTGCTGGACCAGTCGCTCCTGATGTCGAAGTGGCCGAGTTCTGTCTCGAGAGACTGGTCGGGCGCTCTGCATCAGCTGCAAGCAATAGATGCTTGTTTTGATTTGTATGCTTTATTGCTCAGAATAATGTCTTTAAGCATTGCTGAGTGGAAATATAAACACATCACAATCACAGGAACCAATGGCCATATTCCACTGTGTACTTATAAGATAATTGGTTCTTAAGTGTTGTAAACTGGACACTAACCCCACACACATATCCTTCACTTGTGCGAATGGCTACACATGTTCTAATGTTATACTCTACCCTACATTTACGGATAACATATTTATTTGCCCTAATATATTACAAAGTCGAAAACACCCATACAAATTCACCAGGATAAATGGTTACTTTTGATATACTCTGCCCCACATTTACTGATGGCATATGTCCTTTAAATATTGCAATGTCAAAAAAACATCCCCTCACCAGAGCGAATGGCTTCAAACGAAGGTGGGTCAGGTGGCCAGCTGAGTGTCGGAATGGCCATTCCGCCAGAAGACTCCTCACGCTCTGGATCACGCATGTCCAAACCGCTAACTGCACGTGCTGCAGATGTCGCACGCCTCATCATTTCCCGCAGGCTGACACTGCGCGAGTGAATGCGCTCGGCTGGGTCGAGGCGAGCTTGCATCGACTGTATCGAAGTGAGCATCTCTACTGCGTTGCTAACCGCATTAATGGTGTCGAGGGAGGAGCCAAGCGACTGCCCACTTGAAGTGCCACCACCGCCACCAGCACCACCTGGTGTGTCTGTGAGGAGAAGTGGAGTCGGATTAATCATCGTATTTGACTTAGATCAATTTAAATACGTAAATCAATAGTTATTCAGTATGTGTTCAGGGTGAAGTTGAACTATTAGAATCTGTCACTATTCTCCTGGAACACAGAAAAAAGTATTTGACATGTGGTTTCCCCGAGTTGCTCATTACCAATGAGATCTCGCACACCGAGAGTGGCATGAGATTCTGCAGAAACAAGAATTATCTGACAATAAGTCATGACCAACAAACCTTTGCCCCCCCTTCCCTCCGAATTGGACATTAGCTATTTTTCAAAACACATTCCTTCACTTGAACCAGGGTCGTAGCCAGGTTCTAAAGTTAGGTTTTGCGAGCACTTAAAAAAAGGACCGATGATCTATATACGAAATAATTTGTAATTCATTATACATTTTTACATTGTACTTAAAATCAAAAAAAAAAGATAACGAGTTTTATTGCACAAGGGAACTAAAGAGTTAAATTGTTGAGAAGACCCCACTTGTGAAGAATGTGCTCAGGGGAACGAGTCGCTCCCTGCTACCCCTCTAGCTACGCCACTGACTTGAACCCTACTTGCAACTATAACCGCGGGTTTTCGCCCATAGAATTAGCACTGTCAGGGAATCGCAGAAAAATGCCAGAAGTCAAATTTCAACTATTCTTGTTATGACTATTATCGCCAATACCTAACGTGCCTGTCACACTATACCGGATTGAGCAACGGACAGAATTGTCTGGTCCGGTGGTGTTTGGGCATGATAAGTATCAAAATGTGTCAAAATGTTGCGATATCGGGTCAGAGGCCGCTGGACAATCGGACAGCCAACGGACGGTAAGCGGACTAAACACACTCAAACCGGTGTCGTGGTATAAAACTCCGGCCCGATCGCAGCCCCTGCCGTGAAGACAGTTGACTAAGCATTTATTTTTGTAAAATAAATTTAAAAGCTTTCATTGGATCGATTAAAAATATCTTAATGCGCGATTGAAGAGGAAGATCTGAAGTATTTAATGTAACCTAAGAGCAATTTATGCTGAAAGTATTAAAAACAGAGATAATAGTGAAAGTTGGGATATTCTGAGTGTCAGTGCAATCTTCATACAGAAAAAGTGAAATATCTCTAAAGCTACACCACTTAGAAACAAGCTGCTTGGTACACATATAGAAAACATATTCGACGGATAGATTATATTAAATTTATACGGTTAGGGTTGTGCATTTCTATTAATCTTTAATAGACACTGGCAGTGTGTATTCGTTCTGCAGCCGAGCTGCGCCTGTTTACAAACTCCGCGCATGCGCAGAAGCCACGGCAGGGGCTGCGATCGGGCCGGGGTTTTATACCACGACACCGGACAAGAACCGTAGACGTCAATCTGGCAGCATCCGTTCCAAGTTTTGTGCATGTTCAAAACTTGTAATGGATCAGGCCGGATATCAACGGATATGCAACGGACACAAACCAGACTTTGCCGGATATCAATGGACTTTGTTCGGTTTCTTTCCATTTCCCCAATCCGGTGATGTGTGACAGCCTTAACACTTTGCATTCTGGGCCAGTGTGCTAACCATTACGCCACATAGGCTCCCTGATGGTCACCACACTACCCACGCCTACCTGTCTATGCGGCTCCAACACTATCAACACTGGAGGCAGCATCATGTGACACACTCAAGAAGGCCAAAGCAGGAGGCGAGGGAGTGCCAGGCCAGACTAGGCCACGAATTGGCAGCCGACCGGTTTGCGGTGCTGCTGAGTCCAGCACTCGCACATCCGGCCTTTAAGGCGTACTGTGGGATTGAAAGTAGCACCGGCAAAAAAACGTGGAAATCAGGCTGAATTTCCCGCGCATAGGATTAGCTTTGTCAGGGAATCAGGAAAAAATGCCATAAGTCAGGTTTCAACTCAGCTTGTTGTGACTATGTTGTCGCTCATGCCTAACTTTCTTATTTGGGTTTCATGCTCTACCAACATCTATTGTCATATAAGAACGGGATTCAAACTAAACAATTGCTGACATATATTGTTTGTTGGGGGTTTTGCATCCTTGCAACAACCATGGTTAAATCAGGATGTGGCTGGCCTATATACTGGCATTTTGTCAACGTTAATGGGTGGATACCAAAAATCGAGGAAATAGCGAAATGTCGGAGATCTTTCACTTCTGACATACCGGAGTCCAGCTCCTTGTTGGAGGTGGGCGCGCACATGGCCACGCACGTGTGGATGATGTTGCGGTTGCCATCGCCACGTTCCTGTAGAATTTCCTGAAGCCGCTTCTCACGTTGTGAAGCACCTAGAAACCACAACACGCAGTTTTCAGCACACTAACGATTTCTTGGTTACTGGACATAAAACATTGGGTGATTGAGTGATTGATTGATTGCTTGATTGTGGAATTTACACCAGAAACCACAGATTCTAGGATACACCCAGCAAACCGCAGTATATTCAAATTCATTGCAGGACATGACAAAACTGAACAGAGCATCCTCACCACATGTACTGATGGTGGAGTCTCCGACTTGGCCTGAGCATACAGCTCAAACACTAATCTAATCTAATCTAATATGGGCACTGACAAATGACAGTGTGCACTCATGTCGGCTTAAGTTATGGTGCTACCACAACTGAAATACCATGTGATCGACACTATGCTGATGCGGTTCCATTCGTTCATATTAGCCTGACATTAAACCAACTAATTGATTGTTTGTTTGTTTGTTGTTGTTTTATGTCCTAGCAACATCTAAGGTCATATCAGGACGGGTACCGACTTGTGACAGTGCGCACTCATGTTGACTTTATAGTGCTGTCCCACTGGGAAACCAGGCCGCCGGCACCATGACCTGGTATCCCACTCAGTCACATTATCCTGACACTGAGCACACCAGTCCTTGCCATATCCTAATAATGCCGAGCGCCTGGCTAGGAAGAAACAAGTATCAATTTTAAAGTCATTGGTTTGACTCGACCGGGACTCGAACCCACGACCCCACGATCTACCAGCACGGGAGACGGACGCTCTAACTCATTCGGCCATCCCGTCTGGTCCCCAACTAATTGAAATTACCGGCAAAGTTTTATGGCCCGAAGAGCAGCGCAATGTTTTGTTGCAGGAAAAAAAAATTCTGCGGAATCAAGTATTTACCCAAAGGTTTTAAAATTATGAATGTACAACGCCAGCCGAAATAGCAGAAAGTGTAAAGCTTTAACGCTTTGGTTCGACTCGGTTAGGGATCGAACCGAGGCTTTTCCACAGAAGCAGACACGGGTTAGTTAGGACACAGAAGCTGCAGCCAGATATGAGCAAATAACAGGAAAAAACACAAAAATGACCAAATACATCTGTAGGTGCTAAGAACAAACGGGCAACCAGTACTCACTCGGTTCTTCTTCGATGGCGGTTAGCACGGCCTTGACCTTGTCCGAGTCACATCGGAGGAGATGAGGGATCAGCATCTGGGGCTGAAGCACCAGGCCCATCACCAGCACCTAGGGGCAAATATAATCACACAGGACATGTGAATGCAGGGTCCGTACACATGTGAAGATACAGAATTCAAGGATATTTCAAGGCTATTTTTCATTTGGATTTCAGTGGGAAAAAAAACAAAGGCGAATGTCGATTTCAGACTAATTTAGATCAGTGGGGATAGTTTAATGGAATTCAAAGCTTTTCAAGACTAATTACCCAAAATAGGTTAAATTCAAAGATTTTCAAGGTCTTGAAATGGGGAAAATGAAATTCAACCCCTTTCGACACTTTCCGGGCCCCATACGGACCGTGGGAATGGCAAATTCAGCGCTATGTCTTAAAATAACGATCTATTTTCTCTATATAAGTGGAGTATCCTGACATACAAGCTCTTCCAACACCTGCGACTAGTTCACTGTACTCGTCCACGATGCCATGGAGGCCACCATCCAACAGACAACAAACGGCCCCCTCCCTGGCACCACAAACTCTCCCGCCATCAGGAGAACCAAACGCCATAAAAACAAACTCCTCCGCAAGCTCTGTTCCAACCCCAGCCCAGGCACTGAAAAACTAGTAAACATAGCCACCGAATGGTTGAACGAGCTCATCACATCCGAAAATGACAGAATGTGGAAACTATGGTGCACCAAAATTTCATGGCACACCTCCCTCACATGCCTCTGGCAAAAGCTTAAAAACCTACAGGGGACCAACCCCCCGCACACCCCTTGAGCCAAACCCACTACAAGCAGCCACAAACCAACTTACCACCTTCATCAACAGAACAGACCCACAACTCTGCTTACCAAACATACACCTACAAACCCTCGCCAGAGACGTCCCCCGGCGAGAGGACGGCATCAACAATGCCATAGACCTCCCTTCTGGCCACAGCTTTGCCCGCCCCCTCACCAAGACTGAGTTCAAAAGGGCCCTCCACCCCCTACGGAGGAAAATTGCCCCCGGAGCAGATGTACCAACCACAGTGTGGACCCGCCTCACCACACACAACAGGGAAACACTGTCCCCCTCCTAAACTCGGTCTACACAAGAGTGACCATACCGCAATCGTGGAAAGACGCGGTCAGTTCCCATCCCCCAAAAAGACCCAGGCGAGTTCAGGCCGTTCTCACTGCTGCAATCCCTTGGGAAAGTAGTAGAGAGAATTGTGCTGGGCCGGTTCGAAACCTTCTCCAGCAATCCGGTCAGTGGCTTCCCCGAATAACTGGTCAGGTTACGAGGTGGACGTGGCACGCAGCACGCCGTCCTCACCCTCCTCGAGGAGATAGTACACGCCAGTGGACGAGGCTTTGGCACGGCTGTCATATTCCTCGACCTCGATAAGGCCTTCGAGCTGGTTGACCACAACATTGTCCTTGCCTCCATTGTTGAGCTGGGAGTCACCAGGAAGCCTCTGGCGTTCGTGAACCTACGAGACAGGCGAGCCAGTGTCCGCTTCTAGGGCAGCACCTCTCCCCTCAACCATCTAAAAAAGGGCATCCCTCAGGGAGCTGTCCTCAGCCCCGTCCTCTTTAATGCTGTAGTCGCCGCCCTCATAAGCCGAGTGAAAACAGGCATTACTAAGCGCCACATCAAGCATGTCAAGATCATATGCTATGCAGACGACATCGCTGTAGTCTGCTCACGCACCAGGGACGCGCCCCTCCTCACGGCGGATATCTTGCTCCTACTTAGCGACACCTGCCGTGATCTGGGGCTCAAAATAGCCTTAAACAAAACCAAAGCCATGATGATGTTCACTGACCAGCCTCCCCACCCACTCCGAACCGCAGATCTGGACATCGAATGGGTGGACACCTTTGACTACCTCGGAGTCAGGCTTGATCACAAACTCACCATGAGACCATTTGTGAAGCAATTGACCTCCCTCCACTCCACCTATGTGGACAACAGCTGTCTAGCAAACCACATCTCCCAAGCTCTGACTGCAGGCCATTCCACTTTCTACCACAGCGCAGCCTCTTACCTGCAAAACGGTCCAAGACTGTGCCTCAGACTCTCCTGGGGAACGAAGACGGCCTTCCGCATCCTGAAACAATCCCATGTGCTGGCACTCGCTGATGCCCCTGACCTCCAGGCGAGACCTCCCTTCCCTGATACTCCGTGCCTGTAGAGGTCAGTGTCACCAGCCTCTGGTCAAGCAAAAGCAACTACCCGAACATAGTCCTCAAAACCCTGGCACAGGAAACCATCGTCCGGGCCAATGAGGACTTCCCTCAAGCCACCACGGTTTACACCGATGGCTCGCTCAACCCTGACACAGGCCAAGCCGGGGATGGATACTTCCTACCAAATGGGCAGGCTAGACGCCTTATCAGGGTCTACTCCTCCACCTTCGATACAGAGCTCGCCACCATCCACCATGCACTGACCCACCTGCAACACTGCAGCTGCATAGTAGTCACCGACTCGCTCAACGCAGCCCGCAAGATCAAGGACCACAGAGCTAGCCACTCTCTGGCCACCTTGATCCAGAACACCATCACCACCAGGCATGAAGCTTTCCTCGACACAGTGCTAGTCTCGGTTCCCTCCCACATAGGACAATCCGGTAATGACCAGGCCGACTCAGCTGCTCTGGATGATTCTCGGCACTCTGAGATCGACCTCGTCATAGGCCACTCCCTGTCCAAACTCAAAGCCACCTGCCCTAGACCACGAAAGCCCTGTGGGAGGCCTCCCTCCACCGCGACATCCACATCCTGGCATCATGTATGGCCTTTGACAGGACCGCCATCCAAGACTTCCTTGGCCCACCACACAGCCTGTCTTGACAACCGAGTGGCGCTCGCCATCCTCACTCGGCTCTCCGAGTCCTCATGGGAGCCACTCGGCAGATTCTATAGACAGAACTACCACACCTTCGAGATCGTCGGCGGCCCTGAACCCATCACCGATGACCCTGAACCCGACAGTAACGACAATGACTAGCAACCACCAACCTGCAGGGTTGCACCAAGCTGCGCCCTATGACCTCCCCGAGAGCCCCTCGCGGTCCTTGCGGTCGGAAGCACCACATGGTCAAATCAGGGAGCCCCGCCAGGGCCCATCAGGGAGCCCAATGAGGCCCCGTGAGGTCCTGCCATCCCACAAAAGACGAAGAAGAATGGAGAGAAAAAAGAAAACCTCCAAAAATTACCAAAAACGAGCCGATTTAACGGTGCCGTTTGTTCAATGCTGCAGTTCTGCAGCCAGTGACTGCTAGGTCACGAACACCCCACAAATGCAAATGCATACAAGCTCCACTACCTTGTGGTAGTGGAGCTTGTATGCATTTGCCTCCTCTCCACTGACTATTGCTGGGTCAGAAGGGCTGACAGTTGGCAATGCGCTAAGTTGGAATACATACAATGGACTCCCCACGCCTTACGTGGCCAGCCCATCCTAGTGACATAAATAAATAAACCCACCTTGGTTTTTACGGTAGATGACACGGTGGCCAACATCTGCAGCCCAGCGCTCAGGCACCGCACGGGCGGCAGGCCAGGCCAGATGGGGTCCCGGATGCCTCCAACTGAGTCTTTCGCGAGTGGATACAATGCGCTGTTCCCATCACGAAGCAGCAGTGGCGAGTTCTGCCCGGCCGAGTCCAGTCGAACATTCTTCGGTGACAGTCCAAGGAAGGACTGGGTGTTGGTTGGGAAGACACTGTCCTGGTCTATCTTGGTCGTCCCCAGGTTGTAGGTTGCGTACAAGATCTTAGCGCCTGTTCGTGTGATCAGGTGAACGTCTGCAAAAAGTAGGATTTTTGTAGTTAGGAATCTTTACAAAAATTAAAGTTATTATTGTAAGAAGCCCCATGAAATTACATATGTGACACAGTGACAAAGAGCCAAGTCTCAGTTAAACATAAACAAAAATTAATTACTTAAATTACTTTTAATTAAATCCTTTCAATTAGTCTATACTTAATATGAATACAAACCGTAAAGATTTAATTAAAGATACAATGTACATGATAGGCTGGAAAACAGTAGAAATGACGCTGAAAATTATGTAAAATTAAACTCATAACTCTCAATTTTCTCAAGTGACCCCTGAAAGGAATTTGCCATTGAGAGCCCTGGAAAGACGAGACGATATGTAAGGTTCTGCCTCTCGAATGTGTATCAATCTCGGCTGTGTCAACACACATCAGAAGAGGTGAGGTGGTTAGTTCGGTGGGTTGGTTATTGGAGTTTTACATCCTGGTAACATCTAAGGTCATATCAGGACGGGTACCGACTTGTGACAGTGTGCACTCATGTTGACTTTATACTGCTGCCCCACTGGGAGACCAGGCAACCGAGACCATAACCTGATATCCCACTCAGTCACATTATCCTGACACTGAGCCAATCAGTCCTTGCCATATACTAATAATGCTGAGTGCCTAGCTAGGAAGCAACTAGTATAAATTTTTAAGTCATTGGTTTGACTTGAACAGGTTTCGAATCCTACGATCTACCAAAATGGGAGACGGATGCTCAACTCATTCAGCCATCCCACCTGGTACACCTCAGAGGGTGAGATGAGATGAGATGAGATGAGATGAGATGAGATAAGGTAAGGTGAGGTAATTTAGTGAGTGAGTGAGTGCTTGGTGGTTTTACATCCTAGCAACACCTGAGGTCATAGCAAGGTGGCAGCCACTTACTCTCATTGTCTACGCTGACTGCGAGCACATGCGCATTGTCACCAGCGTGGATGCGGCGTGGCATGCGTTGGAAGCAGTCGGGCACCTTGGCCGTGCTCGTGCCCTTCACCACCGTCAGCTCGTCCTTGCGCAGGATGCGGCAGTCCTGCAGCAGGGCCGGCAGGTCATCCTTCGTGCCCCCAGAATGCTCAGCCTCCTTGGCTGGGAATTTGACAGCTGCGTACGCGCCATCCACCTGCACACAAACCAATGTGGGGAGGGAAGAGGTTTTGGCAGTTTAGAATAGAGGCGCCTGCGTTCAATTTTATAGTCAAAAGATTTGATTTGATTTTGCCCCATACACAGGGGGGAGCCAGCCAGCGCTTTTACAGATTCAGCCATCCTGTCCGGTCTTAAACTCACAAGTAAGTACTAACACTGCGTGGCACCTACCATAAGTACTTTGCCGACGGAGACAGTCTTGACGTCCTCCACAAACACCACCTCAGAGAGAGGCCATTCGCCCTCGTCCTTCTTCTCTACCTCCTTCACTGGTGTCGGCTGCTTCTTCCGCTCTAGAAACCACATCACAAATTAATGTCGACACAACTCCTCAATGCTAACTAATGCATATGTCATTAGTAATTAATTGAATAAATGTCATATGTCATGCACAGGAAAAACAGCCATGAATGATGGTGACGACAAAGCATGGTTCCTGTGTAATGTGCTGCAGGGTGAAGTTTATTCAATTCATATCTCACATTATGTGTTGCATAAGACATTATGCAGATATTATTGAGACTTCAATACTGCTTCAGAAATACTCCACCAATCGGACTTACTGTACGGCTTAAGCTAGAATTCTGTATAAGTGGTATCTGGTATGCGAATGCACTCAGTTCATGAAACGATTGGTGTAAATGCGAACTTAATGTGCCGTTTCCAATACAAACACCAAAAAGTCGCTGCATACCGTGTATGCATTCAAACACCGCGTATATGGAATCCCAGCTTTAAGTCAGTTGCAGTACTGCTCGAGCAGCCTGGAGATCCATTGGTCTGTCCCCTAGCAATTTTTACGTCCTGTGGCCGATGATAAAAATCAATGTGCTCTGGACTAGAGACGTCGTTGAATAAAACAAGCATTACTTTTTGCCCGTAGCAGTGACCATATTAGAAGCAGGACAAACATCTAGCCATACATCCAACCTGCTCTCTACAACTTCCACATTTCTTGGCAGAAAAGGCAGGAAGCGTACCTTGAGGTTAAGGACTCATTTAACACTGTAACTTGCCAATTTGTTATTGATAAGTGCCTACAGTAAAACCTCTCTAAATCGACCGACCACGGGATCGAGTTTAAATAGTCCATTTAGGGAGGTGGTCGGTTTATGAGTTTTTCATTTCATTACAATGGTATTGCATGGGCAATCTTGGAATCCAAATAAAGCAATCGATATAGGGGAGTGGTCAATCTGTGGAGGTGGTCGGTTAGATGAGACGTTTGACTGTATATGCATACTAAGTGAGTAAAGTGAACATTGTAATGCCTACTTAGAGAGCCTCCGGGGCTGCGAATCGAGTGGGAGCTGTGATCGCTGCATGTCGACGAGGCTGGGGATGGCGGTGGCGGCATATCTGGCTTACTTGTTGTCGACTCTACTGGTTTCGGGTCCTTCTCCTTCATGTCGCTGGACTTCAACTCACTGCCCGAAGAAATAATATATATTCACTAAGTGGCTAAATGCCTTAAATACAACCTGAAGAAATGTAATTTTAACACTGAAACCTGGGAAACAGTGTGCAAGGACAGGAGTTCATGGCGTGCTTATGTTTACAAAGGCACAGCATGGTTTGAAACTGATCGTCTGTCTCAAGCTAAACAAAAGTGTCAACAGAAGAAAGATTGTCTCCTTCACCAACTAAAATCTCTGACTGCAGCTACACACACATGTCCAATGTTACGTGCCACTACACATTCCGAGCACAATTGGACCCGACACTAGAAACAGAATGCCGCTTCAATAATAGCATCCTTATCCCAGTCATTATTATCTTACTTTGACCAACATCATCCAATCTTCGGAAAATCTATTACCATCTTGTTATTTTCTTTAACAAAAGCGGACACATTTTACTATGAACTGGCAATGATAGATTTAGCACATTCCCATTCAATACTCATATAATCCTATTTTACTTATATTGCATGGAGTACATTTACAATAATAGGCGAACAAAGGCGCACCTGAGTGATGTTCTGATCTTGAAGCGACACGTCTCCTGCAGGGACCATGCAGCTTCCATGAGCTGACCGACTCGAGGTACGCCATCAATAGTGGTGAAGGCGATCGCACCGATGTGGTAAATTGGTGAGCTGCGCAGACATACCTGAGACATGGGGTGCAGAAAACAACAATTTTACATTCGTTGACAAATTTCAATCGCAGACAATTGGTCTTCCTCATGCCATTGCTCCTCACCCTATCCTAGTAAGGCCGAACACCAGGCTAGGTGGTGATTTAAAAGAATAATATAGTTATGATTTTCCATTTGCCAGGATTTTCAAGGGTCTTTCCAGGCCTGGAATCCAGAATTATCAAATTCCATGACTTTCCAGGCCTGGAATCCTGAATTATCAAATTAGATGACTTTCCAGGACTGGAATGCTGAATTATCAAATTGTATGATGTTCCAGGTTTTCAAAGACGCACACAAACCCTGAAGGGGCATAATGATTAATAGTTAAACTGAAGCTCTGGCCCTACCTGCATTCCGGCCGCGATGTCCGAGGCGCCACTGCCACCCGATGAGCCCTTGCTCTTCTTGCCCTTCGATCGAGCTTTTTCCACCATTTTCTTACGTTGCGTGAATGGCATGATGCCCCTGAAATCAAAGCCGAGGGGACATATTAAGTCAAGCTGAGTTGTTCTTAAACTTGCACGGTTCGATTGTATTGAGTTTCTATCTATCTATCTATCTATCTATCTATCTATCTATCTATCTATCTATCTATCTATCTATCTATCATCCATCCATCCATCCACCTACCTACCATTTAAAAAAATTAAAGACATGAGCTACATTACAATCTAACTTTTGTTATAAATGGCTTTGGAGACATTTGAAGTGAACACATGCCAAATTAATTTTGGCAAGCACGTCAGAATTCTGACACCATAGGCTTCAGTAATTACAGGTACTATTAAATTGACTTTATTCCCTTCTATGTAGCAAGAAATGTTGGATATGTAGGATAAAATCTAGTTAAGTACTTTGGTTTGAAAAATGTTATACTTTCATCAAACTTGGTATAATTTGCCTGCTAACCAGTTCATGTCTTATCCTATTAATGCCAAGCGCCAAGCTAGGTAGCGACAAGTATCAATTTGAAAGTCATTGTCCGGCCTTCCGCATGGGAAGCCTGCACCTGCACTACCACAATTTGACACCCAAATAATTAAGTTGCTAAGTGAAGTTACTCACCACCAGAAGAGGGCGCCACTGTCTAGGCGTGCCAGGGTGTACAGGTGGCAGGTGTGCAGCGACACGATGCGGTCCACAGTGAACTCCGGGAACAGCTGCGCAGGATGCTCCAACTTGGCGGACACAAGCGTCAGCGACTCATCCATCCATGTAGCCACCTGGCGAGAGCACAATCACACACACGGCTTTGTTGTCAGCGGCAGCTCAGAATAATAGCAGCGTGAAGTAATGCAGACAAAAACAATGCCTCCGTTTGACCGATAGCCTACTGCCAGTGAAAAGCAGGATATTTACAATCCCTCTCTTTGACCGATAGGCTACTACAGGTGAAAAAGATGATATTTACAATCCTTCTCTTAATTGACCGATAGCCTACTACCAGTGAAAAACAGGATACTTACAATCCTTCTCTTTGACCGATAGCCTACTACCAGTGAAAAACAGGATATTTACAACCGGATAAAAACAGGATATTTACAATCCTCCTCTTTGAGTGATAGCCTACTACCGGTGAAAAACAGGATATTTACAATCCCCCTCTTTGACCGATAGCCTAGTACCAATAAAAAATGGGATATTTACAATCCTCCCCTTTGACCGATAGCCTACTACCGGTGAAAAACAGGAAGCCACCAGCACCAAAACATGATATCCCACTCGGTTCATCTATTGAAATTTACCCTGCTACATAAACAAAGGTTTAAGTTTTTTCTTAAAGCGCTCTACTGACCTTTCCTGACTCCGTCCACAGCGACACACGAACATTACAGGCGGAGAGTCCGACAATCTTCTCAGACATCACGCCTAGAGCGGCCGCCTTTGGGTGCAGCAGCGTAAGGTTCTGAAAACACAGCCAATGAGTAATACAGGATACATACAACCTGTAACTGTGACTCCGGGTGCTGGTCTCAGCTTTAGTCCCGTATTATGAGGTGCTCATCTTTGTTGTGCTTTACCTTTATTGCGTAAGAATTCTGTTGATTGCACATGTGGTTTAATTTATAATGTTGAATTCTTCAAAATATAGAAAATTGGAATAATACCACTATTGGCATAATAACGCCTGTTGGCATGATTAATTTTAAAGTTGCATAATCCAAAAGTTTTGATTTTCTGACATCTTGTTTTTCTCATATAAGTATATTAGTTTGCGGTTACTTTCATTTTAAAGGGCTAACTTCCGAGATATTTCAAGTGAAAACATGCCAAAATAATTGGTCATTGGTTTGACTCGACCAGGGTTCGAATCCCATGATCTACCAAAACGGGAGACAGACGCTCAACTCATTCGGCCATCCCGGCTGGTCATTTCGCCCATCAGGCTGTGGTGCTCACCTCCATGTTGATGTAAGGGTCTGGGTTTGCCCACTTCCACTGACATAGCTGACCGTGCGTGTTGATGGCCACCAGCTCAGAGTACAGCGAAGCGATCGCCACAAACCGGGCTGAGTTGTTATCCTGGAAATTAAAAACATATGTGTTGTCAAGTTGTAAGTCAGTTGGGTTGGGCTTCATTGGTGATGGGGTTGATTTTACATCCTAGCAATTTCTAAGGTTAAAATCACTGGGGAATTTATTCATAGAATTTTGCGATAGTAATTAAGCAACAGATGCAGAGAATGCAAGAAATTGTAAATTTCTGAAATTGTCCAAATACTTAATAATTGTCAAAAATCGCGGAAATCTACGAAATCTTGAAAATTGTAGCACATCACCTATACTGAAGTACAACATTTTCCGACATGTAAGCTGAAGCTGTGACCTGGTGTTGCAGTTTTAAAGTGCACCCGGCTTAAAATGCGGCTTTTCACAATGCACATGCATTTCTGTCTGATTGAGATTGCACCCATGTTTTATTAACTTGTTAATTGCTTGTTAACTTGTTCGTGAAGAGGATAATATATTCTATCAAACAAAAAATATTCACTAAAATGATTCCTGAAAGAATCCCTGCTTGAGCTCTTCTACAGACAGAAGGAACCTAGAAATTCAGATAAGTTTTCAAGCTCGCCATTCGACTTTGACGCATGCAAATTGTGAAAAGCACCGTTTTAAACCGGGTTCTATTTAAACTGCAACACAAGCGTGCTTACATGCTGATTGCAGCTTCATTCCTAGGGGATCAATGGACACTAACTCTCAATATTTAATCAATTTAAGGACCAGTTGACATTAACTCAACACCCATGTTCTCTAACATGTAACATTTAATCAATTTAAGGACCAGTTGACATTATCAATTTAGGGACTAGTACTAGTAGACAGTAACTCAACAACCATGTTCTCTAACATATTTACTAAATTTAGGGACCATTGGACAGTAACTCAACACCCGTATTCTCTAACATGTTTAACATATTTACTAAATTTAGGGACCATTGGACAGTAACCTAACACCCGTGTTCTCTAACAAGTTTAACATATTTACTCAATTTAGGGACCATTGGACAGTAACTCAACACCCGTATTCTCTAACAAGTTTAACATATTTACTAAATTTAGGGACCATTGGACAGTAACCTAACACCCGTGTTCTCTAACAAGTTTAACATATTTACTAAATTTAGGGACCATTGGACAGTAACTCAACACCCGTATTCTCTAACAAGTTTAACATATTTACTAAATTTAGGGACCATTGGACAGTAACCTAACACCCGTGTTCTCTAACAAGTTTAACATATTTACTAAATTTAGGGACCATTGGACAGTAACCTAACACCCGTGTTCTCTAACAAGTTTAACATATTTACTCAATTTAGGGACCATTGGACAGTAACTCAACACCCGTGTTCTCTAACAAGTTTAACATATTTACTAAATTTAGGGACCATTGGACAGTAACCTAACACCCGTGTTCTCTAACAAGTTTAACATATTTACTAAATTTAGGGACCATTGGACAGTAACTCAACACCCGTATTCTCTAACAAGTTTAACATATTTACTAAATTTAGGGACCATTGGACAGTAACCTAACACCCGTGTTCTCTAACAAGTTTAACATATTTACTAAATTTAGGGACCATTGGACAGTAACCTAACACCTGTGTTCTCTAACAAGTTTAACATATTTACTAAATTTAGGGACCATTGGACAGTAACCTAACACCTGTGTTCTCTAACAAGTTTAACATATTTACTCAATTTAGGGACCATTGGACAGTAACTCAACTCCTGTGTTCTCTAACATGTCTAACATATTTAATCAATTTAGGGACTATTGGACAGTAACTCAACACCCGTGTTCTCTACCATATTTAATACATTTAGGGACCAGTAGACGGGAACTCTCAATATCCATGTTCTCTAATATGTCTAACATATCTAACATATTTAATCAATTTAGGGACGAGAGGGCAGTAACTATCAATACCCATGTTCTCTAACAACTCTAACATATGTAATAGCTTTATTTTCAAAGAAGCACAGTCTACCTTCTCGGTCCAGAAGTGGAGATCCTCCCCAAAGGCTATTGGTGCCTGCACAGTGCTGGGCACGCTGCCCTTCTTGTCTCCGAGCAGCCCTTCGGTCCGGTCCTTCTCGGCCCCGCGGCCCAGCCCCACGTCTTCCCGCAGGGAGCTCTCCGGCCATCGCCGCTCTCGAAGCCGGAAGATGGAGTCACGGTCTCGTTCCCCATCCCGTTCGCGATCACCTACAGGTCAACAGGAGACATTTATGATTTATGATTGATGATCGATGATTGACGAGACATTTTATGCCAGGGTCAGAAGCAAAGGCAGTCACAGCAAACATACGTATGTCGTTGGGGTGCTGAAAATGGGAAATATTGTGTTAGTGTAGGTTTCAAAACAACGCTTCTTACCATTCTGGGGTTATCGCGCTAACCATCACACTACCTAGGCTCCCTGATGGAATACATCAGTATATCAGGTCATGGTTCTGGCGACCTGTTCCCCCAGTGGGCCAGCACTATAAAGTCGCCATGAGTGCACATTGTCACAAGTCAGTACCCGTCCTCATATAAATTTAATATAATGAGCTTCGTCATGTGGCTCATTACCATAGGTAACAAAATTGTTTTATTTAATGACGCCTCTAGAGCACATTCATTTTCATATCATGGGCTATTGGATGTCAAGCATATGGTCATTCTAACATATTTCTTTGGTGGAAACTCGCTGCTGCCACATAGGCTACTCTTTCCGATAAGCAGCAAAGAGTCTTTCATATGCACTTTCCCACATACAGGACAGCACATACCACAGCCTTTCATGAACCAGTTGTGGACCACTAGTTGGAACGGAAAATAGCCCAGACTGCAAATGGGTCCACTGAGCAGGATCGATCACATGACGCACACCGTAACAGGTGGACACTCTACTGCCTGAGCTACGTCCCGCTCCTTACCATAGGTCAGTGCAGACTACTACATATACAATCATACACATACATATATGTATACATACATGACACATATATACATATAGTACACACATATGCATGCATACACAGACATACTTGGATACACACCCAGGTAATCTCCCTTTACATAACACACCAGAACATTAAAGTACACATACGTAGCATGCCTGTTTCTTAGGCTGGCAATAAAGGTCTTAGAACTAGGTTGTTACAAAAAAATGAAAATTGAAAAAAAAAAGCTCCAAAGACTATTTCTAATACCATTTATTCTTACATCAAGACTAAAGAGAACATATAAAATGTCAAGCCCTTATATTCTTTCACCAGATCTCCATAAATCACACGAATGACCAATTTCATTATTAAAAAGATCACATCTCTGAATGGCAGAGATGTGTTAAAATTGTTCCCACCCAAGCTTCCTTTTAATACACTTTCTTTTATACATTGATTAAGTAGGGGGAATTTCAACTGTGGACAACTGACCACTTCTTACCATGTCCTAGTAATGCCGAATGCCAGGCTAGGAAGCAACATGCATTACATTACACAGGAAGCAAGCGCTCAACTCACTAACAGAAAATTCACGTTTTAAAATTATTTCTCATACATATATATCTCAATTAGGCTCAAAAGATTTGTAAGACACAAGAAAGCATTTCCTACCTGAACGTGCGCTCCGAGAGTTGCGTCCACGAAGTGAGGAATAACCAAACATGTCCTCATTGAACATGGATTCCGAGTCGATGATCACTGACGGGTGGTCTGAGTGGATACCCGCGTCCAGCAGCGACATCAGGTCATCTGTAAGTATCCAGGGCAGGGGGGGCAAAGGTCAATCATCGGTAAGCACGACCGAGGTAAATAAGGAGGGGAGGGGAGGGGAAGGGATGGGAAGGGAATGGATGGGAATGGAAGGGAAGTGAAGGGAATGGATGGGAATGGAAGGGAGTGGAAGTGAAGGGAATGGATGGGAATGGAAGGGAATGGAAGGGAATGGAAGTGAAGGGAAGGGACATTATTTCACGTGTATGCATCATAACAGTCCTCGCAGGTGACCTAGCGTATAGTCAGACACATAAATGAATACCTGGAAAAAAAACTATATACTAAACGAAAGACAAGGGGGTTTCAGGAAACTGCACTCCACATCTAAAACAATAGCTAACCTAACAAATGACAGACTGGCGTCAATGAACCAAAAACAATTAGTTGAAACAGCCTTCATTGACTTCAGCAAAGCATTCCATACAGTAGACCATAACATACTACTGGAAAAACTAGAATCCATGGGCATAAAACACTATGGACTGGATAAAATGCTACCTGAACAACAGGCAACAGAAAATAAAAATAAACAATACACTATCAGACAACCAACCTGTCACATGTGGTGTACCCCAAGGTTCAGTGTTAAGGCCACTGCTCTTTATAATCTACATAAACGATCTTGAAAAATGGTTGCAAACCAAATGCCTCACAACGATATGCAGATGACACAGTCATATGTGCAAATGGCACCACAGAAGAGGAGGTAATAACTAAACTAAACAAGCTCCTACTAAAACTGGACAAGCGGTGTGAGTCCAACAAAATAACCATCAACACAAGCAAGTCAAAAACAGTTCTCTTCTCGCATAAACAAATGCCAGAAAGAAAACTACACTGTAAGCTAGGAAACCAAACACTAGAAAATGTAGACCATTACAAATACCTAGGCCTTGAGTTGGACAGCCAACTACACTACAACCTATGTCTAAACAAAATTGTCCAAAAGGTAAACCACAAACTGTGGCTATTTGCAAAGCTAAGAGACTACATGACACAAGAGATGTCAATAAAAATCTTCAAGGGCATGGTGCTCCCCTATTTTGACTATGGAGATGTAAACTACATGGGTGCGAAAAAAGAACTTCTAAAAAAACTGCAAACACTACAGAACAGAGCCCTGAAAGTCTGCCTCAGAGTAGACAAGCTGCACCCCACCTATGACATACACAAAAGAACCAAAGTAAAATTGCTAGAAAATAGGAGAATAATTCATCTGAAAACATTAGCATACAGCTATAGTCAAAACAATAAACTCCTAACAGAACCACAAAGGGCTACTAGAGCAAATAATGTGCCACTACTAAAGCAGACGAGAAGCCAAATAAAAGCTCACGAGAGAAGCATGCTGGAAATGGCTGCCAATGTGAGGAATGCCCAAACAGTAAAGAACGACAAATTCCTGACCTAAAAACATACAAAAAATATGTGTGCAAAATAAGGCTAGGAAACCCCCCCCCTATGCTGCACTGCAAAGGGGCATGTGATATGTCACATGTCACGGTCCACCAGCGGGACGCCCAATGGAAGGTAACCATGCCAAAAGTAGCCAGATAGCACACCACACAGCTATGTACAAGCCTATGATATGTAAATAGGAGTAGGCTAGTCTAGTAGTCAGAGTAGAAAAAATCAAACACATATATGCCAAGAAAATCCCCAAAAAATTAACATAGACTACTAACCAGACCAACTATCTATCTGCTACTGAAATGCAGGCAATCAAATACCTTATCAGCAGCTACTGTGGGATAGGATAACACCAACACTACAGCTGGCCAGCATTGAAAACAAGCCTGAATACCCAGGCTTATATGCTATGGACAGTATAAATACAGCCTCAATAAAAAACAACAAAACAACAAAAAAAAACATGCTCACCTGACATGTAGGCCTGATCAGCTGGGTCGTCCGGCTCCTCTTCCCCTTCGTCATCTCGACTCAATAAGTTGTTCACCGCCAGGTTTACATCCAAGTTCTAAACAAAGTTGAAACCAACCAATTAGCAGGTGTCACACTGCGCTAACTCTTCACACCCAGGTTCTAAACAAAGTGGAAATCAACCAATCAACAGTTGTCACATTGTCCCACCGGATGTAAAACACACACCACACAACCCCACCCCAAACCATACCAGATGGAATGGCAGAATGAGTTGAGCATCCGTCCCCCGCATTGGTAGATCGAGGGATTCGAACCCGTGGGTTCGAACCCTGGTCAAATCAAACCAATGACTTTTAATTGACACATGTCGCTTCCTAGCCAGGTGCTCGGCACTATTAGGATAAGAGGCAAGGACTGATTGGCTCAGTGTCAGGATAATGTCGGTTGGTCATTGGAGCTTTACGTCCTTGCAACATCTAAGGTCATATCAGGACAGGTCAGGATAATGTGACTGAGTAGGATATCAGGTCATGGTTCTGGCGACCTGTTCCCCCAGTGGGCCAGCACTATAAAGTCGCCATGAGTGCACATTGTCACAAGTTAGTACCCGTCCTGATATGACCTTAGATGTTACCAGGACGTAAAACTCCTACAACCACCCACCCCACCCGGGCACTCACCGTGCGCTGCAGCTCCCTGATGATCAGGTTGCGGGACTTGCCCTGCAGCACCACCTGGCACTGGTTGATGAGGTCCTCGGGCACGACGGACGCCGGCACCAGGGGGCGCGCGCCCACGATGACGCCCGAGCCGCGTCCCCGCCCCACGGTGCGCACGACGCGGCCACGTGACCGCTGGGGGGGACGCCCTGGCGGGCCGGATGCAGCCGGCTGGTTGTTGTTGCGCACCGCAGCGCCATTGTTGGGCGTACCCCAGCGTCTGAGGGCAGAGAAAGGGCATTATATTGTATTCAACACAGGGATGAAAGTGGTATCTAGCTTTTAAAAAAAAAACATTAAAAAAGATTTTTTAAAAGAAGCGAAAACCTGGCGTGGAATCTATAAATAATTCTTACATTAGTAATTATTGTCTTACATTGTCCAATATGATGGAATTTCCGCGAAAACGCGGATATTCTCCCATAGGTCCAGCATTGTCAGGAAATCATGGAAAGTCAGGTTTCACATAGTGCTCTCAAAACACTATCTTGCTTAGCGCTACCTCATTTAGTACTCCTTCTCTATAATACTCTTTTATTAACAATTCCATCACATTAAAATATTATTATACATTGGTTCTATGTTATCCTGATGATGCCAGCTAATCATCCTATATTTTCTAAATATTTTATCAAGACGCATATCTATTTATACTATATTATAAATACTCTGTATAGTGCTTATTCCTTTAGCCAGGGGTCCCAGTGGAAAAATAAAATCACTGAAAAACTGGGGTCGTGGGGGGCCCGCGGTCATGTGGGCACAGATATTCTTTTTAAACTTCGATTAAAATGGTGCAATCCGGCACCTACTTTGACATATCTTGGCCTTGAAATTCCAACTTCAAGACTAACAAATAATTAAAAGTTGTTTTTCACAAACAGAATTCAGTTTTTGCTGAAATCAGCGATTTCGCTGAGAAATGGGATCCCTGTTTATCACTGCGTTTATTTCAACTAAAGTATCTAGAGCGCTAATTGGGGTGTTACTATAGAGATAAATATAAATCACTATCACCGACTGGGAACAATCGAAGCCATCACCAAATAAGGATGTAAAAAGAGTTAAGCCCTGTACAATAGATAGAGCACAATGCGCGATGAAGTTATTCTTGCCACTTACATTTTATTTTCACTGTTCTTCGACAAGTCCAACTTGTCATTTTGTATACTGAACGGCACTCGGCAAACACGTCCATCCTGTAAGAAAGTGGTAGAAAAAACACCTGCATTGAACAACAGCCAATCAGCAGGGGGACTTACATTATCTAAACAAACTTGCTGGAAGAATGAGAGGCAAAGGGAAATGAGCGGAGACCATAACTGATTTCGTACTGGTAGAAGCCACACAAATCACAGATTGACAAAAACTACACAAATCGTTCACCTTCAGGGATGAAAGTGGTCTCCGGGTAAAAAAGCGGAAATGCCGATATTCTCCCATATGTTTAGCATTGTCAGGGAATCGCGGGAAAAATACCGGAAGTCAGATCTCAACTAGCCTTGTTGTGATTGTATTATCGGCCAAATCTAACAGTTTTTTGCTTAGGTTTTATGTTCTAATTACATCTAAGGTCATATAAGAATGGGATTCGAACCACCCAACTGTTGTCATACACATCCCATCTTTTGGAATTTTGTTTGACGTTAATCTCTGCACCTTTACTCGTTATCCCTGATCTACACCATTCAGGACTATACCGCCTTGTATAGTTCATTAAAACAATTTTCACCAATTTATCTCGAATTTTACCCTTCAAATTTGTTGTCATTGTAATTGTGACCCTTTGACTTCAAAAGTATCTCTGGACACATATTGGATTGTGTGCTTTTACCATCTCTGTAAAAAGCGACAACCTGATCATGAGATTTGAACAATTCTCGCCGTGATTATGGCCTTTGCTGTGGGAATAGCGTTAAGCAATCACTACTAACTAACAAACATCATTCAGCCTAGCGAAGGAGTGTTATTCGAACATAACAGACATGGCTTTCTTTCAGAGGTCCTTAACCCTAGATTAAGCGATAAATAACTTCCAGAACAGTTGTTATGTTTTCTTCGAGGGGAAAAAACCCACACATTCAACACAGCACACACCCACTCGTGATACTGATGTAAAATGTAAATTAGTCTTGGTCATGTTAGTTGAACGTTAAACGTCGCGGTCATCTATATGCGTTTACCTCGAGGAGCAACGCGATGTGGTTGGGTCCAATGACGATGTCCTGTACCGATATATGACGCAGTGACTGGAAGGTTGACGGACTGCAGTATCCATGGCGACTGATCTTATCTGCCACGTCCGCTAGTCTGTAATGTGCAACAAAAACAGCTCATGAAGCTTAACAACAGCTGCACTAGATTTAATTCTACACAACCAACTTATATACCGGTGCATTTACTGATTAAGCATGTGTTACTGCATAGAAGAGAATACTAGGTGATTTTAATAGAACCTGTCACTGCTGAAATCTGTGATATTCCGTATTTAACCAAAATTAATTTTGAATGGCTTCAATTCAAATATTTCCAAAGTTAACCCTTTAAAATATAAGTTATTTCAAACCAAAATATAGTAGATTATCATTATAACCATCAACCTAATATATTTAGATATGCCAAGAAACACTTGTAACGCCATCAAGATTATGTAGCTTTAAACTTAAATGAGTTCCCAATTCAAATCTCAACCAACCGACTAATGAACTTAAAGTTGCATACTCCGATCGTTTTGAGTTTTTGTCATTTTTCCGAGATAAATATATTAGATCGATCGCTATAATCTACTTGACTTTAGTTTGAAGTAACTTTCGTTTGAAATTGATAACTTTTGAGATAGTTCAAGTGCAAACATGTCATATTAGTTTTGGCAAGCACGCCAACACTCTGACACTATAGGCTTCTGCAGTAACAGGTTCTATTAAATTGACTCAGTATACCTTTCTAATCGGAAACAAATGTTTAATAAGTGCATCAGCATCTAAGTTAGATATGTAGAATGAATTCTAGATAGTTGTTTTGGTTTTGAAATTGTGATGCTTCATCGGACTCTGCAGCTTTAACATGTTTCTTGATTTCAAATTTAGCTGGCTAGAACCTAGATAAAGGATTCACCCGGTACTTGCAGTACACGGGTGAATACCAACCCTATATAAAAAACGGTCGAAAAAGCGGGTTAATGAAATGAGAGCCTAATTTCACAATCTAAGAAGCAACATTTATTCTTTGTAGATGTCTTCATATTTACCCGCTACCTTTGAGTTGAAAAATATAATAAAATAGCTAGTTTAATAAGATTTAAAATTGAAATCGACGGCGTTCTATGGCCGCCATCTTGTCTTTTTGCACTCTCTCCCATTTCACCAAATCTGTGCCAATATATGTAGCCATTTGATCATGGAACCACAGTTTCTACTTCCTGTTCCATACTAAAGCTATTTTCGCCCGTATTGACACTACGTTATCGTTCACCCGTGTACCGGGTGAATCTTTTATCTGGCTAGAACCAGGAATTTGATTTTGCCCAGACAAGCACAGAGGAGACATACACAGTGCCTCTTGGTGAAAACTTGAAGGACCCTGGTCATGTTCATGTGTGCCAATCAACCTGTTTCTTTATTTCCATGTGACATTTGACCATTCCTGCAGATTTCACCACTTTGTTTCTGCAAACAACACCTGTTTGTAGTCATTAAGTGAGGTTTTCAATTACATTTGAAAAAGAAACTACAGCCCTTACCGTGCATAATAGGATGATATAGCCATAGGATTGCGAAAACTGGTTCAAAACAAATAAATTAGACTCTTTAGTGTAAAATCTAGCACTTCCCAAGGCCTTTAAAAAAAACAACCAATGTTCTACGCAATTCCTCCGAATATATACATTTAAATGTAAAGTTACATTACAAGTTTTCTTCACATTACAAGAATGAAAGTGATCTCTGTAAAAAAAGCAAAGATCTACGACGAGCGATAATAATAATTGTAAATAAGGCAATGTACGGCCACAAACAACATAATGTGAAGTAAATCTAACTTCAGCCTGACATGTCGGTATGGGGAAGTGCTATAAATAGCAACACTGAAAGTAACATTAGTGAACTATACAAATACCCCCACACCAACCCCACCGAATAAGGATTAGGAAAGGGCCAGGGCCAGGATCACCTCCGGCTTTGTCCGCCAACTACGTTACTTTGCCAGCGGCTCTCCCCAATAACATTTGCTTAGCAGGGGTGTGTATATGGGTTCTTCTTTGCTGCTGGTCCTAAAAAGGGGGAATCGGGGGTAAAAACTTAAACACGTCACAGCTTATCCTAGTTAGGCTTGTTGTGTTCCACATATATCCTATTTTAAGGCACAATTAAAAGAAAAGCAGTTTGGACCCCGATTGCACGTCAGAGTGGCTTTGAACTTGACTAAGTGGAGAACGTTACGCGTGTTTCGGTGTGACACAAAAAGCCGCCTAGTGTCAGATTTAGAACTAAACCCTTATTTTTTCCTAGTACGGTTTTGAACTGCACTCACTAGGAGTAAGTAAGTGCAATTTTATGAGGGTCCGTCCACTTGAGAGTAGAACAGAGGACTTATAAAATTGTGACACTGAAACATGTGTGACATGGAAAGGAAAAGTTTTTTCTTCAAGATCAAACAAACACCACAGAGCATGAAAAGGTATTATGCTTATT
The DNA here is from genome assembly GCA_030323885.1 of Branchipolynoe longqiensis. NCBI lineage: Eukaryota > Metazoa > Annelida > Polychaeta > Phyllodocida > Polynoidae > Branchipolynoe > Branchipolynoe longqiensis. The sequence continues at coordinate 23,532,693 of CM059198.1, read as the reverse complement.
AGTTTTTGATGCTGTGGACATATTTCAAAGTAATTTTGTAATACTTCCATAACTTCTGATGTTATTGGAGTTGTAACGCATGTTTCATGTGACATGTAACGCATGTTTCATGTGACACTCAATAATAACTTGGCTCAGAGATTGCTAACAGTATGCACACAAACAAAGTTTTTGTTAAGGGTATTATTTCTACACATTACATGTATGCAAGTATGTCTTTTGAGTGTTACAAGTTTTGCTTATAATGGGTTCTTCTTCAGTTTTGGTCCTAAAAAGGGGGAATCGGAGGTCAAAACTGAAATATGTTACAGCCTATCCCAATTAGGCTTCTTGTGTTCCATATACATCCAATTTTAAGACACAATTTAAAACAAAAACAATTTGGACCCAGACTACAAGTCAGGGTGGCTTCGAACATGACCAAGTGCAGAATGTTACGCGTGTTTCGGCCGTCACAAAAACCTTCATTATGTAATATTTAGAACAAGACCCTTATTATTTCCTAGTTAGGTTTTGAACAGCAGTCACTAGGAGTAACTAAGTGCAATTTTATGAGTGTTCGTCCACTTCAGAGTAGAACAGAGAAGATATAAAATTGTGACACTGAAACATGCGTTACATGGAAAGGAAAAGTTGTTCCTTCATGATGAAACAAGCACCACAGATGGTGAAAATATTTATGCTTATTAGTTGTTGATGCTGTGGACATATTTCAAAGTAATCTTGGAACACTTCCCTAACTTCTGATGTTCTTGGAATTGTAACACATGTAACATGTAACGCATGTTTCATGTGACACTCAATAATGACTTAGGTTAGACACTGCTAATAGCATGCAAACAATGTATTTGTTCAGGGCATTATTTGTACACATTACATGTATGCAAATATTTCTTTTGAGTGTTATAAGTTTTCTTATGTAGAAAAAGATATTGCGATGACTTAGAGGATGAAGATGACAACAGGTGAACGCGTCATAGCGTCATAGCGCAACATCCTGTTTATAACTTGACACCACATCATCAGTAGGTGTGTAGATGCCCACGGTATATTTGAAAATCATGGTGAGAAGAGATTTGATCCATTATTGGATTTTGTATCGCGAAATAATTTTCGCCGTTACGCGTGTTTCATCTTCATCGAAGTGTGACACGCCACACTAATAGCATCATAGCGCAACATCCTGTTTATGACTTGACACCACATCATCAGTAGGTGTGTAGATGCCCACGATATATTTGAAAATCATGGCGAGAAGAGATTTGATCCATTGTTGGATTTTGTATCGCAAAATAAATTTTCGCCGTTACGCGTGTTTCACCCGTGACACAAAGTTTTTATTTCACTTTTAATGCATTTTAGGAAATAATAATATAACTTTTGTGTTCAGAACTAGGCATCTATGATGCTATCCTATTTAAAGCAGCAGGGTTTTTCCTGGCTTGCATGGTTGGATATTGTGAAAATTGAAGGTGAACGCGTGTTTCATGACGTGACACCTCATGTAACACGCGTTATGCTCACTTTCAAGCATCGTTGTTTTACACACAGACACTCAATAGTCCTAAAATTAGTTTTCTGACATTTTTGCATGTTACAACTTTGCAAATAAACTAGCTATGTTTGAATATTTTGGTCTACAATGAAGTAGTTTCCAACACAAGTAGTACTGTTTCACCATTCCCATTTTTAGCTGTCATATTTGCGTGACAAATGAATCTATTTTTGCAATAAAAAATAAACCAAACATTTTTTTCTCACTGGATTGCTGTCATTGCTTCTTTGGGGTATAATAAAAGGAATTTTCTTCATTTGGTATGAAAAGGAGAATTAATTTAGACAAAAACAGTTACAATGTGAGGACCAACCAATTAGGACCAGCAGCAAAGAAGAACCCATATATACCTATGATTGCTAATGTTATTAATGTAGTTTATATATATAATGTAGTTTATATATATTAATGTAGTTTATATATATATAGAGAGAGAGAGAGTATAATCTATTATGCTTATATAAAAGGGACGGAGCTCTGGCCTAATAATTATGATTATTATTATGACTATTCGTCTCTATTATTATTGTCCAATCGCTGACTTGCCCGTATTTGCCCTGGTCTTGCCTATGCCAGCGCTACCACCGGGTGCTTCCTGCCATTGCGCGTGTCGGGCAGTCAGTCTTTGCCCTGCTTTCAAATTTTTACCGGTAAGCCTGTATTATGCTTAGCCATGACGCAAATAAAGTGTCCTACCCATCACCTCCTTGTCTCTCTCCTTTTCTCGTAGCCCAACTTTATATATATATATATATATATATATATATATATATATATATATATATATATATATAATATATATATATATATATATATATATATATATATATATATATATATAAAAACTACATTAATAACATTAATAACATTAACAACCATAGGATTTTAATGGAACAATCCATTATGTTCAAGACATGTGCATAACCAGAGGTTTGCTCCACTCACTTGATAAAGAACGAATTAATGAATGATGAATGGTTGAGCAAAATGTTCAAGTTGAATTCATTATATATATTTGTTTAATTGAGAATATTTCATGTTAACAAAGCAAGTGGCCACATCAAGAATAGCTTTGTTACCGTGCATGGAGGCTAACTTCTTTCGGTGCTATTTTAGCATACATGTGGTCTGCCACAGCATCCGTAGTATACGCTGTAAAATGACCATGGCCTCAGCTGGTTTTTGTGATTAGTATCCTAATCAAATTGAAGGTCAGGGTTAGGGGTTATGGTTATAAATCTAAATGGTTGGCTGGTTGTTAGAGTTTTACGTCTTAGCAACAGCTAAGGTCATATAAGTACGGGGTTGCGTAAAGAGACTGCACACTGAAGTGCGTAAGTGCATGTAGGCCGCAAGGTAAAGTGGCACCCTTCTTTCTTTCGACAAGGATTAAAGGTTTTTTTTGGTGCGTATTTTGGGTAAATATGTTTATTCTGCTGAATAAGTATTTTGTTACCATCTACATATACGAGTGAGTAATGTACTATGTAGACATGTGTAACAGTCAGTAAACAATCAACCCACACAGGTCAATTCAATAAGTCGAGATTGTATGACTTAAGGGCGCATTCCTTACATGCGGTATGCGGTATGCGAATGCGACAAAAAATCGAAACGCCTTGAAGCCTATGGACTACATTCCTTACACGCGGTATGCATCAACTCAATCGGTCCCTGTAGCAATCGGTGCGGCATGCGGCACGCGAATAGAAACATCAGTCGCACTTGTCCATTAGTTTTAGACGAGGAGAGGCGACTGAGCATTACGGATCGGTCACACACAAGGGTGCTGAGGGGAAACATATGGTAGTGGTGGTGGTGGAGTTCAGTCAGTCGCACTTGTCCATTAGTTTTAGACGAGGAGAGGCGACGGAGAATTACGGAACGGTCACACACAAGGGTGCAGAGGGGAAACATATGGTAGTGGTGGTGGTGGGGGTTCGGGTTGGTAAAAATGCTACCAGAGCCACAAAAATATGAATACTTATCTATAATTTGGTAATTATAAAGGTAGGAACCCCCGTGTGACGTACGAAGAGGTACATAGATATAAATGCAATATTAGGTCATATACAGTGTAATATTGACTATACTTGTTTATTTTTATTTGTTAAATATAGCCAGTCGTGTGCCGCATGCCGCGTGTAAGGAATCATGCCATTCGCATACCGCATGCCGCGTGTAAGGAATCCGCCCTTAAGTGGGATAGAGTATCATGCTGATGGAAGCATGCTATCGCAGTGTGGATGGCGCTGCAGCAAGTCCCTCAGGCTACATGTATCCACAAATGCTGGTACCTGTCTTCTTGTAATACTAAGATAATACTTTCATTAAATGATGCTAGAACGTAAACAACCATTCAAAAAACAACAATCAAAAAGCTTCACATGGGCCATAGGTATAGCCCATACTTTGAATTCGGGAGAGTAAAGAAACTAAGTCAATATTATGAATAATATACCCGCCTTTTACCCATTTATAAACGAAAGTAATTAAGAACTACTATTTACGTCAGTAATGCACCATGTTATATGTAGATCAGAATCAAAGTCAGTTGACTAGGTAATTAACCACACTTAGTTACTTACTACTTAGTCTTAGTTAGACAATTGAATGATTCAGACAACTGGAATGCCTTCGATCAATCAATGCCTGTATATTTGGGTATTTTATCAAATAGCTGGTATGCAGGTATTGCAGGTGTAGCAGGTGTAGCAATACCTCAGGGAGTTTGACGCCCCTGCCCTGCAGAGTTGTAAACCACTGCCTTGTGGTACAGGTTCTTGACAGAACCGAAGGCTAATGGAGCAAACCCTAAACAGAAAACCATGTCACTGTGGCAGCATTAAGGGCGGTTGATGTATGGAACTCCCAACATCTCCCGACCAGCCACTGCAGGGACAAATAGTTTTGCACCTGTCTTGACATGTTCTTGCCGGTGAGAAACCTCTATTTGCTCCCCGAGAGAGTGCCGCTGGTAACTTGCAAAAGCCAGCAGCACTTCAACACTTTTGCAGGCAGCTTTCATGAAATGTAAACCTGAAGCTGAGAGACATTAACACTGACTCATGGACGCAACTCTCACAGCAGAGAGCTAAATGGAGAGCGGCAGTCAAGTAATGAAAGCAGTCTTTGTCGCATCGCGACCGACAGCATGATGATGATGATGATGATCAAATAGACCAATGCTAAATATCGTAAAAACGGAAAAGAAAATATAATAGCTTTAAAGTACACAGAGCATGTATGGTGGTATTACAGTATGGCTATGTTCGATCATAACACTTGAAGATTCTGGAATATATATCTATAAAATACCGAATTAATCAAATCAACGTTTAAAATATGACAACAATATGTAGATATATATGGAGATTTCCCAAATTAAACTCTTCTCGCTATGACTATATCGAGATTATTTTCGGCGTAGTGTCTACTCGTATGTGAGCTGAATGCGTAGCTTGGCGGTCTATTACTGATCGGTGTACGTGACCAGGTGCATGTATGTATGTATGGGTTGGTGGTGCCTGAGTGGGATGTAAATAGACATAGTGGTGCTGGCAGGTCTGGGTGTGAGTGCGCTCAGGGCCTACCCCCTCTGCTGGGATAGGGATCACCACACTCAAAGGTCAAGGTTGGTGGTGGCCATGGGGCCATAGAGCTTGTGGTGGTGGGCAGACCACTGGTATCCATGGGGACCAGGAATGCTGGATCCCTATTGGTAGGGCCATGAATGCTTGTTTCCAATTACGGGAAAGAGGTGGGGGTGATACTGTACAATGAACCCATGTAACCATATAAATAATAAACCAGAGGGCTGGACTCTCTCTTCTTCTTTACACTTTATACCCTTCCTTTGTCCTTATCTTATTGATTTCACCCTAGCCTGCCTACATAGCCACAGATTCGAGCATTGGACTTTACAAAACTGGTGACCACGACGGTTATTGACACAACGGTTAGTGATCATGTTGGTTATTGGCACAACAGGTTGTGACCACGTTGGTTATTGATAGGATGTTAATTTAAAAGATAGAAACTTGTTGGCTAATGCTTGTTTGGTGCGTTGTGTAGGTAGTGTTTTTTCTGCCATTTTTCTACTCTGTGGGTGGTTTGAAATTGATTCGGAATTTGATTTGTCGACGATTATTTCTGACAATACTATTTTAGAAGGTCCGCTAGACTTTATTGATGGTATGTCTGTAACGTGCCCTCATTGAAGCCTCGCGTGGCCACTAATTTTTTTTTTTTAATTTATGGGACGACTTGTGGCTTTTCTTTAACCTTGACACAGAGGGGTGAGGGTAGGAATATACTATGTCGGTTTTTGTTTAAAAAAAACCCTATTTCTCCCACTTTACAGACATATCTATACTTGGATTCAATTCTGCTAAATCTTTTCTACCACCGCATACAACAGCAGCTTGAAGATGCCACTCACACGCGCAAAGGAGGAACTGTTGCCTGATGAGTTTCAACATTGGTTTCAAGGTCAGTGTACACTGGTCAACTATTCTGCTGAAACGGGAGCGTTAGAAGCATGGTCTAAATTTATAACACTTAGGCTAGACATTCTTAAAGAAGAAAATGAGGAATGTTTATCTGATCTTAGGGACAGGACAGGACAGAATTACGGGAGGATAGAGAAGAAAGTAGGGAGGCACATGAACTATTGCAGGTTGAGCATAGACAGAGAGAGGTATGAAATAGATCATTAAAAGCATACGGCAAGTCTGTTTCCTATTAGACGGGTCAGACAGAGGGGCGTTATGTAATTGGATTGACTTGATCGAACGTATCGGGACTCTTGCAGATGTTTCAGACCTAGACATTATTCGCTTTGCTTTGTCAAATGAATGCTGTATGAGGTTCTTTTCACCACTTTTCAGTATAAAAATGCTAGGTCCTGGAAAGAAATTAAGGAAATGATAGCATCTACTCTTTTGACAGCGGATGATGTGGGTAGTGATGGCTATGAAGCAAGAGGAAGGGGAAACAGTAGTTGCATACTGTCAGCGGTTTAAGACTGCTCAGCTAAAGGTTGGGATCTTCCAACTGCAGTTTTTGGCACTGATACCTTCAAGATTTCTCGACTCCTTACTTGATGATAATACTAAGTGGTATGTAGAAACGAACCGACCAAAAACTCTTGAAGAAGCCTTTGAAATGTCTATTCTCGGTGATAGGTCTGTTATTAGGCAGCAGAGACGTGCTAAATCACGTCTTGGTAATTTAGCTATTTGTGAGCAAATGGATAGTCTGAATGGTACTTCTTTGGATTTTTCCAAGTCTTTCTCTTCTCACAGAGGTAAATCCTCTGGTTCAGATAGTCAGGTCCTGAAGACTATTCAAGATGAGATGAAATCTCTTAGAAAGTCCATACGTAACTTGTCATTAGGCGGTGGTGTTTCTGAGCATTCAGCGATTCACGCGGTAAATGCTGCGACACCTTCTCGTGTCAGTTCTTACAACCAAGGCGTATGTGGAGGATTGCCGCACATAAACCTAGGGCAGTCGGTCGGGGTAGAAAATGCCGCTGTAATTAGGCATACTCCAGTCGCACAGCACACGACGGAGCATGCGCTGTCAATGCAATACCAAGGCAGTAATGGAAATCTTTCACCCGTTGTGCAGACGCAGACATTACCAACAGGAACGCCTCACGCATATCCGCAGGCGTGGAAAAGTTCCGCAATGCTTTTAGGCAAAGAAGGGACAGTACAGCGCCAAAGCATACAATATTTTGTTTCTTATGTAATGAAGCACACATGATGCGCGATTGTCCATATAAAATAAAATAACCTTTGGGTAACGTTAACATGAGCGGGACTACACCTTCATGAAACTAGAAAGCACACTTGATGCACGTCCTTCAATTAATATTGAATTTCATGGATTTCATTTATCTGGTCTTGTAGACTCAGGAGCGGCTAAGCGTTTGATACATGTGTCTGTTTTTCAATCTTTAATTGACATCGGTGTATCCAATGGGCAATTGTATCCGGGTAGTAGATTGAGATCTGTCAGGACATCTAATTCCTACTGTATGTATAGCGTATATTTCTCTTTACAATACGTTAGGTCCTTCCTTTGTACTATTGTAGTAGATTCACTGAGCTTTGATATGCTTATAGGTACAGATGTAATGGAAATTTGTGCAGCTATAGAAATAAATTTGTTTCCTTGTGTGATATTCTACATCCGTGGATAGGCTATAAATAGAGGAATTGCAGGGATAGTTCTAGAATTAGACTATTGGAAGAATACAATTTCCTTCTTTATTTCCTGAATCTGACGTTAAACTCAGAGCTACTAAGGTTGTAGAAACGCATATCGATATGGGTAGTGTATATCCTGTTAATCAGAGATCTTATAGGATACCTTTGAGTAGAAGACATCTTGTAGAAAAAGAGTTAGATAGAATGCTTGAAGATAATATTATAGAGGCAAGTTGTAGTCCTTGGCCTTCACCAGTTACTATAGTGCCGAAAAAGAACGGTACCATTCGTCTTTGTGGGGACTATCGAAAGCTAAATGCAGTGACAACTAAAGATGCTTATCCTCTTCCCAGGATACAGGATATTTTTTTATCAACTTCGTGGAGCTAAAATTTGTTACCACTATAGACCTCAAATCTGCAGGCAATGGTAGACGAAGAAAGTAGACCTAAAACAGCTATTAACACTCACATTGGACTGTTTCAATTTAAACGTATGCAATTTGGATTAACTAATGCACCAGCTCTTTTCCAAAGAATGATGAATGTTATTTTTCTCATAGTTTTTGCGAAAATCTTGTTTGATTTATTTAGATGATTTTGTGGTATCAGAGTAAATGAATCTGAACTGTTGGGGCGAAAATATGATCCAGGATACATTGTAGTTAGAACATGGGGTTCGGTAGTAAACGTGGTAGGGCATAAGAACGACCTAAAAATTGTTAATCGAGAAAAGGTTCAAATAGTTGATTTTAAAATTAGTTGGGATGATTTGGCACCTAGATTAACTTGTACGGAGAGGTTAAAAGGTAGGGGGCAACCTTTGCCATTCAATCCAATTGTTTCTGACCAGGATAAACGAACTAATGTATTTTTGGTTGATAAAACAAAACAAAAACCTAAAATAATACATTCTCGTGAAATTGGTACTGGAGCGTTTACGCACCAGCAGGCACGTAGAATAGAACCGCATGTTGCTAGTTGTACTGTAATCCACAGAATTGACCAATCACAGCAAAGAACGCTGCGGAGTGATCAAGATTTTTTAACCATTACATCCAATGGCCGGACGATAAAATTCTTTGTCCACGCCACTAATTGGGAATGATTGTGTCATACCTAACCATTGCGCTAATATGAAGCGTGAACTAAAAATAGTGCAAGTTGACAGCTTTCGAACTGATCGACAGGGTTTACGAGGTTTAGTCATAAGAAATGTTTATGTTCCTAACTAAATTTGCGCCATAGTTTGCACGCAGTACCGTAAGTTGCGCCACTAATAAACATTACTAATTCAATGGAGTTACAGGCATGTTGGAGATGGGATAGAGTCCACAGTAGCATTACTATAGTAAGATTATTGACACATTTACTTACTGATGCTTCTACTTACATTTCAGGATGGAAGATTTGTATAAAATGGAGAAATGGTATAAACATGGACGGAGTTGTATAGACATTCTCGTGTACATCCATGTACCAAATAAATCTTGTTATTCTATCGTGACATAGATGGTAAAACATACTCTGGTGGTGAGTGTGATGTCACACTAACAATTAACAGATAATTATTTTCCCATTGACTTTCTATTTATCTAGGTTAATTGTTTGTAGCCAGGTCGAGTGCAGGTGTGCACTTGGCGTATTACGTAACATGGCAGACATGAGGTTGTGGTCAGCTGATTGAGCTGGAACTTGTTTATCTACTGGAAAACCTCTGAACTGTCACAGTAATTACGGAAATGCTCTGGGTTTGTTAAAACTGCATTATGGTCACTATAGCTCTGTTAAAACTTAGATGCTTTGGATTCATTTTCGGAGTAGACTAAGCAGGTGGAGAAGTGAAACTCTGGATGTGGAGACGAATGCAAGAAATCAAAGATGTTGCATGCCAGTGCTTGAGAGACAGCATTGAATATGTATTTGATAGTTCCAAAAATCTTACTCGACAAATGCGTAGAGGACCAAGACCACATTGCACAGCACCTTGATTCATGCATTACTGTAATAATCATAGTAATTTCTCAATCCTGAAAATTTATTCCAGAATACTAATCTATGTACTCTTTTCGTACTCATCGTACTCACTTGGAGTTAAAAAGTGAATGTGAATGGCAGATACAGTTCTTCTATTCGGGAAGGGGTAACTTTTTCGCGGTAGCAACTAAAAAAATATATAATAAATTAAGATATTAATCTTTTATCCAGCAAGTTTTTGTTGACACATTTGATATTTTTAATTTAGAACAATCAATGGTGATGTAAACATCAGCCTGTAAAGTGACTGAAATGTTATGTTTCTTAGCTCAAAATGCTTAATTATGGAGAGTTGTGTCTTAAACATATTCATTATATTATATTGTATCCATCCATCCATGTTTGTGCCAAATTGTTGTGTATTTTTGTAATTATTAATTTGGAATAAAATCGAAGTTTTGCCCTACGCATATCAGCAAACTTAATGGCTGTAGCCTTTGCTTTGCTGCCAACATTGATTGTTTTGTGTGGAATTGTACGTTTCTTAGCTCAAAATGTTTAACTATGGCCAGTTTTGTCTTAAATATATAATTCATCACATCATTATATTGCATGTGTGAATACATGTTTATGTAGCAACGCGCATGGTAGCACCGACGCCGTGTGAACATATGCACTATAAGCGACTGGCGGTCTGCACATCCCGACCCTATGGACAACTATTAGTCATAACTCTCTCAGTTATTCATGGATCGTCATGCAATAAACTGTCATGTAACCAGAAATAATATATCTGTTGTGGAGTAAGAGTTTTTCTGTATAGATATATATTTACTATTTAAAAATAACCCTAGAACTACGGCCATGTGGTACTCCTTGACCTGACTGCTCGGGCCTGCCCACGGACTGTGTGTGAGGGCACACCCTGTCTCCCAGCCCTGATGTCGGGTTGTAGATAGATCAGCATGCATCTGGGTCAAGTCTAGGTCAGTAGCTCCCTAGCACTGGTCCACCGACGGATTCTCTAGGCCTAATAGAAGTGTGGGCAAGTCTAAATGATAAACTATGATTGGTGGTGCAAGTTTGGCGAATCAGAATACGCAGTAAGTCTTATAACCAGTTTAAAGCTCATGAAATAAGGATTCCCAATCTTATTTTATTTTGTATGTGGGGCTAAAATTGACCTCAACATCGTGATTTTGCTACTGCACTGTTAGGAGTTATTTATATTTGTTGGGACAGGCTGTGTGTGTACCCCTCTGCACCCGCCTCTCACCCCACCCATCACCCAGTGTCTCCGACACAAGACACCATCTCGGAAACTGCCTTACTCTACCCTCGCTGGCCTGACTCACCCGATTCCGATTTACCCAACTCCGACTCACCCGCATCACACTTTTTACCAGGATTCTGCATAATGGACCATTTACAAGGGCACCCAATCTCACCATTGAGATCATGTTAGCTCGGGCCCAGTGAAAGTAATAACATGTTTTTTTTAATAATGAAAAGACCAAGATATCCAGAGCTATGTTAGAAAATGTGATATTTTTCTACATTAGAATTGGGGGGAAATAAGGACCTTCAGCCTATGTCTTAAGTATAGGAAAGAATGGGTCTCCAGGGACCAGGAATATAATGATTTCAGACAAAAAATATCACTTTTTCTAACATAGCTCTGGATATTATTGGTCATTTTTCATTATTCACAAAACATATTACTCTCACTGGGCCCGAGCTAACATACGCTATTTTAACACAAGAAGACGAATCTTTCTTTTTCCATTCCTGTTGCTAGTTTATGCCAAATTGTTATGTATTTGGGCCGTTCTCAGAAGTTGTGTACCAATACTGTGACATCAGTACCACAAAATCAAAATGCTGTCAAAGTCCTTACAAGCATCCTCAATATGTATGTCCTTTTGCATCTGAATAATTGAAAATCAACATATTCTGACATTTTAAGGTAAAATGATGCTCACACCCAATAAATAGCAGTATAACATGGAAACCAATCTGACTCCAAAATCAAATATTTTCCACACAAAGCTTGATATTTTTAGGACATTTCACATGCACTTGCTTTATAAACAGTAGTAATAATAACTTGAAACCTCATTGCTATGGTTTTGTCTTATTTGTGATGATTAAAGAGAAAAGCAGAAAAATATTAGCACGGTAACATTCCAAGTGGAATCAAGAATTTTACACAAATGTTCAGCTGAAATTTCAATGTTTAGGGCCAATTTCTTTTACTATACCATAACTGGGTCCATGCAGAGTGTCAAATGGTGAAAATAGTTTCTGTACTGTATCTGCACTCAAGTGTTTTATACATAGTTTACACATAGTTTCATAGTACTTGCAAGTGGAAATGAAATGTTACGATGCTAATGACTCAGAAAATGTTAACTATTTTTATTTTAAAAAAATTGAAATAAATGTCTTCAACTTAATGAAGACATTGTATATGACCATTTGAAGTGAAACATGCTGTTGTTCAGAGGTTTTCATTAAGTTTGTGACACTTTATTTTCAATGCTCTTGACAATGTCACAAATTAGTGATGTAACAGAAAGGATACAAGTCAGATTTGTATGGATCGAGCCTATAACTCTGGCTGGCCCTTTAGACCTACCGTTAATTTTATTGAACTAAATCATAGGCGAAATGGGCTGTTAGTAGGGGGGTGAGGCGCCGCCTTTAGGGAAGGAGGGTAATTAGGGGAGCTGCTTGGAAGCAGGCCTCCCAGTCTCCAGGCCGCACCCCAGCCTCCAATAACCCATAGTACATGGATGAAAGTGGTCTCCGGGAAAAAAAGCGGAAATGCTGATATTCTCCCATAGGCTTAGGATTGTCAGGTAATCCCTGAAAATTCCTGAAAGTCGATTTCATACATATTGGTATACGCTGATAGTGCTGCACCATTTGAAGCATGTATTAGTAGTATATGCTGCTAGTGCTGCGGCGTTTGCACCACATATCAGTATATGTTGATAGTGCTGTGGCATTAGAAGCATGTATTAGTAGTATACGCTGCTAGTGCTGCGGCGTTTGCCCCACATATCGGTATACGCTGACCCTGCTGCGGCGGTTGAAGGCATTAGTAGTATATGCTGCTAGTGCTGCGGCGTTTGCACCACATATTAGTATACGCTGATGGTGCTGCGGCGTGAAATAACGTATTGGTTGGTTGTTTGTTGGAGTTTTACGTCCTGGCAACATCTAAGGTCATATCAGGAAGGTCGCAAGGTATTAGTATACACTTATATCTACAGGCAAAATCCCGGAAATCCGCGAAATCGCGGAGATCTTTCATCCCTGATAGTAGAAAGGAGCATATCAAAAGGAAAGGTTACAGGAGCAGTCCTAATAATAACAATAGAAGACAGGAGAATTACATACATAAAAATATTTGCATAATTACTTTATACCTCGCATAAGTTATAACACAATAGTATTGTATTTATACAACAGATTTCATGGGTATTGATTATTCCATTGTCAATACCCATGAAATCTGTTGTATATATATATATATATATATATATATATATATATATCGAAAACTTAGTTAGTAGGGTGTTTACCGATCGTCACGCGTGCCAGGAAAACGGCACACAGAAAGAAAATATTGAACTTTCTGTACTCATTTCTTCATTACTTAGCTCACACACATCAGATTTGCTTCAAATATGTCTTAAAATGAAGCAAACTAATGTCTAGTCAAAGTCCCCATGTTTCAAATGTTATAAAGGTCTTAGAAAATATTGCTAGTACAAGCTGAAAACGTTGGTGCACTTCCGTGCCATGTGTTGGTAGTAGTCCCAGTCATTTTGGGAATCATCGGCTCACCATGCTAAATTTAGGGCAAGATGTTTTGTTATTCCTGGATTGTTAACCAATCAGATTTGTCTGAACTCATTTGTGTTGCTAGCAAAGACTATGACGTCATAGAGGTAGTTTCCCACTTTCAGATGGAGTTACTGGTTAAAATGTTATGTCAAAAAACGTAAACAAACTCGATTTTAAGTATGAAAATGGATTTAGACACCTTAGTGGGTATGTGATAATATTAAAGTAACTTCTTAGGAGTATTTTGGTCTTCACTGCATTAGAAAATGTTACACGTTATCTCCAGGATTTTACTTTAACTGAGCAGTGTTTAGCTATTTTGGGGCAACCTTTTGGCAGCCATCTTGGATTTATGCCTGCCACCTTGGATTTAAATTATTCCATTGAAAGGTAGAACTGACAAGGATTTTGAAAATATATACTTTATTATGGGTAACTTTGGTATTTTAAGAGCTTTAAATCATTTATCAGATTTCATATGTTGCAAAGTGATGCCTGGGACATCAATTTGGCCAATGGGGGACATGTGGCGTAGTTCATTTTCCGACACTTGGTGGCGCATCGGTACTAGTGGGCCTACACGGTCATTGACAATGCTTTGAGTTTGCCGGTACGCGCAGTGCAATACGTATATTTTATTCAAAATTAATAGAAATACAGAACCCTAACCTTATAAATTTAATACAATCTATTCACTTTATGTTTTCTATATGTATACCAAGCGGTTTGTCTTTAGGTCTTGTGGTTTTAGAGATATTTGACTTCTTCTGTATGAAGATTGCTCACGGCCATTGACAATGCACTGAGTTTGGCGGTACGCCCAGTGCAAAACGTTTACTTTATTCAAAATTAATAGAAATACAGAACCCTAACCTTAGAAATTTAATATAATGTATTCGTTGTATGTTTTCTATATGTATACCAAGTGGTTTGTCTGTAGGTCTTGTGGTTTTAGAGATATTTGACTTCTTCTGTATGAAGATTGCTCACGGCCATTGACAATGCACTGAGTTTGGCGGTACGCCCAGTGCAAAACGTTTACTTTATTCAAAATTAATAGAAATACAGAACCCTAACCTTAGAAATTTAATATAATGTATTCGTTGTATGTTTTCTATATGTATACCAAGTGGTTTGTCTGTAGGTCTTGTGGTTTTAGAGATATTTGACTTCTTCTGTATGAAGATTGCTCATAGTCATTGGGTTTGCAGTGTGACAGTTTGCCGAATAGGCCCACTCGTTCAGTGGAGACGCGAACGGCAGGAATTTGAACTAAAAAGTCGGAGGTCCCCCATTGTATTTTAACCTGTGGTAGCCATATAGGATTTGTATTTAATCAAAGTAAGCCCCATATTACTCCTAGTGATAAGGATTCACGTTACCCATGGTTTGTAGTACTTAATATGACTATATAATAAGTATCTTTATATTGGAAATTTAGCTAATCATGGGTGACTTTTTGGCAGCCATCTTGGATTTATGCCCACCATCTTGGATTTATATGATTCCATTCAAATGTAAAGTTGGCAAGGATTCTGAAAATATATACTTTGTTATAGCTAACTTTGGTATTTGGAGAGTTATAAAGCATTTATTACCAATTTTTCAAATAAAAATAACCAACTTGACCACATTTTATCACCCAGTATCAGTAAGTTTTCATTATTATTATCCTCTTATTTGATGCAGGCTTGTGGTAGCCTAGATACAAGATTTACCCGGTACTTGTAGTACACGGGTGAACGACAATGTAGTCTAAATACGGGGGAAAATAGCTTTAGTATGGAACAGGGAGTAGAATGCCTGCCTCCAATATCAAATGGATACTTATATAGTAGGTACCCCAAACCCAGGCTAATTACTTGTTGAATATGCCAAATTCTATCAAAAAATGCTCCACTTCAACACCTTGCCAAAACAAACCACAAAGGACTTTTACAAATGTATTACAGCAGAAACAACCTTTGTTCTCTTACCTTTAACCTGGTCTTGGATTCATTTTATTATTCAAATAAATAAGCCTGATATAGCTAAATATAAACTACCACCAACTCCCATTTTTCACTCTCAAACCATGTAATTTCCCAGGTGGAGATGTGTCATGGTATCCCTAGTAGAATTAGCTAGTGTACATCCAATTTGTGCAACAACGCCATTTGTTGATCAAAGTACCCAGGAAAAAGGTACTAATACCCCTAGATAGGTGAGATTCCGAGCTTTCCATTCATATAAAACTCTATATGTTTTAATTTTAGAGAAAATGCCAAAAAAATGATTGAAATTTGAAGTTACAAAAATTTCCATTTTAAGTGCTATTTTCTACTGAAAATATAATTTAAAAACCATTAAAAGTTGGTATTGAATTAAAGAGAATTTAATTTCCTGTCCAATCATAATATCAGCGCTCATGCGAACCTATGGCGCTCATGCGCACGGCGATTTAATGACTAAAAATGGTTTTTTGTTGTTGTTTTTTTAAAACTTTTTTTTTTTAAATTTGTTTTAAAATTTGTTTTTGGATACATTATTAGTTTAAGCGGAGAACTGGTCTTCCTCATTTCCACTGCTCATTTCCTTAGTTTTAATTTTGGGAGCTATAATTTTTTTCAAACTCAACATTTTTCATGATTTTGGTAAAATGTGCATTCTTTCTCCTCACTTATAAAATATTTAACTGTTTTGTAATGTATGTTGTTATGGATGTATTGAAGTATCTGATAAAGATGAATAGCACCTGAAAATTTCATCCAATTCCATTGTACAGTTTTTGTTCTGTGATTTTTCAAACTTTTCCAAAAAGCCAGTTTTTCACCAAATTTTATCACCTGCCAAAACTGGCTCTCTGGTGTTTTCAGCCTATTTATTTTAATTGTTCCCCATGGTTTGGGGCCTTGAAAAAAAATAGAGTTACTAGCACTACCCCATAGGCCCGGGATAATTAGAAAAGAATCAATTTGGGTGGCAATTTTTACCACCAGCGCACTCGAAAAAGTGCTCTGGGGCCTAATTTCACAAATGGTGAATTCAAGGAAAATGCTATTTTTACCAAGTTTGAAGGTCTATATTTTTTAAACTAGCCACCCCATGCACCTGTAACTGTATATACACTGTGTACAGACCAGGGACTCTTAGCCTCTGCCTTGTGGAGCAAGCTGGCTGATCCCTTTAAATTTTGGAGACCATCAAAAATGCTATCTTTTAGACTTTGCAGCGTGACCGATTTCAAGTAGGGTTAGTAAAATTTAAAAAGGCTGTATTTGCCTTAATACTTGACCGATTTTGACAAATGAAGTATCATTGTATTTCGAATTGCATATACTAACAGATGGAATCATTTATATCAAACTCCGAACTCATACAAAATTTCACTTGGGATACCTATATATAGGCATAGAGTTGATGAAATGGGAGAGAATGCAAAAAGACAAGATGGCGGCCGCAGAACGGCATCGATTTCACTTTTAAATCTTATTAAACTAGATATTATATTATATTTTTCAACTCAAAGGTAGCGGGCTATCAATAAGACATATATGTAAAGAATAATTGTTGCTTCTTAGATCGTGAAATTAGGCTCTCAATTCATTGACCTGCATTTTCGACCGTTTTTATATAGGGTTGGTATTCACCCGTGTACTGCGAGTACCGGGTGAATGCTTTATCTAGTGGTAGCCTATACAAAGCTTGTAGCTCTCAGTTCTTGAATTGATTTATGGTTGTCAATTTCTATGGAAATGGTTAATCTTAGGCCATGATTTGGTCTATAACTTTTGAATGAATAGAGATAGAAAGGTGAGGTTTGGACCATTGAATTTGTCAGAAATAATTCTATCAGAATGGGCTATTCAGGAGTGACCATACATCCATAGTAGTATCATAGTGCATACCAAATACATATATTTGCTGTTAAACAGGCTATAGGCTATAGTTAGTAATAGTATTAATACAAACAACATTTAATCGCAAACACTCTCAAACCAAAAAGCAGTGATAAACTTTAACCCGGAGCAAAATTCTTTAGTTTAGTTCACATGATGATAATATTACTGAAAATTGAGAACATAACCAGAAGACGATAAGTGTAATTTCAATGTAAATCACTAAATGTTAGGTCAATCGACATTTAAACCTTCTGTGTCACAGACAGCTGTGGATATCCGATAACAATTTGAAAATTAAAATCAAATAACAAACAGTATATCTACTCGGTGAGTGTGGGAAAAGGGAGGTGCGCAAAAACTGGACGGGAATGAAGGCAGTCTGGTGAATGAGTGATGATGTCGTTGAGCGATTCGTGGATTTTACCAGGGAACCAACTGCTGAACACGATGTGCTAAAAAGGGTCATTTGCAAGCGTTATTTACCTGTCATTTAGTTGATCCTTGGACCCCGGAAGGGGATGGACAACAAAGTGGATTGAACTCATCCTAACTGCTCATCTATTCCGGTCCAAATATCCACTTTTCCGCGGAAATTACAAAACAAATTTATGAACAAAGATGGGTACGAATTCAATTAGACGCCATGTTTTCCCCGATGATATTTGCACGAGTCCAATATTTATCAGAGCCATTATATGCACGGCACATACTTGCTAATAGTGGTTATATACACACGCAGACATCGTGCATATAGTGACCTACTTGTCACGACACGGTTAAACTATAGAAAGGCAAACACGAAACTGTTCTAGCTATTTGCTTTAAAGATAGCTATATTAAAAGCCAATATAATAACCTACAAATATATAAACAATATTAAATATGTGCATTCAATAAAAATGCATAGGCCTATGTATCTATCTACCTTTACTTATACTTATACTTATCCTCTTCTGCTTAAGAAATTAGGCATCAGTGCCTGTTAGCAGCTTTGGCCTGTCTAAGTGGGACCTAGTGAAATTATAGTTTTCGTGCGGCGAGCGCTGACTGTAGCGGTAAATTACCCAGTGCTTATCGAGGCGTCCTTTGAAAGAGTTTAAGCTTGGGGCATTCACTACATCAGCTGGTAATCTATTCCAAGTGTTCCCGGCTCTTTCAGTGAGGAAATTTTGACGAACTTGCTTGTTAATTCTGGGTTTGACGATCTTCTTATTATGCCCTCTGGTTATCAGACCGTGTGTTGGCTCGAGTATGATGTACCAGTTTTTGACTGTATAAGTTCCGCTGAGGTGTTTGTAGATCTCAATGAGGTCTCCGCGGGCCCTTCTGTAGTATAGGCTTGGCAGGTTTAGTGCTCGTAATCAGTCTTCGTAAGAGAAATTCTTCAGGCTTCGTACTAGGCGGGTTGCGTGCCTCTGTACTCTCTCGAGAAGTTCACAGTCCTTCCTGTACATTGGTGCCCATGCTGGATATCCATATTCTAGCTTGCATCTCACCAGGGATGTGCATAGCTTGGTCAGACTGACTTCATCCAGGTATGTGTAAGTATGTCTTATGAGGCCGAGTGTTCTATTGGCTTTCCCAGCCTGGGTCTCACAATGAATAGAGAAAGTCAGGCGTGGGTCTATCCAGACCCCCAAGTCTTTTTCGAGATCCGTGCTCTGCAACTCTATCTGTTCTCCTGCAGCTGTAGACATTTTATAGTTTGCCCTCTGATTGCTTCGTCCGAGGTGGAGCACTTTGCATTTGTTGGGGTTAAATCTTAACTGCCATGCATCAGCCCAATCTTGTAGGTTATTCAGGTCGTCTTGCAGTCTAGCTACATCAGACTCGTCTTTGATATGCGTGAATAGTTTTGTGTCATCCGCAAACATCTGGATGCATGTGTGTACTAATACACTTGTTGTTGTCTGCCCCTGAGAAAGTCTGCTACCCATTTCCACAATTCTCCCTTGATGCCATACTTGTCCAGCTTCATTAGCAATCTCTCATGGGGGACTGAATCAAAGCACTTTGAGAAGTCTAAATAGACAGCATCTACGTCACGTCCACCATCCATAAGATCTGTCCAGTGGTCCAGTGTTGCGAGTAGTTGAGTGATACATGATCTCCCTTTGATGAACCCGTGTTGACAAGAAGATAGCAGCTCGTTTTTGACCAGGTGTTCTATGATTACGTCGCGTATAGTCTGCTCCATCACTTTGCATGCTACTGAAGTCAAGCTTACTGGTCGATAGTTTGATGGTCTCAGTCGGCTGCTTTTCTTGTGTATTGGCGACACCCAACCCATTTTCCATTCCTTCGGGAGGATCCCATGTTTTAGTGACAATCTATATACCTGGCAGAGTGGTTCTGCTATCTGGTTTTTCAGCTCTCGTAGAACTCTAGGGTGCATTCCGTCTGGTCCTGGTGACTTTGACGGGTTGAGCTTCTCCAGTTTCTTCTTCACCATATCTGAAGTGATGAGGAAGTCAGTCAGTGGATGGTCGTAGTTCCTTTCATCGAACACTGGCATGTTCTTTAGGTCTTCATCCGTGAATACCGAGGAGAAGAACCGGTTCATCAGATTGGCTTTCTCTTTGTCATCTGTTACTAGGTTACCACTGTCATCGGTCAGGTTTATGATTCTCACTCTAGTCCTCATCTTGGATTGTGCATACTTGTAGAATGCTTTTGGGTTTGTCCTTGCCTCACTGGCGATTCTTTTCTCTAAGTCCTTTTCCGCTTGCCTACATGCCCACTTTACTTGATTTCTGGCCTTGGCATATGTGAGGTAATCCCTTCCATCTCCAGAACTTTTCCATGTCCTAAACGTGTTCTTCTTCTCATTCACTTTATCTCTAGCTTTGGCCGTCATATATGGCGGTCTTTTCTTCCGATTGTGCGTCGGTCTGGTTTTCGGTATGAACTGGTCCATGAGCTCTTTAACGTTGTTGGTTATTGTTCTCCATGCAGTTTCTATGTCTGTATCTGGTGGTATTTCCCAGCACATGTTGTGCGCTTTATCTCTCATATTCATGTAGTCACCTTTGTGGTAGATGTACTTGGCTTGATGATTCACGGGTGTTTCTACATAGCAGTTGAAGTCAAAGTTTATACACACATGGTGGCTTTTCCCGATTGGTGCATTGAGCTCTATGTTGTCTACCATGCCCTCCTCCCCAGATAGCACACAGCCGTCGGGCCGACGTCGGCTATTGGTCGCACCGTCGCGATCGACTTTCCACCGTCGGGCCGCCGTCGGGCCACCGGTGGATTTCCGACGTTAGGGTTCAATCCCTTTCCACTTTTGAGCCACCGTCGGGCCACCGTCGGGCCGCCAGTAGTGTTCCGACGTTGGGAATCAATCCCTTTCCACTTTTGAGTCACCGTCGGGCCTTCGTCGGCCCGATGGCGGTGTTCCGACGTTAGGGTTCAATCAAAACTTCCACTTTTGAGCCGTCGGGCCACCATCGGGCCGCCGGTTGTGTTCCGACGTTAGGGTTCAATCCCTTTCCACTTTTGATTCACCGTCGGGCCTTCGTCGGCCCGACAGTGGTGGGCCGCCGCAGGTTTGCATTCATTTTCCACGTCTCGTACACCGTCGGGCCACCGTCGCCCCGACGGTGGTGTCCCGACCTTAGGTTTTAAACCTTTTCCACTTTTGAGCCACCGTCGGGCCACCGTCGGGCCGCCGGTTGTGTTCCGACGTTAGGGTTCAATCCCTTTCCACTTTTGATTCACCGTCGGGCCATCGTCGGCTCGACGGTGGTGGGCCGCCGCAGGTTTGCATTCATTTTCCACGTCTGTTCCACCGTCGAGCCACCGTCGAGCCGACGTGGTGGGCCGCGCATGCGCAGTTCTTTAAATTTGGATTCCGGCTCGAGTCGCCCACGGAACACGTGCGATTGTTGATCAGTGTTCTTTTTCTACCAGTAACTCCAGAAATAACCGGAATTTTAAGGAATTATTTAACTGGTATGTTTATTAATATGTTTAGATTATTTTGTAAAAGTTTTGTAATTTATTACGAAGTATTAGTGGAATTATTCGTGTTAATACGATTTGAATCATCCGATACGGTTTGTTTACTTCGAATCGCCACCTGACTCGAGTCGCCGGCTCGAGTTGCCAGCGCAACACGTGCGATTGTTGATCAGTGTTCTTTTTCTACCAGTAACTCCAGAAATACCAGGAATTTTGAGGAATTATTTCACAGGTTTGTTTATTAATATGTTTAGATTATTTTGTAAAAGTTTTGTAATTTTTTACGAAGTATTAATGGAATTATTCGTGTTAATACGATTTGAATTATCCGATACGGTTTGTTTACTTCGAATCGCCAGCGGAACACATGCGATTGTTGATCAGTGTTCTTTTTCTACCAATAACTCCAGAAATCCCAGGACTTTTAAGGAATCATTTACCAGGTTTGTTTATTAATATGTTTAGATTATTTTGTAAAAGTTTTGTAATTTTTTACGAAGTATTAATGGAATTATTCGTGTTAATACGATTTGAAATACCCTGTACGGAATTTTGACGAAGGACCGCCATCTTGGTTTTTTCCGAGAAGACACTGTCACTATAGTGTCAATACGTACAGACTATATTAAATTTATATGCTATGGGTTCTCGATTTCTATTAATTTTGAATAAAACTAATATTTTTACAGTGACAGTGTCTTCTCGGCTCGTCGGCCCGACGGCATTTGTCGCCGTCGCCCCGATGGCGGCAGCCGCCGTCGGGGCGACGGCGGGAGGTTGGACAAAACAACGTCGGCCCGACGGCGTTTTCCACCGTCGGGCCGCCGGAGCGGCCGCCGTCGGGCCGCCGTCGGGCCGACGACTGTGTGCTGTCTGGGTCATTTGTGATGAGTAGGTCCAATGTGTTAGGCTTCTGACTACCTCGGTAGTGAGTTGGGTCCCTTACATGCTGGTATAAAAAACAGTCTCTCGATCAGGCACTCCATAAACCTTGTTGCCACATTGTTAACATCTGCTGGTGTTGTTTCCGTTCTCCAGTTGATATCGGAATAATTAAAGTCACCCATTATTAGTAGATGGGATGATTTTAAGTCGTTCGCTTCATGTATCAGACTTCTGAGGCGATCGTGGTTCTCGAGTGGGATGTTCGGTGATCTGGAGATCACACCTAGTGTTAACACATCATCATTCTTTAGCTTTACTCGGCACCACACTGATTCTTCAAAGTTACTCTCCTCTAGCAGTGATAATGGAATGGCGTTGAGACTTTCTCTGACATATATGATCACTCCTCTCTTACGTACACTTCTCCAGATTACTGAAATGGTCGTACCCATCGATCTTGAGTTCACTGTCCTCAGGGTTCATGTCTCTATTCTTTGGGAGAATTTCAGTAATTCCTATGATGTCTGCGTCTGTCAAAGCGATGATAACTTCTAATTCAGATCTCTTGTTAAGCAGTGAGTCAGTGTTGGTGTATATACATCTTATGAGCTTCTTGTGCAATTTTGTACAGTGTGATTCTTCATTTGTTGGGCCTGGGCCTCTTACTGCTTCAGTTTGAAGAACATGTCTACCATGTTCCATGTTCAGTTTCATGAGATACTTTTTAATCCGTACACTCTCTTTATTGATACCGGGGGTACTACGCCATATTTTCTAAAGTAAACTAAATTTCATTTGTTGAACTATGCTTCTGACGTAAGTTTAATGTCAAACGTGCATATATGTGTCTGTGTGGTGCCCACATGATAACGAAGTGGTGTGTTTATATCTTCAGACATGTGACCCTTTTGCACCGTCAGCTGAGCAACACCTTCAATTATTGGCTAGAATTTTGGGAAGGTCGCGGTCAATGGTCATGTGACAATTTGTCCGTACAAATCAATTGTATCACGAAGATATCACTCGTGACATTTTGTTGGACATTCATATGTATTGATAGAACTCCATGAGTTGGTAAATGTCCAGCGGCACTGCCGTCAGGATGTTGAGATTATACAACAATATCAAAATCAATATTTTGCTTTTAAAAGTATGTCTATATCTTAAGCATTTGATCGAATAGAAATATTACCTAAATTAGGCTAAAATGAATCTTCAATCTTGGACATCTTTGATATTATCATTGAAGTAATTAATTATTAGGCTATATATTATAGGCTATAGAATGAATGTGTGTTAAGGATGAGACTCTGATTCTGAATAGAAAGTCATTTATGCACAGAAGGTGTCAAATGCACTCTGTTCAAAAGTAGTCCTTTAATTGTTATCTACTTGGTGTAGGTCTAATCATAAAGGAAGTGGCTATAGAGGGGGTGTAATGACGTCACAAGACAACTTTCGGTGGCCATATCGGATGACATACAAGAAGGCTTTCAACTGCTTACACTGCTTATTTACTGATTTGTTGGTATATTTGTCCCTGTTTTGAGCAGTTTGGCCTCAGAAGTTGTTGCTAAAGTGCTGTCAGTAAACACATTGAATGTAAACTGCCCAGAACCTCCCATAACACAAGAAAACTTTGTTTTACTGCATCTGCATGCATTCACAACATGGCTAGGAATGGTGCTCGTAATCCGAGATGGCAGCCCGCTGACCGCTAAGTAATGACATCATGTGCACTCCCTCTATTCGTACGGGACACAACTTTTTCGGCTTTAGGATGGTTGACCTGTGCAATGACTTGCCAGAGAGTGTCGTAGCATCAGAGTTGGTGAACTGTTTCAAGTCCGGACTGGATGCATACTGGTCAAGTATTACGTATAGCTTGGAGCCAATGACAGTTGCTACAATCCACCACATCTGAAGGCCTGTCTCCATTTCTATTAATTAAGAGCGGCTAACAGGTCCAAGGCCTTTTATAGCTGTATCCTATTGATTGATTGATCACGTCGTATCCTGTCAGAACCCCATCGCGTTAGCCTAGGTTAGGGTTAGGATAAGGGTTGTTTCATCTTATGATTGGATCAAAGCTAGTCAAGTGACTACCGCCATATTAATAAGTGCTCTCCCAGACAGCACACAGCCGTCGGCCCGACGTCGGCTATTGGTCGGTCCGTCGGTACCGACTTTCCACCGTCGGGCCACCGTCGGCCCGACGGTGGTGTTCCGACGTTGGGAATCAATCCCTTTCCACTTTTGAGCCACCGTCGGGCCACCGTCGGCCCACCGGCGGTGTTCCGACGTTGGGAATCAATCCCTTTCCACTTTTGATTCACCGTCGGGCCATCGTCGGCCCGACGGCGGTGTTCCGACGTTAGGGTTAAACTTTTGAGCCGTCGGGCCACCGTCGGGCCTCCGTCGGCCCGACGGTGGTGGGCCGCCGCAAGTTTGCATTCATTTGGTATACCGTCGGGCCATCGTCGGCCCGACGGTGGTGTTCCGACCTTAGGTTTCAATCCTTTTCCACTTGTGAGCCACCGTCGGGCCGCCGGTTGATTTCCGACGTTAGGTTTCAATCCCTTTCCACTTTTGATTCACCGTCGGGCCATCGTCGGCCCGACGGTGGTGGGCCGCCGCAGGTTTGCATTCATTTTCCACGTCTGGTACACCGTCGAGCCACCGTCGAGCCGACGGTGGTGGGCCGCGCATGCGCAGTTCTTTAAATTTGGATTTCGGCTCGAGTCGCCAGCGGAACACGTGCGATTGTTGATCAGTGTTCTTTTTCTACCAATAACTCCAGAATTACCCGGAATTTTAAGGAATTATTTAGCAGGTTTGTTTATTAATATGTTTAGATTATTTTGTAAAAGTTTTGTAATTTATTACGAAGTATTAGTGGAATTATTCGTGTTAATACGCTTTGAATCATCCGATGCGGTTTGTTTACTTCGAATCCCCACCTGACTCGAGTCGCCGGCTCGAGTAGTCAGCACAACACGTGCGATCGTTGGACAGCGTTCTATTTCAACAAATAACGCCAGAAATCGGAGGAATTTAAAGGAATTATTTAACAGGTTTGTTTATTAATATGTTTAGATTATTTTGTAAAAGTTTTGTAATTTATTACGAAGTATTAGTGGAATTATTCGTGTTAATACGCTTTGCATCATCCGATACGGTTTGTTTACTTCGAATCGCCACCGGAACACGTGCGATTGTTGATCAGTGTTCTTTTTCTACCAGTAACTCCAGAAATCCCAGGAATTTTAAGGAATCATTTACCAGGTTTGTTTATTAATATGTTTAGATTATTTTGTGAAAGTTTTGTAATTTATTACGAAGTATTAATGGAATTATTCGTGTTAATACGATTTGAATTACCCTGAACGACACTGTCACTATAGTGTCAATACGTACAGACTATATTAAATTTATATGGTATGGGATCTCGATTTCTATTAATTTTGAATAAAACTAATATTTTTACAGTGACAGTGTCTTCTCGGCTCGTCGGCCCGACGGCGTTTGTCGCCGTCGCCCCGATGGCGACAAACGCCGTCGGGGCGACGGTGGGAGGTTGGACAAAACAACGTCGGCCCGACGGCTTTGTGTCGCCGTTGGGCCGACGGCGGCAGCCGCCGTCGCCCCGACGGCGTCGGGGCGACGGCGGCTGCTGCCGTCGGCCCAACGGCGGCAGCCGCCGTCGCCCCGACGGCGGGAGGTTGGACAAAACAACGTCGGCCCGACGGCGTTTTCCACCGTCGGGCCGCCGGAGCGGCCGCCGTTGGGCCGCCGTCGGGCCGACGACTGTGTGCTGTCTGGGCTGGCTGTTGATACGGTCCCATAAGAATAGCCACTGCCAATTATAAATCCGAGTCGGTTAGACAATTTTATCCTAAGTGCAATAGTGTAGCCTGTAGGCGTTTTCAGATTATTGTGCAGGACTAATAGTAGTGTTTGTCTCGTGCACCCAGATAGCACACAGCCGTCGGGCCGACGTCGGCTATTGGTCGCACCGTCGCGATCGACTTTCCACCGTCGGGCCGCCGTCGGGCCACCGGTGGATTTCCAATGTTAGGGTTCAATCCCTTTCCACTTTTGAGCCACCGTCGGGCCGCCGGTAGTGTTCCGACGTTGGGAATCAATCCCTTTCCACTTTTGAGTCACCGTCGGGCCTTCGTCGGCCCGACGGCGGTGTTCCGACGTTAGGGTTCAATCAAAACTTCCACTTTTGAGCCGTCGGGCCACCGTCGGGCCGCCGGAGGTGTTCCGACGTTAGGGATCAATCCCTTTCCACTTTTGATTCACCGTCGGGCCTTCGTCGGCCCGACGGTGGTGGGCCGCCGCAGGTTTGCATTAATTTTGCATTAAAGTCGACGGTGAATGTTTGGACAAAACAACGTCGGCCCGACGGCGTTTGGCGCCGTCGCCCCGACGGCGGCAGCCGCCATCGCCCCGACGGCGTCGGGGTGACGGCGGCTGCCACCGTCGGGCTGACGGCGTTTGGCGCCGTCGCCCCGACGGCGGGAGGTTGGACAAAACAACGTCGGCCCGACGGCGTTTTCCACCGTCGGGCCGCCGGAGTGGCCGCCGTCGGGCCGACGACTGTGTGCTATCTGGGTGGGTTGTGCTTTCCTGCATAATTCATAACAAAAGACTGGACTGGGAGTAAATTTATAATTTATTTACATCTTCAAGATTATTCGTAGCAAATAGGTTTGTACATCAATCATTTGTAAGTATACAGAAGTATTATACCACTTGTCAGTTTAAGTCATATCATAAGAACACACATGCTATGTTATTAAACACACACTCACAGTTCGGGGTTCGATTCAACCGAGAAACCTCTAACACTCAGCCCTAGTAGCCGTATCGTAAGTACAAGAGGTAGGGAGGGTGGGGGAAAAAACGCCTTCCAGGTGTTTACTGTATGAGTGCCAGGACCAGGTGAGTTGGAGATCCTAGGTATTTCCACCTCAATATATACTAAGGGTTTCCTTGGAGATTGTTGTTGACATTTGATTTTAATGCTTGGAGACATGAATGTGTCCTGACTACCGGACCTAGCAACACAGATGCAAAGTCCTTGGATCACAGATTGAATTGAGTGGTTATGGCAACGCATACAAGTTTTGTTTACATCACTTGGCAACACCAGTTTTGAAAGTCAGAGACCTTCTATGTTGTGGGTTCAGTCATTCCAACAGAGTTCTTTGGCATTTTTAATAAAGAACAAGAAATATGAATTAAATCTTAGTTTTTAACATTAATGATGATTTATATAACATACATAGATAGATCTTGGAATTGTAATTCTTTGAGATAGTCCATTAATAGTTGGAGATCAATTTGAATTTTATTTAAGTTCAAGTTTATAAATTTCATTAGATACATATTAGCAAGGTATTTGATTTCTTTGAAACTATGAGACCATTATCTCTAGAATATGAGTTAACCCAGTTACTGATGATTTATGTAACATACATATATAGAACTGGGATTTCTAATTCTTTGAGATTGTCCATTAATAGTTGGAGATCAATTTGAATTTTATTTGGGTTCATGTTTATAAATTTCATTAGATACATATTAGTAAGGTATTTGATTTCCTTTTGAAACTATGAGACCATTATCTCTAGAATATGCATGAGTTAACCCAGTTTATCTATTATAATGCTTTAGAAGCTCAATCTAGTTAGTAGATAGAACTTAATCTCAGTTTGAACCCATTTGTCAGTTTACAAGAGAACAAAGAAGGAATAAATCCTAGTCTAAAATTACTGATGAATTATATAACATGCAGATATAACTGGGAATTCTAATTCTTTGAGATTGTCCATTTAAAAGTTGGAGATCAATTTAAAATTATTTAAGTTCCTGTTTATAAATTTCAGTAGATAAATATCAGCAAGGTAATTGATTTCATTTGAAACTATGAAACCACTATCTACAGAATATGAGTTAACCCAGTTTATCTAGTATTTTTGCTTAGAAGCTCAATCTAATTAGTAGATAGAACTTCATCTAAGTTTGCACCCATTTGTGAGTTTACAAAAGAACAATAGAGATGAATAAAATCCTAGTCTAGAATTTACTGATGAATTATATAACATGCATAGATAGAACTGGGATTTCTAACTCTTTGAGAAATCCACTAGCAGTTGGAGATCAACTTAAATTAATTAATTTCATAGTTTATGACATTTTTATATTATTCCCCTTTTTTCTTTTTTTAATTTAAAATAAATATTTTATATGCTATCAGAACAGTATCTCCAGAATATGAGTTTAACCAGTTATCTATTAGATTACTTGTAAGCCCAAACCAGTTATTTAGAATACGTCACACTATGTAATAGAATTACTTGGTTAATCAGGAGCCAAATGAAATAACTGGGTTTTCTAAATTAAGGTTAATAACTTTTGTTTTTGATTATTTCTTTGCCTGTCAGCATAGTGTACAGAATAATAAGATCTCAGCTGTGAGTTATGCCAGTTCTTATGTTTTAACTTTGTTCTGTTTTTGGCAACCAAGTAATTCAGTAGATGTGAGGTGACCAATTGTTATGAATTACTCATGTTACTACATAACATGCACAATTCATAACAAAAGACTGGACTGGGAGTAAATTTATAATTTATTTACATCTTCAAGATTATTCGTAGCAAATCGGTTTGTACATCAATCATTTGTAAGTATACAGAAGTATTATACCACTTGTCAGTTTAAGTCATATCATAAGAACACACAGGCTATGTTATTAAACACACACTCAAAGTTCCGGGTTCGATTCAACCGAGAAACCTCTAACACTCAGCCAAATTGCGTAGCGAGTGTTAGAGGTGCAGCACTAAACACATTTTTAGGAACGTAATCAAATATCGCTGAAGAGCGCCATCTACCTAACTCACGGACATCATTGATAGAAGCACCCGCCTCCGCGCAGGCCCTGGCCGCACCTCTTCTTAGGCTATGAAGAGTGACGGCCTCAGGATTAAGGTGTCCGGTTTTAACAAGAGCAAGTCTTATTGCTGCTAACAAGGTAGGGCCTGAGAGGGGAGCGCCGGACGGGAGCAGAAACGCAGGACCCGCAGGGACAACTTGCGTAGACTCAACATACTTGCGCCAGGCTTTCAAGGGACAGCAAGTCGCGCCAGGAATCGCTGCTATTTCCACCACATACCGGCCTGATGCTCCATGTGAGGTTTTAGTTGATCGAACCCGGATCAGAAGCGTGTGTCTGCTTTCACGTATATCCGCCCCTACGAGTGCGTGGCCCGGATCGTCGTCTCGACCGGAAAATAACAAGTTACATTGCCTTAATAACGTGAAGTAACCTATTAGAGTTGCAGCAATCAATACATTTGCTATGCTACCGGCAGATTTAAAGTAGTGAACTATAGTTATGATATCGTTTACAGACAGAGGGAGTGCCTTAGTTGGACTATGCGTTGACAATCTACACACTCCTTTCTTGACCAATTTAACAGGATATGACTCAAACGCTTGTACATCACCACCATACATAGAGACCCAGGTTTTCGCTCCACTGACATAGTTATTAAGAGCTCCTGGAGTTTTAATTGACCATATAGCTCTGCTACATACGCCATTACATCATATATTTGTGGCTCAGTAGGATTTACTTGATAATTTGCACAATACTTCAGGTAAGCCCTAACATGGTACAGTTTGTTTTTCCAAGTTCCTGCCGACAGTCCTGCTTTAAACAGATCTAGTACTTGTTGATGAAGGCCATCAGGGAGATCTGGGAAGGTAGAGCCAATAACACTATCTTCCCAGATCTACAGATTTAAGTCAAATACGGATACTTCATGGGAAACCCGGATCCTCGTGAGTCCGAGTTCGGTACAAAGAGAATCTGCGGTGAATGCCGCTTTACCATCAAGGTGTCGCCTGCTCAGAGCATCGGCCAGGACGAGGTCCGCGCCAGGTTTATGTCGTATTTGCACCTCACAGCTGTGATCCGCTGCATAACGCCAAATTTCGCGCGCACAGGCACAAAGGACAGGGTCCTTACCAGCGCCCGTGTAGAGTACTTGCTGTGAAGCCATGTTGTCAGTATTGATAATAATTCTATAATTTTGAATATCTGGAGGACCGAGATTTTGGAGCGCAACAACCAAGTTCAACGCTTCTAATTGCGCTATGTTAGTGTACAAACAGAGTACATCTCCAGAGTAAAGTTCAGAATAATAATTTGACTCAGAATACGCACCGGCCCCTTTTAGGGAAGAGTCACACTCAATTAACCAGTCACACCTTGGGGAAGTATTTAATAGTACGAGGCCATTTGTATTCTCAGCATAACGCAAGAACCAGCTAATGTCTCTCATTAGCTCCACAGTGACCCTACGCCTGGACTTATATGGTGTATCCCTAAGCATATCTAAGATTCTATTCATGAAACGACGTGCAGGGGTTATACATTTGCAATAAATTGCAGTCTACCAATCAGCCGTTGCAAGTCTTTCCTACTAACTAGTTTACCCTCTTTCCAAAGTTTACATTCATCTAGTATTTCCTTCAATTTTAAATCTGGTATTTTTATCCTCATTAATTCCGTATTGATATTGTAACCCAGCCAATCAAAATCTGTAGTTGGGGAAACACATTTCTTCAAAGATAAATTTAGACCTAACAGACTAGTAACTCCTAAAATTGCATTATAGGCCAGCATTGCCTCTTCCTCATTTCGAGCTACACCAGCAAAGTCATCAAGATAGCAGAGTACAAAGTGACCTCTTTTCCTAACTAAATGGATCACCGCATTAGTGGTACGGGCACAAGCTAGCGATGATGTTCTACATCCAAATGGTGGAGCGATATCGAAATAGTAGCGCCCACCTACAGTAATCCCGAATAGCGGCACTGAGAGGGGGCATGTACGAAGTTGCCTATAAGCTCTAGCCAGGTCAATTGACCATAAGAAAGAACCCTTGCCTAAATTAACCAATTCATTCGCTAAGTCCATAATGTTAGGCAGTGTATAGCTGATCTCCCGCCCTTGATAAAAACCTTTCAAAATTCCTGAGTTTACACTAGCACCTTTTGGAAAGCTAAGATCCACTATAATACGTCTTTCTAAGGATTTCTTTTTAGGTCTAGTCATTATAGGGCTTATCTGAGCCCAAGGTGTGAATGGCAGTTTTTTGAATGGCCCTAGCAAAGCATTGTGTTTTAATTCTGTTTCAATGTACTTGATCACCCAAACGAAATTATTTGGGTCCTCCTTATGATTGACATATGAAGGAGTTGGAGGTAATGCTTTTGTATAGTCAGCAGGCCAACCATACTCTAGATAGCTCACGATTTCAAAATCATCATAGTCCTGTAGTAGGAACTTCCACATAGGTATGTTAAGGCCGGAGGGTATAGGTATCCGGGCAGATAAGTAATTTGGCAAACCCGAATACCGTACTTTAGCATATATAGCAAGATATTGACTCGAGACAACAGTGTCTGGAGCAACAGTCGGCCAGAAACCGAGTAAGTTTGATCTGAACGCCACCGGCGAAATGGAGCGGTCAGGAGAATTTGCGAAGTTATTATCAATACTGTTTTCAGAAGTCGTACGTAAGTTTTTAGACAGGGTCGTGGAGACCCGAGGTAGAGTGGTAGTGGTACCACGATCGACATTCGCTTTGCACAAAGTTGAGGATGATCCAGACTCAAGTGGATGAGTCGAAGCCAGAGGAAGGTCATTTGATTTCTGAGAATCTAATGAGCTCTTGGGATCTTCATCAAAACGACGACTGTTTACCGTATGTGAAATCAAGCTGGGAAATTCTGACAAATCACTATCAAGAAATTTTGTACTAACACTCTGCAAACTGTCTCCATTACTTAATGAAGTTTTACACTCAGTCATCCCAGGACCCCCTTTACAATCCAAAATATCTGTGCTGCTCAAATTTTTATCTACCATATCAGAATTAACAAGGGACGGTATGCCAGAGTGACTAACCTTAGTTCCCAGCTTGGAACCAGTAATGTCGTCGTCTTGTGAATGCAGGACGAAAGATTGGAGCACGTAAGTTGGAGTACGGAGCACGTTAGTTGGAGCACGTAAGTCATCATCACGGCAGGTGTTTACTGTATGAGTGCCAGGACCAGGTGAGTTGGAGATCCTAGGTATTTCCACCTCTATATATACTAAGGGTTTCCTTGGAGATTGTTGTTGACATTTGATTTTAATGCTTGGAGACATGAATGTGTCCTGACTACCGGACCTAGCAACACAGATGCAAAGTCCTTGGATCACAGATTGAATTGAGTGGTTATGGCAACGCATACAAGTTTTGTTTACATCACTTGGCAACACCAGTTTTGAAAGTCAGAGACCTTCTATGTTGTGGGTTCAGTCATTCCAACAGAGTTCTTTGGCATTTTTAATAAAGAACAAGAAATATGAATTAAATCTTAGTTTTTAACATTAATGATGATTTATATAACATACATAGATAGATCTTGGAATTGTAATTCTTTGAGATAGTCCATTAATAGTTGGAGATCAATTTGAATTTTATTTAAGTTCAAGTTTATAAATTTCATTAGATACATATTAGCAAGGTATTTGATTTCTTTGAAGCTATGAGACCATTATCTCTAGAATATGAGTTAACCCAGTTACTGATGATTTATGTAACATACATATATAGAACTGGGATTTCTAATTCTTTGAGATTGTCCATTAATAGTTGGAGATCAATTTGAATTTTATTTGGGTTCATGTTTATAAATTTCATTAGATACATATTAGGAAGGTATTTGATTTCCTTTTGAAACTATGAGACCATTATCTCTAGAATATGAGTTAACCCATTTTATCTATTATAATGCTTTAGAAGCTCAATCTAGTTAGTAGATAGAACTTAATCTCAGTTTGAACCCATTTGTCAGTTTACAAGAGAACAAAGAAGGAATAAATCCTAGTCTAAAATTACTGATGAATTATATAACATGCAGATATAACTGGGAATTCTAATTCTTTGAGATTGTCCATTTAAAAGTTGGAGATCAATTTAAAATTATTTAAGTTCCTGTTTATAAATTTCAGTAGATAAATATCAGCAAGGTAATTGATTTCATTTGAAACTATGAAACCACTATCTACAGAATATGAGTTAACCCAGTTTATCTAGTATTTTTGCTTAGAAGCTCAATCTAATTAGTAGATAGAACTTCATCTAAGTTTGCACCCATTTGTGAGTTTACAAAAGAACAATAGAGATGAATAAAATCCTAGTCTAGAATTTACTGATGAATTATATAACATGCATAGATAGAACTGGGATTTCTAACTCTTTGAGAAATCCACTAGCAGTTGGAGATCAACTTAAATTAATTAATTTCATAGTTTATGACATTTTTATATTATTCCCCTTTTTTTTTTTCTTTAAAAAAAATGTGTATATGCTATCAGAACAGTATCTCCAGAATATGAGTTTAACCAGTTATCTATTAGATTACTTGTAAGCCCAAACCAGTTATTTAGAATACGTCACACTATGTAATAGAATTACTTGGTTAATCAGGAGCCAAATGAAATAACTGGGTTTTCTAAATTAAGGTTAATAACTTTTGTTTTTGATTATTTCTTTGCCTGTCAGCATAGTGTACAGAATAATAAGATCTAAGCTGTGAGTTATGCCAGTTCTTATGTTTTAACTTTGTTCTGTTTTTGGCAACCAAGTAATTCAGTAGATGTGAGGTGACCAATTGTTATGAATTACTCATGTTACTACATAACATGCACAATGCTGATAAATATTTTTTTAAAGTATATAGTTTCCTACCATCATATTCGTCTTTTATAAGGATGCACTATTTAGTTATAAATTACTGGTAATTGACATTTAAAGGAAAATTGTACATCTAGACGTCTATGTCAGCAGCTAGGTTTCTGAACCATTAGATAGGTCCTGAGCTCTAATTATTAGCTGCGGGGCGGGAGTAATCGTTGATTTGGGGGGCCTTTTCAACTGCGGACAATTGGTCTTCCTCATTCCACTGCTCCATATCCTGGGCTCCGTCTTGGAGATGGCCCTGACATCACGCTAGTCTGAACGGCAAAAGCAGTTTGTTGTCTCGAAAATGGCCACCCCCCCATAGGCAGTGGCCATTTGCAATGGAAAAGCTGCGCTGTGATTGGCTGAAACCACTGAATACGGCAGCCATTTTTGAGGCACTTTTTGTCTCCCGTCTGAAATGGGAGGCGTCTCCGAGACACACCCTGAATGCAAATAGGCCAAAAACCGTCGCGGAGACGTCTCTGCAGCGCCTCCGAGGCACACCCTGAACGCAGCCCAGGAAATTCCGAGCACCAGGCCTTGCCTGATTCAAATCTCATGACCTGCCACACTGAACATGGATGTGCAGTAATTCATGAGGCACCATGTTTATATTGCTTTTCACCATTAAAAAGGTAGGGCCAACATGAACTGTCTATTCATGTAAAGTATCGAATACCACCTTTATTAAAAGACACTGATTTTAATGTACACTGTCCATGATACCGATTAGCGTACAATGCCAGATAACCCATGTCAAGTTTGATAAATTAGTACATTCAATATCCTTCTATCTTGTTATGATTAGTATGGGTAATATTAAAGTTGCATAGTCCGATGGTTTTGAATTTCTGTACTTTTTCTGAGATATATATATTAGATCGATCACTAGTATCTACTTTACATTAGTTCAAAGTTACTTTTATTTTAAATGGTAAACTTTTGAGATATTTTGAGTGCAAACATGGAAAATTAGTTTTGGCAAGCTTGCCAAAACTCTGACACCATAGACTTCTGCAGTAACAGGTTCTGTTAAATTGACTCAGTATTGCCTTCTACGCAGAAACAAATGCTTAATAAGTGCATCAGTATCTAAGTTAGATATGTAAAATCAAATCTAGATATTTGGTTTGGTTTTGAAAATTTGATATTTCATCGGACTATGCAGCTTTAAAATGAATTTCAAATAAAAATTTTGTTAAAAAGAGACTCAAGTAAGAATGATTTATCATTGTAGCAGGATACTTGGGATATTGGGAATGTATTCAAATCCAGGATTGTCTTCAGTTAATACTCATGTTTCCATTAAATTGTAAAACTCAAACATTTAGTTTTCTTATGCATATATTTATTCACAGCTACATACATACAAAACTGCCGTACAACATACAAGCGCAGGCATTTTTCACTTGTTCTTCGCACACCTACATATATGATATTTAAAAACATCGCGTCTCACCCATTTATAATGTAACTTCCAAACCCGAACCCAATATCATCTTCAAATTGAGAAGCACCATAAAACACAAAAACCACGTTTGCAATTACCAATTCACTATGAATCAGTCATTCGAAAATAATGTTAGCATATGCATCTTTATTAGGATCTGAATTAATAAGACGCTATGGATTCCATGTTTTACGGCATCCCGCTATGCACCGCTGCCTCGTTCTGGTGATTACTTGAAGACTACACTGTGCAGCATGGCGCCCAGGCACTGCACGATGTTCTCTGTCATGATAACGTCCACGTGTTCCTCCAGGTGGCGCTTCGGGTCCTGTTTGCCCACGTTCTTAATGGCGAGCTGTTCTGGCGTCATCGTCTCCTCCTCCTCCAGAGCCTGCAATCAAAGGCACACAGTTTTGAACATTGCCATTACCACTCCATTCACCCATCTCAAGTTTCATTTGGTTGATGGTTAAACGAAAATGGGAAGAATACAGTGTTTGTTGTTTTACATCCTAGCAACATCTAAGGTCATATCAGGACGGGTACCGACTTGTGACAGTGCGCACTCATGGCGATTTTATAGTGCTGTCCCACTGGGAAACCAGGCCACCGGCACCATGACCTGGTATCCCACTCAGTCATATTATCCTGACACTGAGCACACCAGTCCTTGCCCTGTCCTAATAATACCGAGCGCCTGGCTAGGAAGAGACAAGTATCAATTTTTAAGTCATTGGTTTGACTCAACCGGGGTTCGAACCCATGACTCAATGATCTACCAGCACGGGAGACGGACGCTCAAACTCATTCGGCCATCCCGTCGCATTGCAGATAGACCAGGGGGCTACCTTCCATATACACAGATACAAAGCCGCGTACTACATGAAAGTACAATTAAAATAT
Organism: Branchipolynoe longqiensis; assembly: GCA_030323885.1. NCBI lineage: Eukaryota > Metazoa > Annelida > Polychaeta > Phyllodocida > Polynoidae > Branchipolynoe > Branchipolynoe longqiensis. The sequence goes on along the minus strand of CM059198.1, from coordinate 23,496,187 downwards.
ATATATATATATATATATAAGTGAAGTGGGCGTGTCTACTCGCCTTGAGCAATTTGCGCGCGCGCGATTTGCGAGCGCGCAAATTGCTAACACTTGTGCACGCGAGGGTTCCCGGTGGTAAAGCGTTGCTTGGCGACTAGCCAAGCAACGATAAAAGGTCGGGCGTTCGGACCCAGACCCATCGGACGTGTTTTTGCATGCTCCGATGTTTTAGCCGATATTTAGGATTTTATTGTCGAAATTCCAAACTTACGAGGAGAAATGTTTAATTTATTAGGTAATATCGTCGATATCTTCATCTCTAAAAAGGAATATATTAAAAAGATTACCCATTAATAGTCTACAACTATTCAATGGTAATGGTGGGGGAAAATAATAAATAAATAATTCGGCAATGGGTGTCAATGATGAAAGTGGTATCCCGGCGGAACGGGCAAGATATACCACCCTGAGGACAGTCGAATCTATTTATTTAATTTTTCCTTACCCTTGTACTAGTTCACTGCCATTCTGGCTTACAGGATTATAATTCTATTGCACTATTTAATAAGGGAAATTTGCGCGCTGGCACTTTTCCCGTGTAGAAGATATATTGCCAGAGTTACTCGTATATCAGGGTTACAAGCTTATAAAAAATATATATATATATTCGGAATTTCTGATGAGCAGAATTGCACTGTAAACTTTATTTTATGGTGCACTCAGTTCGCGCCTAGCGCATTTAGTAAGTACCTAAGAAGGCGTTTATTATGTAATGTTTTCTTTACTACTTGTACTTTAAAAAAAAAAACACAACGAGAGGTAAATTTGTTTCCTAGGCGTAGGCCAAGGAACGGTCATGGGATCTTTTGTTTCTAGGGTGCTACTCCCGGGAGCCGTTGTGGTCACGCCCACTTTTCTCTTCTTAGACGAACATCAATTCTTGTTGTTCGTCTGGGGGAGCAGTGAAGTGGGCGTGTCTACTCGCCTTGAGCAATTTGCGCGCGCGCGATTTGCGAGCGCGCAAATTGCTAACACTTGTGCACGCGAGGGTTCCCGGTGGTAAAGCGTTGCTTGGCGACTAGCCAAGCAACGATAAAAGGTCGGGCGTTCGGGGCCTGACCCGGCGGACGTGTCTCTACACGCTCCGTCGTTTTACAACCGATATTTAGGCTTTTTTCGGGTCAAAATTCTAAACTAAAGTATACAAACAACACGGGAGGGAACGGGAGACAGATATTAATAGTAAACTACATATATGTTGGTATCCATGTTAGTCTTTTGTTAAGAATAAATCGTGAGCTCTTGTGAAGGTGAATCAGGACGTTCCTTGCATTCTTTACTATCCTCCAGTCTTATTGTAGATTAACCGCTATGGAACCTTGATATTCGATTGCTTTCTATGCACTGAGAGGCCTTAAGCCTAAGTCGGCCTTCTGCAAGTAATACACCCATCTGCGGGCATCTAATAACTGACGCATTTACAGAATTAACGTAGTGTTACTTTTAGGCTAGAACCATGACACATAAGGTACATTAAACAGTAGTGACAGCGGCAGCAACTCGTGCTGGACTGCGCATATTTGGATTCATTTAGTAACATTCATAATATCTCTAACGACGAAGGGGGCAGCCAGTAGTTGAAATAACCTAATATAAATACACTTTAGGCCGATAAATGCGCACGGTGGCAAATCTAGTATTTAGACGATACTCTGGCTGGCGCCTACAGTACGGGACGGACACCGACGACGGAATACGCGCAGGCGGGCGGTAAGGCTACGACGGCGGCGGCGGGCCAAGGAAATTCACATGGAAACAATTAATTATATTAACACGTTAGGCTCGCCTTAAGCGGGGGTGGAATAGCCCGACGGTTAAACATATATATATATATGATGTAAATTTGTGTATGCTCTATGTACTACAGCATTTTATTCCATCACCGAAAAAGTCTGCGCACCATCTGAAAATCCCAAGTTAGGCCCCCATTAGATTGTGTTAGAGGATGTTACTCATATCGGTGGTCTCACTCACTATGCAAACTAGGCGCCTCACGCCTGGGTAGAAATTTACTTCGCAAAGCGCAACTACCACACACTCGCAAGCCAGTACAACACAAATGACCACAGGTATCGGTTCTCTATCCACTACTCAGTAAAAAGGCGGCAAGCTTAGCGTTGTGGCTTACCTTGTTATAGTTCTTCGCGAGTTGCAGCATCTCGATGACGGTCTTCTCATTTGCAGAGCAGTGTTCATTGAAATCTGTCAGTGTCAGGCCATCAATCCAGCTCTTCTTGTGCAGATTCAACAACATCTGAAAAGAAAGTCACTAGCAAATGTCACAACTCAATGCATCAAATTGAAATGACTTATTTTCCATTGCTAATTGAACCTTTTATTGCTAGTCGGCTTGTAGTAAACAGCGTGACGATTGATACAGGGCGATGTGGCCGAATTGGTAGAGCACGGGCCTGGCATGTGGGAGATCGGGAGTTTGGTTCTTGATCAAGCCAAACCAATAATTTACAACAAAATTGGTACTTGTCGCTTTGTATCCCGGTGCTTGGCATTATTAGGATAGGGCAAGGACTGGTTAGCTCAGTGTCAGGATAATGGGAGAGAGAGTGGGATATCGGGTCATGGTGCCAGCGGCCTGGTCTCCCAGTGGAGAAGCACTATAAAGTCGACATGAGTGCACACTGCCACAAGTCGGTACCCATCCTGATATGACCTTAGATGTCGCCAGGACGTAAAACTGCAACAACCAACCAACCGTGACGATTGACTACTATTCTTGATTGCCACATTCACTAGCCAGTTACACCTACTAGCTAAGTCACGGACAATGCCTAGTTTTAACAGCTTTGAGAGCCGATGAAACTAGCCAATAGACCTTTTACGCAAAGCATGTGCAGTGTGCTGATACCCACATTAATTCTTGCTACTGCCACCAGAGGGAGGGTTGGTGGCAGAAATCCTCTAACGCAATGCACTGCTACCCACAGGAGTTCTTCCACTGCGATCAGAAAGTGGGTTAGTGGTGGAAAATCGCTACAAGACCTTTTCCACAGAGCACGCTGCACAATCAGTTGTTATTCACAAAATTGGCACTTCCACTGCCATCAAAGGGTGGCTTGGTGGTCGAAAACCTCTATTAGAACTTTTCCACAGAGCACGCTGCATTATGAGCTGCGAACCACAACTTTATTTATTCCACTGCCATCAGAAAATGGGTTGTAGACCTTTTCCACAGAGCATGCCCGTTACTAAATTTGCATTATTCGATAAATTTTAGTTTCTGCCCTTTCTTTCTCTGTTAAAAAAAAAGAAAGAAAAGCTAAATATATTAGGTTGATTGTTATAATCGACCTTACTTTAGTTTGAAGTAACAATTACCGTTCGAGATATTTGAAGTGAAAATTTGACAGATTAATTGATGTGCACACCTCAAAATTGTGACATTGTGACACCATAGGTTTAAGTTCTATTAAAATTACTTCCTATAACCTTCGGTGTAGCAACAAATGCATAATAAATGCACAATTATCTAAGTTGGATATGTAGGGTCAAATACACCACATGAATATGAAACTTAATTCTATACTGATTCATCGATCTAGCCTGTATTTTTATGATGATTTTGGTGTTTAAAAATAAAAAGCAATATGGATGACAGACTCAACTATGCCATATTGTGTGGGAGGTCTTCCATTTCCGGTTATGCTCAATCCACTACTACTACTAGTGACTGACATTTTCATATTTACACAACAGCCCATATGCTTATAAGGGATGAAGAATTTACAGCCAGCTCAGTATTCCAGTTTATTTGCTGGAACATTGCCAGATGGCAGCGAATACCTACAGACCTGACAGCAATGTGGAGACACTTACCTTCTGTTCCAACTCGTTCTTCCGGTAGTTGATGGCTATGGAGTAGTAATGTCGGTTGAGGCCATGGATGAGGGCCTGGATGGATGGTTTACTGAGATGACCCAGGTTGGATGTCGTCTGGCGAGGCTCCTGACCCAGAACCATCATGTTCGGGTTGATCAACCGGAACGCATCAATCACAACCTGCATGAAAGGAACACCCACAACATATCACATTACAGGATTTATAGTGGTGGTTTAGAGCGGTCCAGCCTCTTTTGCTCTTTCACAGTTTCCTTTTTTTTTTTTTTTTTTGGTGCATTAGTTGTTTAAGCAGGGGAAATTTCAGTCATAGACAACTGGTCTTCCTCATTCCACTGCTGGTCGATAGAAAGCCCGAGCCTACACTTTTACCGACCCAAGGGATTTTTAACCTCCCACACCACATAGACATGGTATGAGAGCAACCAGCCTTTGATGACGCTGTAAGTTATACACAGCGGTGGAAATCCAAATTGGCAGAGCTGGGGGCACGGGGAATCGAACCGCCGACCCTCAGATTAGGAGTCTGACCTAGAAAAAAGTCAGACACTCTAACCACTCCGCCACAGAGACACCTTAGGGATTCAATCTAGTACAAATCAGTCAACGATATTCGCTTTTAGGTTTCGCTGATATGAGACACCTGAACAGTAACCCAGAGACAACCCAATTAACTTTTACAAGGTTTCGCCGAGAAGAAACATCTGAACAGAAACCAAACAGATGACCCAATTAACTCTTACAGGGATATTGGGCTACATTTATTGTAAATGGGTATTCGGCGAATACTTATATGCTTCAAATACAACCACATCTAAGATGCCAGAATTTGCTTACCTTTCCCTTTACGCTCTGGATTGGGTCGACTACAACAGCTACTGCGCGCTCAGACAGTGCCTCGAAACTCTGCTGCGTGTTGATATCAACTCCAGACAGCCAGCAGCCAAAACCGGGATGTGAGTGGTACCATCCAACCACCATCTCAGGCCGACCAGTCTGCTTTAACATATCCAACATCTTCGCCTGGAACACTGGGTCAACAGCCTCCACGCTCACCCCCTACAGAAGCCAGAAAGAATCATACGTTACTATTATAGAATTGTCATCACAGATCACTACACAGATAAATTGGATAATGTGGATGGTAATAGGTATCGACATGGATGAGAAAGGGGACTGAATAAAAGAAATCTGGAAATTTATTCAAACAGGCTCATCAGCTAATTCCTCATGAGGCTGGCTAATGGGCAAAGGGTAGCTCCCCCACCCCCCATTTAACTCTTTTGATTTACACATTTCACAAAAAATGACGCTGGCGCCAGGAAGGGGGGCAAGATTTGAAAACCCGCCCCAAAATGGAAAATTCTCATCACCGTATCAAAGACTGATACTTACCGTTCCTGATTGTGGCATAGCGAATACATCAATAACCCGCACAGTGTAGTCATCTACAAACTCTCCCAGCATCAGCCCCATAACCTCCATGGGAACGCCTGCTCGACCATGCTTCAACATCTGGACAAAGAAGAGCATGAGTAAGCGTTACTTTCAGAGTAAGTGCCAAGCACACAAACCAAGTTGATGAACTATCTTATACAATCACTCCACACTTTGATCTGATGCTCAAAATGTCCAATTAGATTTAAAACTTGCACTTACTAGGAGGGGAGATAAACAGCAACATAACTAACTTAGCACATTAACCACTCCTGACTATCTGTTACTGAAATGAGTGTGTGAACACAATATAAATGTAGGTTATGCGTTTATCTAGTATGATCAGCAATTATCTCAGATCTGTATTTGTATTTCATCAAATTGTAGTTAAAATATATATGATTCAAACCAAAGTAAAGTAGATTACAACGATCAACGCAATATATTTAAATGAGAAAAGATGGAGGAAACTTAGAACCATTGGCAGTGGTCTCCCTAGTATTCAGGAAAGGGATTGCGGGAATCGGTCGAGCTGGTGGAAACCTATAGGCAGTAGTATGTGTAAGTTATGCAACTTACACGACCAATGTATGGTGGGTTTACTGAAATAAGTAAATTTATGCTATATAACGAGACCCTTGATCGGATTATGCAACTTTATTAATGCACTACAATCTTACCTTCAGGAGAGCCAATGAGGAGATGTAAACTTGTTCGGCTGTGTCAACAGCTGGGGCATCACTGGGGGTGGGTCCACCTCCCATACCAGGGAGCCCACCACCAAGGCGTAACAAGCGGTCCATGGTCAATGTCTGAAATGGTCAACAGCTCAAACATTATATAGGGAGATTAACCAGTATGGATAGAAGAAATTTATGTTCAGTTAATTTGTGCATTATTGCAACAAATCAGACATTGGCAAACCTAGTTAGTAGTCCTCCAGTGGAGCGTCTCATACCCATCCGCTGCTGTTTTAATTAGGCTACAGAGCCATATCAGGTCGGGCCCTCTCTAAGTTTGACTTATTCAGATTATAGTAGGTATCCCAACTGCCTTGCCAATCCACCAATAATCGTGTGGAGCCTTAAAATTCATCATTTTCAATCTGCTGGTGTATTTATTCACCAATTGAAATCAAATCTAAACCAAAATAAAGCTTTATATTTCTTCTTTCTAATAGTACCATCCACATTACGATATATGACTTTGTTCAGCTAAAGAAAGCCAATGCTTTGTCAAGTCTATTTATGTAGAAAATCACCTTTTGTTTCAATTAATTTATGCATGAAATTTTACACTGCTTCTTCAAACCTCCAGTGCCCATTCACCACAGCTAGCATAGCATCATCATGCCAATGGTATCATTTTGTTGCCAATACTACAGGCCATATAAATTCATACTTTGTTCTTGAATAAATTCTTTGACTATCTATATAAAATTTTAAATAAAAATTGTCAATTAACCACCATATCTGAACCGAATAATGGATCACTTAGGTCTTTACATGAAAATAAAGAAAAACAAGTTTTTTAAAAAGAAAGAAGTTTGTCATGATTCTTAGCAATGCACGGCGTGAATGTGAGACAAAATAAATGTTGGTTCTACTTAATAATTGAATGCTAAAGTTGTTATGCAATGTGCAAGTGTTGTCTGGTATTAATTCGTGTAAGGCTGACTGCTCCATAAACACACCGCCCACACTTTTTTTGTTTAAACATTCACATCTATCAAATTGTATATAATGTAAACAGAAAGAGCATATTGAAGATAGTACAGCCTGATAATTCCATGCAATTATCTTGTATGGGTGATTTTCTGTACCATTGTAAGAGTGCTCAAAGTTGGGCATTTCTTTTAAGAGGATTTTATCACTTGTCAAATTGAGCTCTGGGCCATTTAAAACACATTTTTTAAAGCTTTTCCGAAGCATATGTAGTCCTGAAAAAAAAAGCTGGTCACAAGACTCATCAGTAGGTTAGGGATAAATCAGAATAATTTAATATGGGGTGCCAATATTTTTCACAAGCAAGCCCCAAAAAGTGGTCCAAAGTGAAATGAAGGAAATTGTTATTTCGTGCATTTTTGAAGAAGTATATCTTGAAATGTAACCACATCATACTACTGGATCTTTTTATTCTCATTGTATAGGCCATGGATTTGAAGGAAAAAACACAGGAGGTCTGATAGGTTACTTTTAATTTTTGGGACCATCAAAAATGCTTTCTTTTTAGTTTTGGGTGGGACCAATTAAGTAACAACCTAAAAATGTCCATATCTTCTTTAATATTAGAGCGATTTTCACAAATGAAGTGTCATTTTATTTCAAATTCAATATACTAATAGGTAAAAATCCATTAAATCAAACTCAAAACTATTTTTTTTAATCACTTGGGATACCTAATTATAGGCATCAAGTATCGAGTGTTGGCTATATCTGTACTGCTGTGAGTGTTTGTCTAGGTTGGATTTGAAAACATTTAGTGATGGCATTTAGTCGGGCTGCAGGAGTAATTTGTTCCGGTTTGAGTCATTTACATCGCCTGGGCACTTCTCAGGACATGACTGCTGAAACCTATTAGGAAAAGTGTTGCAAAGCTGGGTAAATGAAATCACAATACAAATTTTTAATCTAAGCAAAATATATTTTTCACATAGCTCTTTATATTTACATGCTATTTTTGCAGGAAGAACTCATTAAATAATGTAGATCAATATACATTAAAATATGAATAAAGAGCATTCTGGTGTCGCCATCTTGTCTTTTTGCATTCTCTCCCATTTCACCAACTTTGTGCCAAGAGATAACCACAGCACACTGGAACCATCCCCTTAAACTTATTATTTTTGGACGAAAGGTGCTTGCTGGTACCTCTCTCATCCTTCTATCCAACTCTGTATGAAGTATAATGAGATAGTGAACCACTATCACATATGTAAAGCCGATGGGATACTATAGAGAGAGTGCATGTGACATCATCACTCAGCAGTCAGTGACCAGCCATCTTGGATTACGAGCACCCTCCCTAGCCATGTTGTGAATGCATGTAGATGCAGTAAAACAGAGTTTTCTTGTGTTCTGGGAAGTTCTAGGCAGTTTACATCCAATGTGTTTACTTACAGCACTTTAGAAAATGGTGACAATAGAATGCTGTCGATTTCACTTTTAAAATTTATTAAACTACATGTTTCTATATATTTTCACCTCAAAAGTAGCGGATGAATATCAAGATGCATATGAAGAATATATTTTGCATCTTAAATTAAGAATGTATATGCCCATTTCATTTACTCTGCCTTTCTCCATTTTCTAATGGATTGTTTTTCACCCCTACTGCAAGGCCAAGTACAGGGTGTTAGGGTGAGTCTTTTTATCTAGTAACATCACTGCTTCAAACTTCGGTGCTTAAGGGGCGGTCACATTAGGGTTTTTTGCGGGAGCGTACGGCGGCGTAGGCGCATTACGTCATATACGTCGGCATACGCTACGCATACGCTACGCATACGCTACGCATACGCTACGCATAGGCCGTCATGTGCCGGCATACGCCGTTGTACGCCGCCATACGCTTTCTCCCGTCCGTCCGTCCAAATTTGTTTGTGCATGCTAAAAAAATCTCTACCTATGGGAGCGCATGGTTCATACGCTACTCATATGCCGGTGTACGCTCCTTGTACGCCGGTGTAGCTCTTCGTACGCTAGGTGTGCGCCGGCGTAGGTTACGCATATGCTCAACTTGCGTCACCGGCTTATCTCTAGTGTCATATATGTACATATATGACAGGACGTCCATCTCATATCACTTTTACATCTAGCGTATGTAGTGTACGCATAACCTATGAGTTATGTATGGGAGCGTACTCCTAGCATATGCACAGCATATTCCAAGCATATGCCATAGGTCTCGACATCGATCTTGACTCATACGCTACGCATACGCAGCAGATTCACAACAATTTGAGCAGAGCTAAACCCCCAAATCTCCATTTTATAATGCTGTAATAAGATGCTACTAATTACTCCTTGTGTTGCTTATTTACTTGCACTCAAGCAAAAAAAGACGAGTAAGTGTTCACACTTCCTGTCTACCATTCGCTATATTGCTATAAGTAAGATAGTGTCACTGTTAGGAGCCAATGACAATGTTGGCAATGAGTAGTGCAGGATGACAATGCACAACGACGTCAACGAAGCCGGTGATATTTAAATTGTGAAATATCTATTAATTTTGAATATAAACATCAAATTATATTTCTGGTTTCAAACAGCTAATACTAAGCTACACCTTACCACCGTATAGTTATAACTTAGTGGTTCATTTCCACAGAAATTACAAAAATACCAATATAAATACCTAGCGCTGCCTCTACAAGCCGGATGCTATGTTGTGAGTGCAGAATTATGGGTAGGCATAATTCGACCTCCTATAACATTAACAAATACTACCGAACACACCTCTAACTGGACAGGACTGCGTCATTCCTGATTTAAAAATAACTAGGTTGTACTGCTTACCCTAGATATACAATATATGTTTCCCAAACTAATCCGGTTCCCTTTGTTGATGTTGTAAGTGGTTTCAAGGTCAAGGATGCCTTCAGTCTCACACAAACAAACAAGCGTGTTTCTAAAGCATACTATTTGAATCCGAATCCTGATCCAGCAGTGTAAGTAGTGTGCAGTGAGTTTATGAAAACACAACATGTCCGACACCGAGTATCGCATTGGCAAGCGTCCTCCAGGTTGTACCGTTGGAGGTCCACACGGATTAGGTAATACAATATATGTTTAGACTTTAGTTAATTTCTTCCGCTTATCTCAACATATAATATTGTCATGGGGGTGATGAAAATGGGAAATATTGTGCCTAGAGCGGGACTCGAACCCACATCTCTTTGCATTCCAGGCCAGTGTGCATAGACAGGTAGACGTGGGTAGTGTGTTGATATCAGGGAGCCTAGGTGGTGTAATGGTTAGCACACTAGCCCGGAATGCTGTAATATGAATAAGCAATGCTTAGAACCGCCCCCCCCCACATTGGTGATTAATATATTGATCAATTATTCGTATTCTGTTCGTTTCATGGTAAATGAGGCCAAAGTGTGACATGAGGGTCAAAAATGAATATTGTGTATTTTCCTAATTTTTTCACTGAGCAGCCAACTCTTGTCCATATATGTCCTGGTAATGTGAAGGAAAAGATAGTTGAGGTTACCATTTTGTCAGAAAAACAAGAACTAATTGAGTAGCCAGCCCCAAGTGGAGACTTATTAATCACCAGGTGTGGATTTATTAATCAAATCAATTATTTAATCAAATGTATAGCATGAAACAATAAATTTTTACCTTGTGGTCCCCTAAGTATAGAAAAACACTGCATAGGATGATTATATTTTCCCCAATTTTGAGTTGTGGGTGTAACACAACAGAAGGGGACACCAACAAAAATATGGAACTTCAACTTCAATTTTTTTTGAATAAAGCATTGTAGAAAAAGTATATTACTAGCCATGGTACTAGAAAATAGCCTTACACATGCAACAATACCAACTGTTTTTTTACTGAAGCTCTGGTATTCCCAGGATAACATATTTCTTAATTTATCAAGCAGGGGACACGGCAGTTACGTCCAGAACCAGCTTAATCACCCTGGAATATTAGGTATAAAAAAATATATATGCATGCAAAATGAATATTTATTTCAAGTAAGAGTCTTCTTTTATGATATCATTGACTAACAGATAATGTTCTATGCAAAATAAAGGTCTACTAGGCTGTAGAAAGGTCCTAATTCTCCATGTCACAAATTCATGCCTTTAAAACAGAATATTTTTGGAAAAGAAATGTTGGCTTTTTACTATGTCACATTAGGCCTTAATTTGTTCATATCCATCTCTCCAAAGTGTAAGAATCCCAGTTCTATAAAGAAAATACCTCCTTGACTCTTTCCATAATTGTTTTTGACCATTACACACTGAAAAGTACATTGGCCCCATTTACCATGAAACGACCCATGTGTTTCCCATGGTGTTCAATCATGTTGTACTTTGGCCAAATACAATTTTTTTTTAATTTGTGATCATCCTTTTGAAATAAAAATCAGGGTCGGGCGGGTGCCTTACGGATATATGGTTCAGTACTGCTGAAACTGGTTCTGGGCAAAACTGATGACCAGCGTGACACAAATAGTAATGGGCTACCGAGAGTACTAAAATTCCAGGGGGCACTGCGACTCAAGTCGGGCCTTCCTTGGCGATAATAGAGTGAAAAGAGGTGTATCTGTATTTGTTTGGTGGTGGTGGTGTGAGGGGGGGGGGGTATGTGTGTGGTGGGGTGGGGTAGGGGTTGAGGGTCTGTGTGGTTGTGTGGAGGGAGTGTAGTGCAGGTTGGGTGTAGGTGTGTGTGGTGTAGTGGGGGTTGAGCAGTGTAGGTGAGTGTGGTGTATGGTGGGTGGGTGGTGGGGGTGTAGGTTTGTGTGGTGGGTGTAGGGGTGTGGTGAGGTTTTTGGTGTGTGTGGTGGGGGGGTGGGTTAGGGATGGTGGTGAATTGGTATGGTGGGGGTGTGGTGGGGGCTTAGGGATGTGGTGGGGGTGTAGGTGTGTGTGCTGGGGGTTGACAGTGTGTGTGGTTGGGGTGTAGATGGGTATGGTGGGGGGTGTGGTGGAGGTGTAGGTGGTTTGTGGTGGAGGTGTAGGGGTGTCTTGCAGAGCGGCACCTCACAATCCTTAGCATCCCTAAATCTCCACCACACACCTACACCTCCACCACATCCCTAAACCCCCACTACACACCACACCACATACCTATACCCCCACTAACTCTTACACCCCCACCATACATGTAAACCCCAAACCACACACCTACACTCCCCACCACATATCTAAACCCCCACCACACACACACCTACACCACCACCACACACCTACACCCCCACCACCAACACACACACCTACACCCCACCACACACCTACACCCCACCACACACCTACACCCCACCACCAACACACACACCTACATCCCCACCACACACCCACACCACCAACACACACACCTACACCTTCACCACACCCCTAAACCCTCACCACACATTGGCTCCAGTCCATAACCATGTAAACCAACGTCAGTACTTGACTTCCTTGCCCCGAGTTGCGTCACAGCGCCACCTGTCGATTAACGTGGATTTTTCTAACCCCATTCTGGTTCTGGTATCCTTAATTTTCCCTCTCTGTGGGTATTGTTTAGGTATATACAGGTGTTAGTCATTAGCCTCCCCCCTGGGTGGGGGTGGGGTAGTTATAAATTACTGTAAACAGTAATGGTTGTTGAGTGATCTTTAAGAAGCGTAAAAAGTGTAAGAGAAGGATATTAACTCACACTCGTCTATCGGTTTTCGTGGCATCAACATTCTACGTAGAGAATTGTTTTATTGATATTTCTGCTTATAGGTGATCCTGATGACCAGACTCTGCGTGTTGTCGAGCGGGATGTGGTCATTCCGAAGATGATGAAGGCTCGGGCCAATGAAGAGAAGTGCCCGGATCTTGTTAAATGTAAGTGCAGACCCCTTGCACAGAGGATGAGTGGCTGATCACTATAGCATTGGTTCCAATAGGAATTATGTGCTGATGTTCTGGTTATACTTATAGACACATCAGAACATAGCTAAAAAATGTCAAAAACAAGATGCCGTATAGACTTGAGGAACCACAGCTTCAGCCACAGGATTGCGGATGGATGGAACTCCCTCCATGGATCTGTTGTCTCCAACCAAACTATGAAATGCTTCAAGTCCCAACTCGACAAGTTTTGTATGTATGAACGATAGAGATTACCATAACCGTCCATAGTAAAAGTTATTTATTGTAGGACTGGAATAACAATAGGCAATGAGCCTCCCGAGACCCAAATCTTAATAGTACTAAAATAATTAGCACGGCACCTGGGGACTTTAATTTATCTGAGAGAACCATAAGAAATGACAAAAGATCATTTAAAAAATAAATAAAAAATTCTTGAAGATTTATACTGCCTATCATGGATAAGTCTGAATAGCCTTTAGACAGTTTGTCGATAGAAAACCTGAGTCTACACTTTTACTGACCCAAGGGATTTTTAGCCTCCCACACCACATAGATATGGTATGAGAGCAACTGGCCTTTGATGTCGCTGTAAGTTATACACAGTCGTGGAAATCCAAATTGGCAGAGGTGGGGGCATGGGGAATTGAACCAGCGACCTTCAGATTAGGAGTCCGACCTCGAAAAAAGTCAGACACTCTAACCACTCCGCCACAGAGAACACCGCCACAGAGAACATAAACTAAGGGCATTAAGGGATTGACTACATGCTCTTGAAAAAGGAATGGTATTTCCTCAGATGGGTTGCTTTGTTTTGCCATGAGCGGAGTGCGAGTCCGGAGTTGTAGAGCACTAGGAGCTTCATGCTGCTGCGTCACTGAGTAGCCTGGAAAATAGATGCAAGAAAAGAAATCTAGAATATCTAATGATAAAGAAGGAAAAACCTTCGTTAAGTTCCGTTCATTACAGCGTTTTAGTGCTTTCTTCTTTAATGTGATATCTGAGAAGAAGCGGCTAAGAGCATCTGGTAAGATGAGTGAGGCACCAGGTTTATGTAATATTTCAAGTTCAAAATTCAATGATGCAGAGAGTAACCACAATTGGCATGCACAGGCAGAGAGTAACCTGTCTCTTCCTTTACCAGAAGACAGGACTAGTTGAGATGCTATGTTATCTGTATTTACTTGAATAGTGTAGTTGTGTGGGTCAGCGGGAATGAGTCCTGTGACTGGGTGTACCAAATTCAGAGCTTCTAGCTGAGTGATAGAGAGGGTTTTTTTCAGAGACTGAGTTTGGGTATTCGGCTGCATAATAATGTGTGTTAGAGAAAGCTCCCCCAGCTAGCAGAGTGGAATCACATTCTAGTATGAACAGCTGTCTAGGAGCAGCAGGGAAGAGCTGGCGGGCATTGTACTGAGCTGCAAACTTCTCGAACCAGGCTAAGTCATCTAAGAGATCCCTAGCAAAAGTATGCTGACCAGTGAAGGGAGTATTGCATAGGGCTTCTAGCACCCTGTTTGTAAACCTCACTGCTGGCTTAATACACTTTGAAATATGCTGGAGTTTCCCTGCAAGACTCTGTAGTTGTTTTCTAGATGCTTTAACTTTCTGCTTCCAGGCTGCACATTCGGAGACAATTTCCGTTAATTTGTCAACTGAAAGAGAGACTGCCATGGCCGGTGCATTGATATGAAAACCTAGCCATACTAAGGAAGTAACAGGAGGAGTACATTTCTCTAATGCTAATTCTAAACCGAGCGTGCTTGCTAACTGGTTGAACCTGTCGTATGCCTTCACTGCCTTGTCATATGAGGATTCTACCCCAACAAATCATCCAGGTAACACAGGGCGAAAAACCCCTCTTTACGGAGAAGCCACACTAGTGATCTAGTTGTGTGTGGTGGCCGAATTGGTAGAGCCCAGGCCTCGTGTGCGGAAGATCGGGAGTTCGCGAGTTCGGTTCCCAGTCGAGTCAAACCAATGACTTAAAAATTGATACTTGTCACTTCCTAGCCTGGTGCTCGGCATTATTAGGATAGGACAAGGGCTGGTTAGCTCGGTGTCAGGATAATATGACTTAGTGGGATATCGGGGCATGGTGCCGGTGGCCTGATTTCCCAGTGGGGCAGCACTATAAAATCACCATGAGTGCATACTGTCACAAGTCGGTACCCGTCCTGATATGACCTTCGATGTTGCTAGGACGTAAAACAACAACAAACAAACAGTTGTGCGCGCACACGCCAAGGCTGAGGTGCGGCAGCCGAATGGAGGTGCGAGATCCATATAAATGGAGCTGTTAAGTGAAATACCTAGAAGTGGTACTGACAACGGGCAAACTCGCAACTGCCTATAGGCTCTAGCTAAGTCTCCCCCCCCCCCCCCCCCCCCCCCCCAATAACCAAGCTGTAGGGCCGATGAATGAGTCTATCTGTAAGTGTAGACACTGTCGGGAGAGAGAAGTTGAATGGTAACCCTTGAAAGAAACCTCTAATTATACCCGCATTTACACTATGGCCCGGTGGAAAGCTCAGATCAATTATTACTCTTTTCGACAGAGAATTCTTTTTAGGCCTCGTCATCATCAGGCTCAATTGGCACCAAGGATGAAAAGGAGGGGAGGAAAATGGGTCTAATAACGCCCCTAAGTTAAGTTCTTTAGCCACAAACATGTTAATATGAATGTTGATATCTGCAGAGGGGGTGTGGTTAACTAATGTCGGGACTGGTGTGGCCGTTGACATCTAGTCAACCGGCCAACCAAACTCAAGATGTTTGACTAACAGGGTGTCAGGATAATCTAACAGTAATGCACGCCAAGCTGGAATATTGAGGCCAGACGGGACCGGGATTCGTGCTGAAAGATAGTTAGGCAGTGCTGTATCCCTTACTATATTATAAATCTCAAGATACAAACCAAAATCAAACCATAGTGACAGCGTGGCCAGAACATATCAAGCGAATCTCTAAACAACAAAGGTGACGGTGGAGGTGTAAACCTAGGCATAGAAGGAATGAGCGAATCAGAAGCTAACTGTGGTAACACATTAAACCAGTCAAAGACAACATCAGGAAGCGACAAGTCTATATCTGAAGCAAGTAGTGAGTGTTGTAATACATGTGCGTTAGTGTGTCGTGAGAGTGCGTGTGGGGACACTGAGCGACCACGTGGTGGGCAGTGCGCAGGCGCAAGAAGGGCATGAGCGACCATGTGGCGGGCAGTGCACAGGCGCAAGAAGGGCATGCTGGTGAGTGGAGGAGGTGGGGTCTGGGGGTGGTACGGGTGGCGTGGTCAAGGCAGGTGGCGGGGTCATGGTGGGTGGTGAGAGGTCTGAGGGCGGGGCTAGGGTAGTGGTGACCACATGTGTTTGAGACGCCACGTGGCCATTGTGAGTGGGACTTGCGTCACTTACTGCTGAAGTAGAAGTAGACTGGTCAGACTGCTTTTTAGCTAACCATTTTTGCTTCTTCATGCAGTCCTGCTCTCTGTGGGGCAGACTGCGTTTGAAGCAATATGCACACGTGCACAAATCTGTGGGGCATGTGGCATGGCTGGCATGGCATCGACGAAGGCGGCTGCATCTGCTGTGGCAATACAGGCTGGTCTGGGAGGCGGGGGGGCTGAGGAGCAGAGGGAAGAGAGGAAGCGGGCGGGGCGGAATGCATACTCATGGTGCAGAACCAAGCAGCGGGGCGGGCCTCAGAGTGTGAGGAACCACCAGTGACGGGGCTGGCATGGGGGACAGCAAAGGCAACGGGCTGAAGGCGGGCAGGAGTGGGTGGGGGGCGAAGCGGCATTGGGCGGGCAGGGCGACACAGGACGGGGAAGCCCCACTCCTTGCCCCAGTTCCATTGATAGCAGGCCTTCCCATCGACCTCCTTGTTATAGTCCTCCCTGGGGTATAATGGGGCGGCGGCCGATGAGGTGGGCAGGGACTGGGCGCGGGTCTGACTGAAAATACACTGGGCAAGAGTTCACAGCCCTCACAGTGTCTGTACAGATTTCACACTGAAATCCTTCAACGCTACCGGGTCTAACTGGGCATCATGCATCCGCCCATCTGCTACCATTATAAACAACCGCTCCGACCACCTCCTACATGTGGACCAATCCCATGTGATGGCCATACGAGCTAGGTCTTCCTGATGTTGTAGTAGGGGGGGCCACCATTCCTCCAGAAAAGAAGGGTGAGCAGCAATGCGTCTCAACGTGACGAAATTCTCGGCCCACGTAGCCTCCCCAGTATTAATCTTCTTGCACCCGTCTCCCCTTGTTATAAAGTTATGTGGTAGGAACGTCATACCTGTGGGGCGTGCCATGGCTGGGATGGCATCGACGAAGGCGGCTGCGTCTGCTGTGGCAATACGGGCTGGTCAGGGAGGCGGGGGTGGGGCTGAGGGAAGAGAGGAAGCGGGCGGGGCAGAATGCGTACATGTGGTGCAGAACCAAGCAGCGGGGCGGGCCTCGGAGTGTGAGGAACCACCGGTGACGGGGCTGGCATCATCATCATCATCATCATGCTGTCGGTCGCGATGCGACAAAGACTGCTTTCATTACTTGACTGCCGCTCTCCATTTAGCTCTCTGCTGTGAGAGTGATGTCCATGAGTCGGTCTTAATGTCTCTCAGCTTCAGGTTTCTCTTGATGGTATCCTTGAACCGGAGACGAGGGCACCACATTTCATGAAAGCTGCCTGCAAAATTGTTGAAGTGCTGCTGGGTTTTGCAGGTTACCAGCGGTACTCTCGGGAAGCAAATAGAGGTTTCACACCGGCAAGAACATGTCCAGACAGGCGCAAAACTATTTGTCCCTGCAGTGGCTGGTAGGGAGATGTTGGGAGTTCCATACATCAACCGCCCTTGATGCTGCCACAGTGACATGGTTTTCTGTTCAGGGTTTGCTCCCTTAGCCTTCGGTTCTGTCAAGAACCTGTACCACAAGGCAGTGGTTTACAACTCTGCAGGGCAGGGGCGTCAAACTCCCTGAGGTATTGCAATACCTGCATACTGTACTGTACTGCTCCCTGAGGTATTGCAATACCTGCAGGTAGGGCTGGCATGGGGGACAGCAAAGGCAATGGGCTGAAGGCTGGCAAAGGAGAGGGGGTTGTGCGGGCAGGAGTGGGAGGGGGGCGAAGCGGCCTCGGGGGGGCGACACAGGCCGGGGAAGGCGGCGGAAAGGGCCGTTCCTGAGTCTCCTAATGGTCTCTCGGTCAGTTTCTTGATCTGACAAGGAGGTTGACGGCACCGGCTGCTCGGGGCTGAGAGGTGTCAACACTCGAGGTAGGCGAGTCAGGATGGTGGAACGGGTCGCACGAGGGGTGGGCTGCCCGTGCAGGTTGCAGCCTAGGTTGTGGCGGTAGAAGGGACGGGTGGCCCCTGCACTTTTTGACCGGCGGCATGAGAGAAGGCACAGTAGAGGCACAGGCAGGGTGCAGCGGGCCACGTGGCAGCAAGTTGTAATGCAGCGGTAGTGGTGTGGTGACCGAAGTGGAGAGAGCAGCAGCCAGCGGAGAAGTGACGATGCAGGGTGCCACGATTCGGGAAGTAGACTAAAAATAGATCAGCGCCTCGTGTGCAAATTACCCATGTTAGCCTGTAGCCAACATGCATAACGATTCTAGGCCTGGAATTTTCTAATGGTATTTGAAAATCCTGGAAAATGGAAAATCATGACTATTATATATTTTTTAAAGCCTATGTTCATCGACATGTCCAAACTACCCCGTAATTCTATTTTAAATTTAATGTGCTTTCGGTTGTATTCTTTTTACTAGCGTGACTATTTGTTTGGCGAAGCTTTTATTTTTTAATTATAAATAGCTGGGTTATTATGCGTATATATGCTCTATATTCATTAATCAGTGATGTTTTTCATTTAACATAATTTTGTGGGTTTGTTATCCTGCTGTTTGATTTTTATACTATTGTAGTAGTCTGTATATGAGCCCTACTACCGCGCGGTAGCGGCGGAGACTACGCTGCACACCTACGCAGTTACACTGAACTGCGCTAGGTGGCGGCAGGCTAGCCACCGGGCAGACCCCGACTGGGCTGCCCTCTACTGCATGTGGCTAGCTCACCCCCCCACCCCATCTATGGAGTTGATGTGGGATCTGGCGAGTCAGGGGGTGGGTCAGATGACTGTGGATGCCGCGGAGAGCAGATTGGTTCAATAAACCAAGTTGAAGCATACTTATATTGGATCTTGGCGTTCTTCCGTGTGCGCGTGGCAGGGTGAGAGTCGGAGGGCTGTGGGCCATTACACTATACATACGTTCATTGTAATTTTGTATGCTTATTTACACTTCACATCTCACACCGTGAAGCGACTATGAATACAGCCATGTTTCGGGTACTTTAATTTAAAAGCGTCCTGGAACTTTGTACTGAAAACTCATGGAAAGTCTTGGAATTTGATGTCAAAATGGATCTGAACCCCGTCATGATTATCCTACTAATACGTGCCCATAGAGGATGGAATGCAATATCATTTTGTTGTGCATTGTTCTTTTTTCTCCTGGTCCTTAATTTTCATCTTTTCCACCCTCAGTGTTTGTCGACTGCAGTAAAGACACCGGCCTTTTCATGCCGTTCAAATGCAGGACGGAAGCCCACGAAATGAAAGTGTGCTTAGGAAAATGGTAACTATTCACTGCATTTAAATTAGGACTTCTAATTGTACCTAAACCTAATTATTCTCAATGAGAAACCACCGGTTATCTAAACTTTTTTCAATTAAAAAAAAAACCCTATCAAAATCACCATATACCTTTAAAATTTAACAATTGAATCTAGGCAATATAATGACTCGCATATTAATACCTGTAAACTAATAACTTACTAAACCCTAAATAAAAATCCACACACCTTTAAAAAAAAAAAAACTTGTAATGTAATTAATATCAAAGAGAAAGCATCTTAACACCGGTAATTTAAGAAAGCATTTTTGTTATAAACGAGCAAAATATTACATTTAATACTATATAAGAGAATTTGGTTCTCACGTTCTACGTAATTCAAATGGAAACTAGTTACATCGGTTATTGCAAAAAATTGTCCAGATATGGAAGAGGTCCGTCGATCACAGGGGTTGCTAAAGACTGGCACTACTGGAATGTGCTTGGACAGACAGTCTTTTTCTTGTGTTTAGAATTCGGACAGGCCTTAGAAATATTTCCTTTCTCACTTTCTCACATTCTACAGAATTAAAATAGGATTTTAGTTTTCATTTCCTGCTCCTCCCCACTCTAGGTTTTCAGACCCGACATTTAAGGCTGAGGTAAAAGCACAGTACCTGGCGGAGAGGTCCGAATACAGGAGGACTGGGGTCGGAGCAAAGCAGGGCCGCAAAGCCAACCCTGGCTTCTAGAGATGTGCAGATGAGGAGATTAGACACAGCTGGCTTCAGATGAAAAGGCTTCTACAGAATGCAGGCTTCAGATGAAGATGGCCTTGTCAATGTGAGATGAACTCACCATCACTCACTCTGACCACTCGACATGTTTTTTACCCCCTCTTTATTTTTATTTTGTTTAACGGTAACAAAAATTAAGAAAATAAAATCAGTTTTCTTTTGGTTTGTTTGTTAATTAAGAAAATACTACTTAAACGCCATCTATATATATCCGATATAACAAATTCGGTGTGGCATTTTATGGATATTTGAGCTCAGGAGGAGAGAGAACTGTGATTGTGTATTGCATTTGTTGTCAGAATAAAAATGTAAACAACCAAAAAGTGTTTCTGTAACGCTGGTTATGTTGTGGAATTTTGTATTATTATTATTGCGCTGTCGTAGCACCTGTCGTTAAAGGACAATCGGAATCGTGAACATTGTTGTCCTGGCTTTGGAAGGTCAGGCAAAGTAGACCCAAAATCTGTTCTCGAAAAATTGTCCAGATAAGGCAGAGGTCTGCTGAAGACAGGGGTCGCTGAAGACAGGCACTACTGGAGCGTGTTTGGACAGTTCTTTTTTGTGTGTGTAGAATTCGGACGGGCCTAGAAAAAGTTCAAACAAAATTGTTTACCCCAACCAAACTGGATGGCCAAATGAGTTGAGCAGCCACTTCCCGTGTGGCAGGTCATAGGATTCAAAGACTTAAAAATGTATACTTGTCGCTACCTAGCCTGGCGTTTGGCATTATGATAGAGCAAGGAGCAGTAGAATGAGGAAGATCAATTGTCCCCTGCTTAATCAACTAACGTACCAATATATGTAAATATTATATATTAATATTCAATGTGAATTTAGCTGAGAAAATTGTTATCTTTACTGAGTCTTTTCCTTGATTCTTTTTTTTTTTAAAGAAAAAAGATAAAATAACAGCTTTGTGAATTTAATGGCATTTCCGTGAACTTACTTTAGCTGTGTTCTATTAATCCATTTTCCAATGTTTATTTACACACAAAGCTTTGGAAAGTGTGTACGGTTTCACGCACTAATTACAAATACATTGTTATGTAACTTACTGTTACTTAAAGGCACACTAACATGACCAATACACAACTTCACTTATTGAGTTATGAAGATCGAAAATGACTAGCCATAGTTTTGTCGAAGGTGGCAATATCACTGAATGAAAGACAGCTTGACTTGGACGATTTTTCTACAAAAGATTTGATTTATTCTGTTGACTTTAAAAATGGGTATACATGGATAAACGCCTGTTTCGGCGGATGGTTAGTCAGGCAGAGTAGGTATGTACAAACCGACATAAGTTACTGACTCGCCAGGAGATGCACAGCCACGGCCCACCTCACGACCCCCCCCCCCCCCCCCCCCCCAATAACAATGTATGCCAGATGCATTTAGCTCTAAATACCAAATGCATTATCCACATTGTTCTTCGTGTTCAAAACACACAAATCCGACATTTAGTAAGTAACCAGATTTCCGAAATCATAATATTTGCTTCGATTTCATCCCATGTATCAAACTTTGGTGTTGGTGAACTTAAGTCGATTTAAGGGAACCTGTTGCACTGAAGCCTTTGTTGTCCAGCTTTTCCGTGGGCCAGTTTCATTTACATAGCATGGTTACACTTCAAATATATCAAATTTGAGCCATTTATAATGAAAGTTAATCCAGACTTGATTAAGCAAAGTAGATTACCAAGATCAAGGTAATGTCTTTATTTTTTTAAATATGGCAGAAAATCAAAACTATCAGATGTTACAACTTTAAGAGCACTAAGCAGTTATTACCCGATATGAGATTTTCAAACTTTAGCGCCACCATTGTCAAATGAGGCAACGCTGACATTGATACACACTCCAGGGGCCAAATCTATGAAGCCGGATTAGCGGTCCAAACCCGTGGTAAGCGCGGATTTCCGGGATTAGCGGCGAAAAGTCGCAATGTATGTGGCTGGGTTAGGCAAACCCCGCGAGCTTAACGTCGCCTACACTAACACCAAGACATATCAAGTTTACCGTCGGGGTTAGGGACCGATTGGGCCCAAATCTATTCAATGCCATCATATTTAACAGAATTAGATACTCAAAACGTGAAATTTCATTAAATTAACCCTAAAATCGAACCGATATTAATGTTGCCACTACATCGGCGGCGATATTCATATTGTCGAATCGAATATGGCAATTTTTAGTCCAAATCGCCGCCGCCATATCGGCGGCGATATATTAGGGCCAAATCTATTCAAAGCTATCATATTTAACAGAATTACATACGCAATAAGTGAAATTTCATCAAATTAACCCTAAAATTGAAGCGATATTAATGCCGCCGCCGGATTTTGGTCAAATTAAACCAATAATCGAAGCGATATTAACGCCGCCGCCAGATCAGCGGCGATATTGTCAAATAGCAGTGCTCGCCAGCAACAGGCTCAGAGGGATTTCCCAAATCTATAAATAACATCGGCTGCTAACCAAGCCACGCTTTGGCCACATACATTTCCCGTCACACATATACCAACACCGATGTTACCTAACCCGCCGGCCGTCCTTAACACCGGAGCTGATAAAAAGTTCTTCATACATTTGGCCCCAGAGCCCTGAAGGACTTAATCTCAACAGTAGAGGCTTTTTATATAGATGACTAGCTTTTGAACCATAGAAATTGATCAAAACTGTAGAAACTTAAATTGGCAATGTATTTTGGCATCAAAATACCAACAACAAAAACAAAACAGAAGAAGTGATAACACTGCAGCCAATCCAATATCAGTTTTATCAGATTGTACATAATGGATATCATAGAGGATGGATTTTCAACACCGCTTCGACTATCAATCATAATATGGCAGTATATTCAATTACAAATAAACCTCTTATCGCGTTTAACTCTATATTATATTAACACAACGCTCTGAGTAAATAAGGTACCATAACATGTCCATTTACTTATAAATACTTATTTATAAAGCAGTGTCAACTCTCTCAAATGAGCAAAGTATTATTCAAATGAGCAAATTCCAATACCGTCAAGCAGTCATCGAAGCCATGATTGACAAATACTACAAAAAAAGAGGAATACTCATATAATGGTAATATTTCAGAACGCACCTGCTTACGTTTTTCTCTATATACAATATAAAGCCATGTATTTAACATATTTTCAGAAATGTAAACGTTGAAGCTAAGAACTCAGTATACCTATCAGTTCTCACATGAACCTTCGAACAGAAATTTTGAGATTCAACTAAGCCGGTAGATGGTAGCACTTAACCTTAGAGCATCATTGAAGACCGTAACCTAAGTATGGCTCCGCCAAAACAACAAACTGCCAGCTTTTTAAATATTTTTGTTAAAGAAGTCACTAAAAGAAAAAAGATGCGAATGTGTGACTCTACATTAAAAACATTATTTTACTGAAATTCACTTTTGGATGAGGTCATGATTTTCTTCCCACCGATGCATAATTTTGTGTTTTAAATAGAGAAAATCATTTTGTGTGTATATTATCTCTATATTCATATATATAATTATTTATACGTATGTATATCATATATCTCAATTACTTTGGTTCTTGCATTGCTATTTCAGTAGAACTGCAAACCCCAATACAAGCTGTACCTCTATTACAAAAGACACATCATTTGTTTTAGTTTTTACTGTATACATTTTATCCATGGAGAAAATACTAAATATAAAAACCCAAACCATGAGATTGTTAATAAATTTGTCAGTTATTTTGATGGTATCTCTTTTCAAATGCATCATAATATACCATTCTAAACCACAAACTCCCCTTCACTAACGGCAGTCTACACTGTTAAAGTTAAGGTAGTACTTTGGGCCAAGATTCTAATTTTAAAATGAGATTTCTTTGAGAGTAGGGGGAAGGGAGGCAATAAGCCTGCTTTAATTTTAAGTACAACTTCAAAATTATCCATTTCAAATTTGATCTTGGAAGATGGGTCCTAAATAAGCTAAATTGAAGTTTGTGAGGGTCTTTTCTATCGAATGCAATGCAAGCCACAGCATGTAATGGAGAATTTACGGTAATTACTTTCATATGATGACATACATTGTCCACAATTAGTTGCAAGTGGTTAGCGCACACTAAATACAGAATCTAACAAATTTGTATTCTCTAAAACTTTAATTTGATGCTCTGAACAATAACACAAATTCACTAGAATGATGTAAATTTGTTAAATGTCCTTTGAAAATGAAACGTGCTTTTTTCCCCCTTTAAAACAGGGAAGAAAAAGGGTTGACATGTTAGTTTGATTCAATCAATTTCATGGTGTTCCCAATTAAGCTATAGCGGCTTTTACACAACGGCTCAAAATATGAACGTTGATTATGCGTGTATTGAAAACCTGAGGTGTAAACGTCACAAAGTAAACTATAGGTTGCAGTAAGCGGCACCGATTCACAGACGCGTCATTCATCGGCGTTAGGGTGGAGCACATGCTATATAAATGCACCGACTTAAGATGGGACCATTTTTGCTGTCACTGTGTTAATTCACAGTAACACGGCCCCTAGTGTTTATACATCAAGCATCACTTTACCATAAAGTACAGGCTTTGAATTAGACTTAATTTGAAGCTTTACATGTTTTCAACGACAAGATATATATGTTCCCACAATTTTTGGAACTGGAATTGTTAGATACCTTTTTGCCTTTATTTGAAAAAACCCACAAGAATTGCATACCATACTTAATTACATGCCCTCATTTTTGAAAGGCAATTTCTTACTTAGTAGCACCGGCGTTGCAATATTTCCCCAATGCAAATTTGTTCATGACATATACAACTCAACAATGTAGCTAAATATTTTCTTAATCTTCCGAAATCAAATGAATGCCTGCTTACTTCCGTAACCCGCCAACCATTCTATCAATCCCTTTGAGTGACGCCACACAGGCACTGGGCGTCATAAGTGACGTCATACAGTGATGTCACTGTCGGACACGGATTCCAGCAGGTATGGACGTATTCGACTGGGACCTTTCCATCTGCAAAATTTAGGCTCCGCAGTGAACTTGGGTTTCGAATGCAAAGAGGACCAGTGAAATGGCTTCAGTGGTTTCAGCCAATCAGAGCTGTTCTTTTCGATTGCAAATGGCTGCCACCTATGATGGCTGCCATTTGCAATCGAAAAGATCGAATCAGACCTGTTCGTTTCCATTGCAAATGGCTGCCCCCTATGGGTGACGCCATTTGAAATAGAAAAGAACAGTTCTGATTAGCTGAAGATGCTGAGTCTTTCAACCTTTCCATATCAGCCATGTTGAAATACACCACGTGACCTTGTGGATGGAGCCACAAGACAGAATTGAATCATACATATAGAAACTCACTTCCGGTCCCAGTCGAATAGGAATTTAGAAAGAAATATTTTGATATTTGCATGGAAAGGCCCAGTCGAATACGTTCAATGTTAATGTCAACAAGTGCACTTTAGCTGGATGAGTTAAGTAGGATGGAAGGCAGCAGAAGAGGATCACCATGCAGCACCATCTATGTCGACTACAAAACTGCACCTTTTATATTAATGTCACCATTTCTAATCTAAATTATGATAAGAGCTCTAAAAGATTATGTGCGTTCCAAGTTTTGCTGGTCCCTCAGGAAGGACTGAAACTTCCACTTCCACAAAGACTCTTCCATTTTCACAGAGTGCTATAGTTTAAAAAATAGGATGCATTCCAGTTGGGAATACTAACGCTCACTTCCATTGTGGGATTTGAACCTCAGATGGGTCCAATCAATGACTTAAATATCTAGCCTGGCATTCAGCGTTACTAGGCTATGACAAGGAGCTGTGGAATGAAGACTAATTGTCCGCGATTGAAATTTCCTTGGCTTAATCAATGAATGTAATAATAAAATAAAATGGCGCAGTTTTGTAATCGATATAGAGGGAGTTGCACAACGCCCCGTCCCCCACTTTAAAGGCTGCCTTAGACTACACAACAATTTCGCTTCTACCTACGAAATGTCATTGACGCTATCAGCTGACGCAGATATGGACAAACCATGAAGCAATTGACATCTTGGCTATTAGAAGTAGGTCACAGTATGTGACCTTCCTCCAGCTTGTCGCAAACCCAGAAAAGAGTGCGATAATATTGAACCTCGGGTAATGGAAGGCAGCCTTTTTCTTTTTAGCGATAACATATTTCTTTTGCGTAATGAAGCACTGGACATTATGCGACACTGCGCAGACAGAATGTGGTAGCTTTAACGGTGGCAGGGAAGGACTTGCTAGAAGCGTATGATAAGACCTCTGAAGCCCTTGGCTTGTGCCACAGTTCCTATGACTAGATCAATGTTCCGTTCTCTCTACACATATCAGGCAAACCTGGGTATCTCGTGCACATCTGGCATGCTCCACATAATAATACATGATTAATCATAGTCACAGGATAGACTGATATTTCTTGTAAAGATGATGTCACACTCCACAGACAGCAGACCATGACGTCACCAGCGACGTCATGCTTTTATAGTAAGGAGTCCGTATGTCTGAAAACGTTGCTGGCTTATCAACATAAAGACGGCCAGGCCTTCAATCACAATCAATGATATAAACAGTTGAAAAGAAGTCTATGTACAATGGTGGCAACATTTTGGGCTTGCAAAAAAAACAAAAAAACTCCACCACATTCCTTATCCTCTTGGTAAAATATCAATTATGTACAATACCATCTTTTACGGCAAAGCAAAGCAGTGTTTAAACGATGACAGCAACTATGGGTGTAGCTCATGCCTGTATCTTCTGGCATAGCCATCCACCAGCATTAATCAACACCGATGTACAGATATGCGTGTAACTTCAGTGCCGTTAAGCATAGCATACGCCAATGCATAAACTGAAGATACGGCTATATTTACCGTCCCTGTAAAAACACACCATAACATTTTCATATGAAACGCTTTAAAACCTCGCGAAACCTCATCAACCTGTAACTCAGGCATGTCGTTCCCACCTACCGTATACATTCACAAAACCCAGATATAATGTTGTGGGAACTACCTTCCTCTTAAAATAAATTTATACTTCATATATAAATATCTTCTTTATTTTCTTCTCTCTTTTTTTTTTTTTGCCAAACAACAAGCATTCTACTGCTAACTAATTTATTCACGCTGGATTTCTCCGTCCTCCAAACACTCTACATCGCCACTCTTTGAACAGAGTTAGACTTGGCGACTGAACTCTGAATGGCTAAAAAGAAATACCACTCATTGCTTCATATATATATATATATATATATCAAACTCAGAAATGGTTATGATTTTTCATCTTCTTTTAGTTTCTGCATGGAAAGCGAAAAGTGGCATATAGTGGGTAACTTAACTCACTTGAAGCTAAGGCCTAGGTCCTGATAGCCTGTGCACTATTGACTTTCAACTTATTGTTATCACATTTATTGTACTACACAGGCAGTTAGGTGGCAATTGAACTGTCACAATGCCCATCTGTCGACAGTAAAACAGCGACACTCAGGTGACACAGAACTACAGTGTCAGTCAGGCAACAACAGTGCTATCACAGAGGCAGTCAGGTGACAGGTGAACTGTCACAAGAGCCATCTGCTAACAGTATTACAGTGACAGTGAAGTGACAGTGAGATGATATGTGAACTGACACAAGAACCACCTGCTGAGAGTATTATTGACACTGAAATGACAGCTGTACTGCCAGAGGTAGATGACAAGTGAACTGTCAGAAGAACCATTTGCTAACAGAATAGCAGTGACAGTGCAGTGGCAGCTGTACTGTCATAGCAGCAGTAAGAAAATGCGTGAACTGTCACAAGGGTCATTCTGTAACAACTATGTTACTACAGTGGCAGAGAGATGACGCATGTAGGCCTACTGTCATAAGAGCCATCTCTGACAGCATTAACGTGGCAGTGAAGTCATAACCATACTGCCACAATGACAGTGAGGTAACACCAGCACGTTGGAACAAATGTACATTGCGACAGTGCGAGACATCAATAGTACTCTCATAGTGGTAAACAGATGGAAAGTGTAAATACTGCCACAGTGGTAGTCACTGTACTGTCATAAGTATGATCGGTTGACACATGTACTGTCACAGCAGCGGTCAGATGGCAATAGTGCTGTCACAGTAGTAGTCAGATGCAGGTCTGTTTTGTCATAATGATCATCTAGTTCAAACTTACTTTTGCAGTGATGGTAAAAAAAAAACACCCTGTAACAATGGTAACAGGGTCACTTTTGCACTGTCACAAAGGGATATCCGGTGTAACTATATTCTGTCACACTGGCAGCACTACCATCACATTGACTTTATTACAGTGGCAGTTATGTAACAATTCTCCTGCCACAGCAGCTGTCAGCAAACTGTACTCGAACAGGGACAGTCCGGTGATTGTTACTGTCATTCATACAGTTACAATAATAACACACAAAGTGTTTCCCCCCCAAAATATTGTTTCAATTCTGGTTTCGAGAACTTCTTGGAGCAGCAATAAAAGCATTCCTGCTCTTGAGTATTTGTAGTATTAACGACTGGATGGAGCATAGTCTGTCACTTGCTGTGGATAGATTATATCTTTAAGCCTCTTTATTTATTCATTTATAAAATACCAACTGACAGGCTAAGTAATCGGACCTCTTGCCGTGCACTGAAAGAGTTTGAAACTTGGACTTTAGGCCTAGAAAGTCTTACATATATTATAACAATGTTCCAGTGTGCAATGCGATCAACGGGCAACACATGTTACATAATTAGGCAACTCGTCCTAACACCAGAGCATAGACATTGTAAATACCCTGATATAATACTTATTCAGGTACTGACTGCAGTAAACAGTCTTATTTACTTATCATTATCATCACATACCTACCAATAAAAGCAACAACGGAAAGAGGCAAATAAATCAAGACTTTGTAATCAGGCCGGTGACCGTGACAATTAGCTGGTGGTACCGGTGCAGACATGCGAGTACATAATATAGTCTGCTCCGGGCCGCTTCGGACAGGAAACCCCACCATTACCCACCCACCCCCACCTGCAAGGATGAACTTGATATAGTTTTCAGGCAATGCGGAGTCCTCATTTATACACACCTTCCAAGACCAGCAGAAACTAGCACACCTGCCCCTATTATCGCCACTTGCCCCCTATTATCGCCCACACGTGGCCGAGAACCAGGCTATTCCGTGCACTCAGATGACCGTCACGCCTTGCGTCTGACCAATGATGTTATACAGGTACTTCTCACTCTGCTCGTTGTAGTTGTACTGGCCAGTGATGTCCGTCTGACCTTCGGGAACGCTGGCGTTGGCGTTCTTTTTATTCCAACTGCTTTTATCCACTTTGCCACCCTTTTTATCAAAGGAGGAGGCCTTGTCCTTCTGCGTGTAGTCTATCGTTGAGTCATCGCTGTAGCTGGGTCCGTTCGGCCCGTCGACACTTCGGTCGACTGTGCTGTATGTCGATCGGGTTGTCAGCGTCTCGTAGGTTTTATTGTCACGAAAACTGCTTCGAGCAGGCGACTTATATCGCATTTTTATGTATTCTAGTTCATCGTGGACCGGTTGCGCTGTAAGAAAAAGGCACCACTGATTATTGTTGTTGTTTTTGTTATTTTCTGGGTTATAGTCAATTTCATTAAAGCAAGTTATGAATTCAATAGCAAATACTTAGCTATCGTTATGAAAGAATACACAACACCTATCAC
Organism: Branchipolynoe longqiensis; assembly: GCA_030323885.1. Taxonomy (NCBI): domain Eukaryota; kingdom Metazoa; phylum Annelida; class Polychaeta; order Phyllodocida; family Polynoidae; genus Branchipolynoe; species Branchipolynoe longqiensis. The sequence goes on along the minus strand of CM059198.1, from coordinate 23,466,134 downwards.
ATGTAAAATAATATCAATATTTACATTTCACTTACATAATTATAACTGCGATGAAAATACAAGGCAAATTCAGTTCATGAATAACACATTGTGCATTTGATTTTTTGTGTGGCTTTAATTAAATTATTTTTAAAAGATCAGAGCGTGGCAATAAACGTGTGTTTATGACTTAATACAAAAGGCAGTGGTCATAAGGAAGACAATAATGCAAAGAAAAAAGAATAAATAGAAGTCATTGTCATTCCTTAAGTACTTACCGTGACCTAAGACAATTTATACATTTACAACCTGCATGGAAGGAATCTATTGAGTCTTCTATGGTAGATGCAGATAAGAAAACAAGTTTACAAACGGCAATCTATGAAAGGAATATTCACCTCAATATCGAAAATAGAACATGCTGGAACCGATACTGAGGCAGTGAATCAATAATAATAATAGTAATAATAATAATAATAATAATATACAATCACACAAAGGTAAAAGCCTAGTAAGAAATGGCCATGCAAAAATGCCTTCATGTTGAGAAAAGAAGACCTGTACACAAATCAGCTAAGATAGAAACTCACCGCACACTAATGTAGAAGACGTGTTATTGGAAATATATGCAATATAACTTTTGTGTTCTTAAATATTTAAACAAAGACTAAATATATAAAATTAACTAAATAAATTTACAAAGGAAATATTTCAATTTGAAAAAAAAAATTAATTAAAAATTAAAAGCAACTAAAATAATGAGATACTAGCATTACGTCCATAGAGCATTCAGTTCAACTGGACTAAGCGCTGTGTAGGAAGCAGACTAAGTACACACCGAGGGAGCCCGGAGCCTGTAAGACTAATAATGATGAGTGAGGTCGGGTGCAGGGCAGGGACTGGGGTCGACAGGGGCCAACAACGACCATCTAAATAATTTAGCTACGGAAACCCACCAATTGACCAACACTATTTCCCAGCCAATATAACATCCTTAGATAAAATTGATCAATATATTTTAACGTTTAAAAAAAAATATACATATACTATAAATACGTATTATATCTATATGTATTATATATAATTACAAAATATATGTAATACATATATATTGAATTAATTTACCGTCATTATTATTTTTTTAATACACAAATTTGATTTTCATTTATTTCAAGTTGCATAGTCCGATGAAGCATCAAATTTTCAAAACCTAAAGAATGATCTCAAATTGATTCTACATATCGAACTTAGATAATGATCCACTTATTAAACATTTATTGCCACATAGAAGGGCATAGCGAGTCAATTTTATACAACTTGTAACTGCTGAAGTCTATGGTGTCAGAGCTATGGCAAACTTACCAAAACTAATTTGACATATTTTCTCTTCAACTATGTCAAAACTTAGCCATTTAAAATATCAGTGACTTCAGACTAAAAGTAAGGTATGTTATAACAAGCAATTTAATATATTTATCTCAGAAAAATGGCAGAAACTCAAAACCATCGGACTATGCAACTTTAAAGACACTAACAATCGACATATATACATTAAATAATTTTTATATGTAGCTAAAATGTAGTTAAAAGGAATAAATTGTAATGCCGTTTTAGGAAGCATTAATTTAAAATGTTTGGTGAATGAGTCTTGAGTGGGAAAATGGAGTCATCTTGGTGAGTTTCGGTAAGTGCATATATAGACAGGCAAAGAGGGATCGTGACAACTGACTGGTTGTGACTGAGTGCTCAACGACAACAAAATGAACTTGCAAGCTCGTGAGCTCCGTATTTCCTTTTCCCGTTAATACAATTTATACCAGAATGCTTTTAATACATAGTATATCCCTGATTATTTTTTATTGACAGGAGCTGAGCCAAGAGGGATATAATTTTAGCTTCCAAATTAATTTAGCAGTTATTCTTGGATATTTCCCTTTAAGAAAAATCATGGAAAATATTAACGGTTTAATATATTTAAAAAAAGTAATGTTTCCAATTATATTTCCCTTAAAGAAAAATCATGGAAAATATTAATGGTTTAATAAAAATAAATTAAAGTTCCTAAATGATACACATCAGCTAAATTTGAACGTTTTTTAAGACCAAATTTTAATTCTTTTAGTGGTTATAATGAAGGGGAATGGAGGAGTGTGTGTGTGTAGGGGGGGGGGAAGTTATGGGGGGAATGGAAAATTGGGGTGATAATTATTATATAAATGGCCTATTTTATACAGAGTAATTACTATTTACTTGCAGATTATAATTGTGTTTATTTTTGTTACCTGTACCTGTCACTAAGAGCGTCCCTCACTCGTAGGTCACCTAGTACCTACATATGCTACTCGTGACCGTTGAGGGCCACAGTGCCCAGCTCACCCCTATCCCTGAAAGAATTGCAGGACAAGACGCATTCAATCAATCACCTCGTGCCAAGCACCACCCACGCACACCCTCACACGCAGACATCAGCCAACACACCACAGTCGCCAACATGTCGTTAAAACACTGCACCGGCCATTTCAAACTAAGAAGTGGACAATTATATGTATGAAGTATTTTTTCTTTAAAAAAAATGTTTATTATTGAAATATTTCTGTTGATGAACGTGTAAATGTACATGTCTTAGGGATGAATATAACCTCTGACCGCCTCCCAAATAAAGGGGGAGGGAGGAGGTAGACAACAAATGACTTCAGGTAATTTTGCACAATTCTCTCATAGTGTAAGTCCCCGAGGAAGCTCCTTTCTCTCTTTTAATTAAATAAATTGAAAATCATTGAAAATCATTGATCTCTCATCTCGTATGATTCAATTTTGCATCAACTTCTTTTGTTTTAAGCACACAGAAAAAAACCCCACCAGATTTCATTTTGAAAATAGAAAAACAAACGCATAGGCTAAATTAAATTATATGTATATTCCTAAAATATTAAAACCGTTACAATACTGGATTTGGTAACTTTGAATTGATCACTTACAGCCACCATAAGCTAACAGAGACTCCTTGAATTGATCACGTATCGCCGCTATAAACTAAGTTATATTAAGAGATTCATCAATTTAGGGAATTTCGGATAAGTAATAACCCAAGATATATCTAAAATCAAAAACTATTTGTAAAACTTAGCAAAACTTTCGCTATATTGTAGGCATGTCCCCAACGTTGGACTGTCCCTATAGGCTACAATTTCTCCACCTAAATTGTGGCTGGTGGCAAAGATGCTAACTTCGGTCTTGTATTTAAATTGTCTCCTTTGTGGCTCACTAACGGTGGACTGCTGTGTACATTTACACAAATTTACAAATAAATATTACACCGGTTACAAACATAAAATATTTGTGTGCACCGAGTAAAGACTTGATCAGCACCAAACAGAAATATTGAAGGAAAATTAAATTTGTTGAAATGTGTTAGCATTTTAACTACATCTTGGCGATAATTTTCAGAAGTCATCATTCTCAATGTACACCCCGACATAACAGCATTCACAAACAGGACCACTCAATCTCGGATCGGTCATTTCGAACACCATATACAATTAAGTAAACAAAAAATATAAATCTTGTGCAACAAAAAATTCAATGGGAGAAATAGAGTACTTTCTCTTCACTATTTTCTTTTTCTCGAAGATTTATACTGCCTATCATGGATAAGTCTGAATAGTTTTGTTTTCACCATTAGACAGTTGGTTGATAGAAAGCCTGCACTTTTACCGACCCAAGTGATTTTTAACCTCCCACATCACATAGACATGGTGTAAGAGCAACTGGCCTTTGATGACGCTGTAAGTTATACACAGCGGTGGAAATCCAAATTGGCAGAGGTGATGGCATGGGGAAGGATTAAGCGTTTCAACAGATGAACCCATTAGTGCTGTGTGTGTGAGGTACCCATGTTTTATTACGCCACTAAGCAGCTATTTGCGAAATCACTTTGATTTCGGCAATGTTCTATATTTCAACAGGCCGCTACACAATGCTTGCTCTTTTTAAGTCAAATGTTTCTGAGCCCCTCCCGCTCATACCTAACGTAGATTTGCAACCACTATTTCCACTGGCTCTCAGATTTTGCTCCATTTCCATTCTACATAGTTATACAAAAATGCATTAAAAACTTTGGTATTATCACGTTGATGACCTCTATCAATGTTTTCAGCTATACTCTCATCAGGATACAGATAAAATAGATAAATGCTGGGTATAATTTACTTCTATGAGATGGAAAAATAACATCCTTACTGCCAAGCAATAAAAAAAAAAAGAAACAGTTGTTTCTCAGGCACATTTTGTCGGATTTTTCGGGAATTTAAACAAATATATTTGTTTCATTTGGCTAAAAATAATTGGGGGCGGTGGTATTTTAAATCTTTTTTTCATTTGTTCAGGAAATTTGTCATGTCAAACTGAAATTCTATATTGCTAGGATGTAAAACCCCCAAACAAATTAAAAGCAAACAAGCCGGAGCAACCATTGCTATTCGATGTGGCCGGTTTTTACTTTATATTTGTAATTTTCTTCAAAATTGCCATCGTAAAAAGGGATTGATGGGACTCAAAATTGATGCAGCCATGCCCTGAGAAACAAACCTCTTTTACTTTGTTTGGAATAAAATGTAATTCAATATTGAGCTTTCATGAGGGATGATGCTAACAGTTTTGAGGACTTCACATTAATTATTTCTGGTATTAATGCATAAATTTAGACCCTATGTACTACAAATAAAAGTTGTAATTGAATAATTGATGGCTCTGACTGTAACAAAATAAATAACAGAAAAACAGAACAAAACCTGTTCACTAAAAGAGTACCTTGTCTGTGCTAAATATCGTCTGCTATCATCAGTCACAGTGGAAAACATTTAATGACCAGACCGGAAGTACATAATAGTCTGCTCATACGCATTCTGTGTAACTGGTTAAACCACCATCCTGTGCATACCCCCAATAATATCCCAACCAAAAACCAGGACTACAAATCCGATGCAGGATTAACATCCACTCAAACCTAATTCCTGATGGATTTTCACCCGGATAAACTTATGCCAACTGCACGCGACATAGCTTATGATGTAAGTAGATGTTTGTATTGCGCGCATGGCTAGATAAAAGATTCACTCCGTACTTGCAGTGGGGGTGAAAAACAAACCCATTAGAAAAAAGTGGGGTGAGGCTGGGTAAATGAAATAGAAAGATAAAATCTTAATTTAAGAAGCAAAATATATTCTTCATATACATCTTCATATTTAGCCGCTACTTTTGAGTTGAAACATATAATAAAACATGTAGATTAATGAACTTTAAAAGTGAAATCGACAGCACTCTGTGGTCGCCATCTTGTCTTTTTGCATTCTCTCCCATTTCACCAACTCTGTGTTGATATAAGTAGCCATTTGATACTGGAACCAGGAATTCAACTTCCTGTTCCATACAAAAACAATTTTCGCCCGTATTTAGACTACATTGTCATTCACTGCTACTACAAGTACGGGGTGATTCTTTTATCTAGCGCATGGTCAGCCGCTAAATGAGCTTGTCGGACAGTAGTACAGCTCTATATTGAAAATCTGATATGTCAGAATTGACCATATAAGCCATGTAGCCATCCCACCATTACAGGCTGTGTTGGGTGTAGCACCCTTTGTGTCAACCGCCAGATTCAACAATGAAACAAAACAAAAACTTGCCTCCTCTGATACTTCAGAACCCTGAAACAAGTGTCAACATCTACTGCTCTTTGCTAAAGACACGTGACATTTTATCTTTGCTAGGAGTCGGTGGAGCACACAGTGAAACCAATACGCGTGTAACTTGAGTTAGCCGTCAATAGGCTTGAATGCATTCGGTGACAATCAAATTCAGCCGATTGGGCTTCGTGGACATGACAAAATTTTGGATGCTAAAGATGCTTCTCACCACACTTAGACCGCCACAACTCAGTAGGAAAAAATATTTGACCTTACAGGGGGATTTATGAATCTCTGTAATGAGACTATTTTATGGTTGTAATCATGTAATGTAACTCAAGTAACTACGAAGTAGCTTTCTCAAGTACAGAAACGCATTCTTATTGGCTGCCAACATTTCCGGTTTCGCTCAGTGGCGCTACTTTCTCCCCTTGTGAGTGTTATGGCTGCAATGGCCCCAACGGAAGTGGTGATGGTTTATTTTCTGATTGCTAAACAGAATATTACAAAATAGCATACTTTACAAACATGAACTTTGGTGAGGAAGGTAACCTCTGAGACAAAACGCGGAAAGTGGCAGCTATGTGGGCGATAATATGGCCAATGATAGTGGACTGCCCTTCAAGGCTACTCTGGAGTGACTGGTCAGTGGAATAGATCTAGAAGAGTGCTAGGAGAGTACTGGATGAAACCTGACTTCCGGTATTTTTCCACAATTCCCTAACAATGCTAGATGGGAGAATTTCCACGGTTTCATGGAAATCCATCTCCAATCAGCACAGGGGAGTCCCAACATTAGCCAGTCATTGACCCAACACTGGCCATCACCAAAAGCTTGGAGTAGTGTTAAATGTTTCAAGTCAATTTAAGTGGGTAATAGATAGAGAAAATACATAGAATTACATGTTTGTTGGGGTTTTACGTCCTGTATATTTTTTATAAACAACACAAACCACAGTTTACCAAAGATCGTGGGAATCTGCGAAATCGAGATCTTTCATGCTTTTTGTTAATAAAAAAAAAAACATGTCTGACAAACTTTCCAAAACCAGCCACTTGAACCAATCAAAGACTACTACTCCAATTAAGAAAACACTGGTAGAAATCAACAGCACAGTCATCAGCAGGCGTCTGTTTCCTTTAAACCGGAAGTGTACTTCACATTCCTACCACGTCTTAACTGATTACACTGCACCATTTTTTTCCCCTGACATCCTTTACTCCAACCTGATCACTGTGAGCCAGCACCGTCCATGAAACTAGCATTGACCAAGGAAAGTTTACGGCATTCGAGAAAACAGGCAGGCCCTGGTCAATTGTGGCTGTCGAAGCGCAGGGAGAAGCATGAAGTAGGATAAGATAACGCGTGAGCTACAACTGTGAATATCTGTGACCCAACTGTGGCGGTAGCCGGTCAGTGAAGGATGACAACTCACGTACCTGCCTTATCACTGACAGTTAAAGCCAGTCAACAAACCAACACAGAGTTGTATCAGACTACAATTTATCACTACAGAACATATATAAATCTCTTATGTATATATATTCATCTTGAAAAGAGCTAATTGAACTACAAATGTTGATATTATAAAACAAAGAACACATTCCATAAAGCTTACTGCCACCCCTTTCTTTTTGTTCACACATTAGTACAGCAGCCAATTGGCCACAGTAACAAAGTCAAGAAAACCCTTAAGATTCAGGAATGATGCATTGGGCCCTTTGAAATGTCCAGAATATGCTTGCAGTAGTGTTAATATAGCAAGTGCAACCGTAGTCTTCTTTTAGCATCATATGCATTCCCATATGCAGCTGCTCTCTAAATGATTGATTGATTGGTGGTTGCTTTATACCGTATCAGCAGCAAAGGCCATATTGTATTCTGTCTATTTTCATTCAACCATCGCTCTAAAAATGAGACACTAGCAACAGTTGTATATTGGAATTGTGTGCATATATAATTATAAGCATATTGGAATTGTGTATATATACATGGCTATAAGGAAGCGCTTGGTGTAGACACGTACGACTGCAGTTTTTTTTTATCTGGGTGAGTGTGTGTTCGTGTAGCAGTCGGGGCGACCAAAGGTTTTAGCATTATTTGTATACGTACACATAGACTGGCTGGAGCTGCATGTGCGAACTCTTGGCAGGGGACTGATAGGCTGAGTACGTGTCAAATCCACCGATAAAGTCGACTGAAACGAAAACACGCACAAAAAATGCCAATTAGGTTGTGGAGTGAGTTCCAAGCCAGGAAGCAGAGGTCAGAACGAGGGACGAGGGGTGTGGGGCGAGTGGAGTGTGGAGTGTGGAGTGTGGGAGTAGAGTTTGAGGTTTCTGGTGTGGTCAAGGGTGATGTGGGTGGGTATGGTGTAGGGGATGGGGGCTATGGACATGACACACAACAGTCATGATGAGCAATGGGGATATATATATATATGCATAAATATATATATATAGGATAGGTTCAGGAAAATGAAAGGCCAAGCCCAAGGCCACATGGGTGGATGGAGATGGATGGTTGAAGGTCATACTTTAGGGTGAAGGGTAATTTTCATTGTAGACCAAGGTCAACACAATAAGAGAAGAGACTGGTCAGAGAAAGCCTGCTCTCAGCAAGATGGGCACTACTTTAAATGAGAGGAAACTGGGACAGGGAGAGAGGGGAGGGAAGGTGGTGGAATGTAAGAATTAACTCAAATGTTGCCAATTGCTTTCCTACAAATAACCATTCAAACCGACCAGTTAATGGATCGTACCAGCGACTCAAAGGTGAGTGGCGTACACTAGGAGCAACACTGGCTAGCGCAGTTAACAGCTGTATGGTTTATGCCAAGTGAGTATGTGATGAGTTCAGCAACGGCTTACCGCAATGAACGCGTCAGAACACAAAGGTTAACATTTAGAGCACCAGTTGATGTTTAGTGTATGAGGGTCAGCAACTACTAGTTCATGATCTATGGTGACACTAGTTATCTATAGTAACAAGGCCGGTGCTGTACTGGCAGCCAGCCACTTAGAAAAAGGTTGGGTAATCTGATTCAATCAATATATATATTATGCATAATATATATATATCATATGTTATATATTATTATATTGTATTAACTACAAATTAAACAAGGAAAGATGGAGCGTACAAATAAGGAGTGCAATGACAACAACAAAAAATTAACACCAAAACAAACAAAAATCCTTTCAAAAATATTAGTAAACAAGCAGCAACCAAGTAAAAAATAGCACAGGCGCTATGTGGAGTTAGTAGTGTGCATACTGAGATTTACCCTATAAATATTTGGTTAGTAAGCGCGCAAATGCCAGTTCATTGCCAATGCATGCTCAAGGTTAGCGTTAGTGTACACAATCTTTGGTGAGTACTGGTTAGGATTTAGCTGGGGACAATTGAGTTGCGGGCCTCTCATTGATAATCAAGAGGACAATCGGACTGACCATTCCAAATTGGCCAATAGCTTCAGTTCGAAAAGCTTCACGATATACAAACAACGCAAAATGTGCAATGTTCCTATGTGAGTCAGGAACTGCAGTGTCTTTTCTTTTTCTTCTTTTTTAAGCAGTGATTTAAACATAAACAATCAAGCCAGACAGACAGACAAGATTCGGCAAAACAAATTTTGCGCATTAAATCATAACATAAAAATGTTAAAGGTAATACTATCTTTGCTCATCAATACAAATGGGTTCCTAGAAGGGTTCATGGCGGATGGTCTGTGAGGTGAGATGGGGCTGGGGATATATAAGTGGTGGTGTGGGTGGGGTGGTTCGGGGGAGGGTTTGGATATGGGCTGGGTCTGGGCAATGACGACAGAGAGCCAAGCAACACCCGCAAGCCGAGCATTGCTGGAACATTGACGAAGGATCGTGATGACGGTAGTGATTGCAACACCGGTGTCTAGTGTGAATGTTGTTGTTTCATTTAGAGTGAATGTGCTTTGTGAAATATGCGATTTGCTGTGACCGTACACACAATTAACAATTAAACTACGGGACTCAATGAGTGACTATGGAAACAGGAGTGAGGTCCACACCAGTCATCAGCTGCGAAAGAGGACAAGAGGGTAACACTGCCTGGCAATAATTAGTGGAGCCTTAAAAGAACCATATCTTCCTCAGAAACCTGGCACCCGGTGCCACATCTCTTTAGCAACTTAGTTTTAGTTTGTCTAACACATTCCAACATAAACTACCTCTTCCACATGAAGCTGACAATTTTATTAGCACCAGTGACGTTAAGCAATCTAGCTTTTGTTTGTTTAAGGCATCACGACATGAACTGACTACATCTTCCACGCTAAGCCGACAAATTTATTAGCATCAATGCTGTTTAGAAATCCAGCTTTAGGTTTTTAAAGGCATTGCGACATGAACTGACTACCTCTTCCACACTAAGCCAACAAATCTATCCACATGACACCTGTTTAGTGATCAAGTTTTTATTTGATGAACACAGCACAGTATAAAGCATTCATTTCCTCCACAGTAACCTGGTGTAAATGGTAGTGCCATACCTGATACACTCTTTCCTTCTTTTAAGTTTTTAAAGTGCCTAACTTGACTGGAACAGGCCATCTTCATTAACCTTCTACAGAAACAGCTATGAGCACCTTAGTCAGTAAAAGCCACCATATAAAGAAACAGCTATCTTTAGACCTACTCTGGAACTTTCCCCATTCAAAACTCACACCCGCTTATAGGTTTAAGATATTCCATTATCGTTTACAAAAGAACCTAAAACTAGATTCCTGACACCAATTTCCTAACTACCTAAATGTCATATAATAAAAAGGAAAGTACATGGAAAGAAAATGAAAAAATAAATACCCAGAGAAAAAAAAAGGAAACAGGAGAAAAACCAATCTGAAGCAGTAAAAAATATTGCCCCCACCACCAAGACGATATGAAAATACTGGAAGTGCCTTCTAAGATAACAGTTTAAATGATGTCCTTTTATTGTGATTTACCGGCTTTCTTTTAGTTGCTGTGGCTGAGAAATTACTCGAGCTCAAAAGTCTCGGCTGGATCTGCGAAAGCCCAAAGACAACACTTAAATTCTTTGATCGAATGTGGATATGACATATACATGGGGGTTCTTCGAAAAGAAAAAAGAAATGGCTGACAAAAGAAACATTTGATATAATGACTAATTCTTCAAATGAATCACAAACACATAGGATACGCTCAGAGTGCGTGCTCTGGTAAGAGAACAGTAGTGTCAACTGTCTCATAAGATTTGTCTACTTTCCCAACCATCCAACTGGAAAAATGTTCATCCACCTTAGGGTTATCCATGCTACCCAAGCCACGGTCACTCCCATCTCACACCACACTGCACACACTCCAGTCTCCCCGATTAAACACTCATACAAAACCAGCACACCACACACCGCATCCCGCTCCTCCCAGGATTTACCAATCAATCTACAGAGCCCACTTGCTTCCGACCTCCCACAAGAAAGGGGGACAAAAAAAAAGAACACCATCAACAAAATACAAAAAAAATATATCAGTGATGAGTATCGTTGCCTATGGTTACCGCAGCTACTGTCCTACACATGCAGCTATGTTATCGAATTATTATTAAATTTAAAGCGCTTTTATTTCAACAGTGAAAGCTCGGTTGTATCTACTCACCCGTAAGCTGCTGATTTACATGCAGCACACCAGGTTGTGTGTATTCTTTTAGGGCAATTTTTATTTAATTTTGATTAAATTTTATTTTTTATTTGAAAAAAAGAATCGAATTCTAGCAGTCGAATAATATACAATTTTATCATAACCCCCTTCCCCTGAAAATTAGCTATACATATGTGTCCTTATTTTAATATAAATAATTTGAAATATTATACCTCTCCCTTTTGCAGGGAGGAAGTTCTATACTTAAGTATATGACAGCAATGAGTATCTCCTTAACAAACAAACAAAAAGTTAAATAAATAAATTCCTAAAACCAGTCAATGTGCCACTCCGCTATGTCTTCCCTTATTTCAAAACCACCGGGCCACTAGAGTATTATATTACACAATCACATATTATCTGACACAATTAAAGAAAAAGGTCAGTGCCAACAAGTGACAAAAGGCTCAAAACATTCCGAGAGCTTTTTGCTCCCTCTTGGCAGAAACCAACGCTGATGATTCTGCGGCCCAGTGGTTCCGATTGTATTTGTTTGGGGTTCAAAACCGAGACAGTTATTAATAAATATGATTAACACCAAAAAAAATGAATAAAGGGAGAGAAGAGAGAAAGAAGGAGCGGGTAATGGGGAAGGAGAAACAGAGGTTTTAGACAGAGGTGGTTTCAGAAAAATGACACAAGGGGGCAGCACACTCCTTTGTGCCCGCCGGAAGTGACGTCACAAGAGAAGTGGCGTTGTCGGCTGCTTCACTCACATTCCCAGTCTGCGGAGAAGCAAATCAGAATGCGCATCAGTGTGTGGTAGTTCCCGAAGCAGTAGGGGGGCGGGGGAGGCTTATTGGTTATAAGTTGTTCATCTGAGTATTACCAACGATGGGACTCAGCATATGTCCATGCGATCGGCCCCTCGCTGCCGACTATGTAAATATTGTCCCTCTTTCTATATATAGCACGATTCGCTTACTAAACCATAATCATCAAAAACGACAACGGAGAAGAAAATGCATAATCAATTGAACGGCAACACAGTCTCAGATCTAGGTCTAGTCAGAGGCAAGAAGAAACAACAATTATTGAATGCAGAGTAAGTAGATATGGTTATTATATTTGAAACAACCAAATAAATATATATACAAATATATCTAATGTATATATAAGTACATATACTATATGTATAAACATTATATGAATATATATATATATTTACATATATCTATATATAAAGAAAAATCGACAGGCATTTCAACAAACAGGAAGCAGTCATGTTGTTTGTGTGTATTTTAAATTATTTTTGTTTGTTTTTAATCAAAGAGAATTAAAGGGTAAAGGAGACACAGCATAACTATAGGGTCTGTTATATTTCTAACACTACCTTTTCCTAATTGATTAGGGCAAGGATTGAATGAATGGGGTATCGGGTCACGGTGCAGGCGGCAAGGTACCCTAATGGGGCAGCACTGTGAGGTTGATCGTTATCATCTACCGTACCTTAGTTTGAAGTAACTTTTACTTTAAATGGCTAACCTTTGAGATAGTTGAAGTGCAAAGAAGCTAAATTAATTTTGGCAAGCATGTCCAACCTCTGACACCATGGGCTTCTGCAGTAACAGGTTATATTAAATTGCCTCAGTATTCTACTCTATGTGGCAACAAATATTTAATAAATGCATCAGTATCTAAGTTAGATGTGCATACTAAAATCTAGATAATTGTTTTGATTTTGAAAATTTGATGTTTTCATCGGACTATGCAGCTTTAATGACTCTTCATTGTAGGGGTAGACGAGGTTGAAGAAAATAAACCTCTTCCTCTTAATTGTAACTATACCATTATTCAGAGAAGTCATGTTTAAATTCGCCAGTACAAAGCTCAGAAGGGTTTTTCTTCACAACCTTATACTAATCAACAAATTAGCAACTGGTGAGGGATGTAGCCAATTAAAGAACTTCCCACCCCATGGGTTCTAGACATAAGACTATTAAAAGAAAACTCCCAAAAAAGTTGCACACAGTGAAACAAAAAAACTAAGCAATAATTAGATCAAATACCAAGTCTGCATTGGGTGCTTCAGTTTATTAAAGACTGTGATTTTTCAGTTTTATGCTGGGTATAAGAATAGATAATATCCTGCTACTTCAGGAGTTGGAGATGGCGACAAAATAAAATGAATCGGCCCTGACTGCGACTGATGTTCGTTGACATGACTGACCTATGACTGCCCGGTCCTGAGCGTGAACCGAGCTTATGTAGCCCACGTGTGTGCACCAGCAACTGGTTAGTGTGTTTGAACACAAGTATACCGCTAGACCCACTACCGGTTAGTTGGAGCTGGTCAAACAGGGACAGCTTGTGTATTATTAGCCAGGAAAGGGTTACTTTGTAAGGTACTCATGGTAACAGGAAATAGAGATACGCCAGGACGGCTAGGTTTGTAACTAACGCTTAGTAGCACATCTAGTGAACTGAATCTCTACATCGAAGGTCATCTACATCGAAGGTCATCTACATCGAAGGTCATTGTGGTGGAGGGTACCAGGTGTGATTTACATGCACCCCAATTCACTTTTCCTTCTGGAGAATAGACGAGGTTTCTTAGTCTGTATCGCTTATCGATAATGCTAGGATTTTGAGATTTGCTTCAATAACTGGATCTTCCGCAATATACTTCACAATGCTTGCTCGGTTAATGACAATTATGCAAAAAACCTCCACATACATGGGTTTTTCTTTCTTTCCCCTATGCAAGAAGCCTCAAGCTGGCAAATGGCAACCAAAGACAGCTTATGTTCCCTCCATACAATTGTTAAAGCGAAGAATATTTGGCAAGAGAACCAGGGAGCGGGAAGACAGTGGCAGTTATTTTCTCTTTCAATAATAATAATAATAAGTAGGTGGGGCACTGTTGTATCAGCACCACAGTTTTAGTAAAAGGAAGAATCGCGCGGTGAAGGCACAGGTTGCCATGGTGATGATGGTGAAGGTGTGTGCAATGTCAAGAGGTCAAGGTCATAATAGGTCGTGAATGGGGTTGGTGTGGTGCCACCGGGCGGGTTATACTTACAACTATCGTCCTCCTCTGTAAAAAGGTATATGACATAGCACGCTACACAGAAGCCCATCAACTGTAAGAACAACAAGCACACAACGGTTTAATCATCACTCGGGGAAGAGGTCAATGCAAATAGAGAATTAATCTTAATCACTTCCAATCTCCACAGTCATGCTTGGCTTCATCAAAAGGAGACAGTGTCTGGCCTAGCTGTGAATTAGGGCTGCTATGTTGTAATACCAATCACTGTGAGTTAGGGCTGCTATGTTGTAATACTTCTCACTGTGAATTAGGGCTACTATGTTGTTATACTCGTCACTGTGAATTAGGGCTGCTGTATTGCAATACTCGTCACTGTGAATTAGGGCTATGTTGTTATACTTGTCACTGTGAGTTAGGGCTGCTATCTTGTAATACTTGTCACTGTGAATTAGGGCTACTATGTTGTTATACTCGTCAGTGTGAATTAGGGCTGCGATATTGTAATACTTCTCACTGTGAATTAGGGCTGCTGTATTGCAATACTCGTCACTGTGAATTAGGGCTATGTTGTTATACTCATCACTGTGAATTAGGGCTGCTGTATTGCAATACTCGTCACTGTGAATTAGGGCTATGTTGTTATACTTGTCAATGTGAATTAGGGCTGCTGTATTGCAATACTCGTCACTGTGAATTAGGGCTATGTTGTTATACTCGTCACTGTGAATTAGGGCTGTTGTATTGCAATACTCGTCACTGTGAATTAGGGCTATGTTGTTATACTTGTCACTGTGAATTAGGGCTATGTTGTTATACTTGTCACTATGAATTAGGGCTGCTGTATTGCAATACTCGTCACTATGAATTAGGGCTGCTGTATTGCAATACTCGTCACTGTGAATTAGGGCTATGTTGTTATACTCATCACTGTGAATTAGGGCTGTTGTATTGCAATACTCGTCACTGTGAATTAGGGCTATGTTGTTATACTTGTCACTGTGAATTAGGGCTGCTGTATTGCAATACTCGTCACTGTGAATTAGGGCTATGTTGTTATACTTGTCACTGTGAATTAGGGCTGCTGTATTGTAATACTTCTCACTGTGAATTAGGGCTGCTATGTTGTTATACTCGTCACTGTGAATTAGGGATGCTACGTTGTTATACTCGTCACCATGAATTAGGGCTGCTATGTATAATGTTGTAATACTGATCTCTGTGAACTAGGACTGCTATGCTGTAATACTCGTCAATAAATTAAGGCTGCGATATTGTAATACTCGTCACCGTGAATTAGGCCTACTATGTTGTCACTGTGAATTAGGGCTGCTATATTGTAATACTCCATCACTGTGAAATAGGGCTGCAATACAAGTTATATTGTCACACATTAGTGTCTCTTGGTGGAAATACCGGGCATTATGTGATATATAAAGTGCTTATGCGATTATTGTTATCAATTTAATGATCCTGCTTCTACTGGTACTGTCATCAGCTATTACTCCTGTAACCTCCTGATTGTATGTTCCTTGTGATTTGGGTTACTGGAGGTTGGTGAGTGGCAAAGCACCTCTGTTCCCCGCTTGTCCTCCAGGTGGCGCATCTGCTTGCGGGGTACTGGCCCATTTCAGCTCAGAATGTTAGCAAATTATTTAATTAAAAGCAATACTTATTTATACAAATCCTCCTCATTTAACAATGACCAAGGTTGATTGCAAGAGTGGTTCTTACTTCTTTTCATCATCAAAATTTTATTTGAGTTTTAATAAAGGAGGAGCTATGGATACCGGTGACCTACCGCTAGGATAATCTGTATGCCGGCATGGATAATCTCCACGTAGGGGTACTGGAGAATGCACCCTTTCACCAGGCTCTCATCAGGCACCACACTCTTCCCTATCCATGAGTCGTTCGTCGTTCGACATCCGATGCCGTTTACGAACCACCATGATTTGTGTTCCGTACCGATATTCAAAATTGGACTATTCTCCTACAAGAGCGAGAAGGAGAAACAAAGACATGCACATGTTAAATAATAATTACTATTAAATATTATTGGCATGGGCATTATTTTTATTCCCTTTAAATTTAAATTTAGCATTACATTAATAATTAATTATTCATTCAACAGATGCACACTAACTTTAATCCTAAAAATTCTATTAAATTTAAATATTACATTCAAATTGGTGGTATCCCTGAGAGGATGTATATGTAATCCTGGCTTTCGATTATATATATATTTAAATAGTTAATTTTATTCTCTTTATTACGCGCACATATCACTCATTCCCCTTTCACCTATCCTCTCTTTTCACTTTCATTCATTATTTGCCTTTGAGAATGACTAAAAATGTACTTACTTTTAAGATACCAACTTCTAAGTAGAAGCATATAATGAATATATTCCAGCCTAGCCATAACAACGACCATACTGTATACTGCAAGGAAAAGGGGAGATAAGAACCACATGAGAAAAGCAGTCAAAGCATCACATTCATCTTCAGTCTTCAGGTTAGCGAAAAAAGACCTTTGACCGTGGAGCATGCGCAGTGAGGTACTAGTAGTAGTACTACCCAAACACTAGTTCTTCCCACTCTATCAGAGGATGCGATGGTGGTGGAAATCGTCTACAAGACTCTTTTCCACAAAGCAACTTACACATTGAGATCCAACCAACATTAGTTCTTGTACTAAAATCAGAGGTTGGGATGGTGGTGGAAATCCTCTATAAGACCCTCTCCACGAATGAAGCTACACACTCAGCTGCTATGCACAACATAGTACTTCCATTAAAATCAGTGTGTAGGTTGGTGGTGGAAATCCTCAACAAGGCCTTTTCAAAAAAGTAAGCTACGCACTCATCTGTTACATACAACATGGGCCGCATTCAGGGTCCGTCTCGGAGGCGCCTCGGCGACGGGCATGACGTCACGCCAGTCTGAACGACAAAAGCAGTTGGTTGTCTCGAAAATGGCTGCACTCATAGGCGGTGGCCATTTGCAATGGAAAAGCTGCGCTGTGATTGGCTGAAAGCGGCGGGCATTTTCGAGGCGCTTTTCATCTCCAGTCTGAAAAGAGAGGCGTCTCCGAGACGGACCCTGAACGCAGCCCTTTGACACAGAGCAAGGCTACGCACAGAGATGCTACCCAGAACATTAGTTCTTCCCTTCAAAGGGCATGTTTGTAGTGGAAATCCGCTATAAGTTATAGTAAAGTATGAGGGGAATGTACAGTAAGCCTCAACCTACAACATTAGTTCTTGCCACTGACGTCAGAGGGCGGGTTTGTGCAGTGAGCTGCTACTCACAACACCAGTTTCTTAATAACTTGTTGGAAATGCTCCTTATATGGGCATGAACTAAAAGCATGACTAAAGAATGATGCACCAACTTCAGAATCCACTTTGCATTGATTAGAAAAATCGACATCTTTAAATTTTATGTATCTTCACATCTAACTGGCGATGGCGATATGGAGTGATATCACATTGCCGAAAGGTTAATATCAATATTATTGCCATGGGAAAGTCACTCGACATTACAATGGATACAGTAGTGTTTGTCTTCAGCGACACCCGTGATTAGCGAAACCCTGCCATGTGAGAACAGTTTTTCAAGGTACAAACTGAATTTGTCTCATTGGACTGTTCCTTAGATGACAGGACACTTGCTATGCCAGGACAACATTGTCTGGATGTAGAGTTGTCCATTGAAAACAAGTGCTATTTCACCGCCATAGAAAATGTTCAATCAATGTCATAAACAATAAATTGCCATGGTATGGCAACATTTGTCTGGATGCAAAGTTGTTCCTTGATAATAGTGTAGTAGTCTGTACATGAGCCCCACTACCATGCGGTGGCGGCAGACACTATGCCACACACCTACGCAGTTACACTGAACTGCGTGAGGTGGCGGCAGGCTAGCCACTGGGCAGACCCCGACTGGGCTGCCCTCTACTGCGTGTGGCTAGCTCACCCCCCACCCACCTATAGAGGCGACATGGGACCTGGCGAGTTAGGGGGTCGGGTCAGTTGACTGTGGACGCCGCGGAGAGCAGAGGTTTTGTAATAAACCAGGTTGAAGCGTACTGATACTGAATCTTGGCGTTCTTCCGTGAGTGCGTGGCAGTGTGGGGAAGACCGTGGGTCATCACAATAGGTACTACTTTATCGTCATAAAAATGCTTAATCAACATCATAAACAATAAATAGTTTTATTCATAACAAAAACAAAAAGCATCACATAACTCATGTGATACAGGTTGTACCTATTCAATCCAGCATTCCATACATCGGCAACACGCATGGTGCGGCACATTTTGAATCTTGACTTCTGATGCAATCTAACCTACATGTGTTACAGGTTTTATTTTTGGTTTTGGGCTTTACATTACATGAAACAATAAAAACTTGTTTGGATGCATTAATGGCTTTATTATTTCATTGGTTCTACCTTTATAATACAGCAATATTCATGTAAACCGACCATTTCTGTAATCCCACATTTCCTGTGGTTCGGCTATAGCCAGGTATCGAGGTTGCTGTATTAAAGAGGTACAACCTGTATTTATTTTATTATCAAGAATAAAATGATGGACTTCCTTACAGTGTCATCAAAGGCCATTTGCTCTCATACCATGTCTATGTGTTGTGCGAGGTTAAAAATCCCTTGGGTCAGTAAAAGTGTAGGCTTGGACTTTCTAATGACCAATTGTCTAATGGTGAAAACAGGACTATTCAGACTTATCCATGATAGGCAGCATAAATCTTCAGTAATTTTTTCTTTCGTAAATAAAGACATGTATTGCACACTATATGTGTAGTTATAGCTTGTCTTAAACCTCAAAACAGATTGAATGCAAATTTGCTGTACTCACAACAACAACAATTTTAGGCCTGTACTGGTAGGCACCGAAGAAGCCAATGATGACGAATATGACGTGTAGAAAATTGCCTATGATAGGGGCCCACATGAAGCCGAGGAAGTCGAACACCAGGCGCTCTATGACGGACACCTGAAGCCACAAGAAACAAGGAGCAATTAGTATAAGCGTCTACATGGGATGAGGCAGTCAGATACTAGCTCCACATTTGAGGAAGGTTCCCCCCCCCCCCACCCCCCAAACAGACCCAGGGTGGGACAGTAATATTTTCCCCACTTGCCCAATCGGGCAAGTGACTGAATTTTCTACTTGCCCGAGTGGCAAAACTTGTCTAAGCCCAAGCCAGCCAATTGAAACTGAAATCTGCTACTGCAGATCAGAAAAATAACAACTTGCCCATTTGGGCAGGTCACTGAGAACTTCACCTGCCAGACCGGGTAAACTAGGTGCCCTGGTGTAAAGATTTCAAATTCCCCCCTGATTCAAGTTCCCCCCCCCCCCCCCGGGAACTTGAAAACGTTTTCAAATTCATCCCAGGGGAATTTGAAAATGTTTTCAAGTTCCCTCCCTCGTTTTAACTTTCCCTCCCCCCATTTTGGGGGAATTTTCTTTATTTTTGTAATACACAGAGAATAGCATAATGGAAATTATTACTAGTACAACAAAACATATTTCACCCCAAATGAGACGAAAAGTCTCCATGATGGCTAAGAAAAAAAATTATAGGTCTGAATTTTAAAACGTTTTTAAAACAATTATAAATTCTGGAGGGAGGAATTTGAAAAGAGGGGGAGGAATCTGAAAACTGTTTTTAATTTCCCTCCGGGGAAATTAAAAACGTTTTCAGATTCCCTGGGGTAACTTGAAAAGGGGGGAAATTTAAATTGTTACACCAGGCAGTCCTTATTGTCCTACCCTGAGACCTCATCCACATAACCTAGCTTTGATCTTACATCCAACTTAGATACTGTGTGTGTGTGTGTGTGTGTGTGTGTGTGTGTGTGTGTGTGTGTGTGTGTGTGTGTGTGTGTGTGTGTGTGTGTGTGTGTGTGTGTGTGCGCGCTTAAAGTTGCATAATCCGATGAAAGAATTTACCAAACACAAACAAAACACTAACCTAGATTTGATGCTACATATCCAACTTAAATACTGTGTGGATCAAGATTTGATCCTACCTATCCAACTTAGATATGAGGGTACTGGTAAAAGATTTGTTCATGCATAGAAGGGAATACCAGGACAATTTATTAGAAGCTGCCAAAAGGTGATAACTCATTTTTGTGTCCATTGACACAATATGGATCCTTCGCTTTATTGTGGTTTCTGATTCTTGAGAAAATTGTACAAGTGTTCGCTAAATTGGTAAAAAGACCCAACACAACAGTGCAGCTCCTAAGACACTGGGATATATTGTAGGACTTAGAAAATGGATCCTTGCCTGATGTTCCCAGTACAGGGGTAGTGAGGCCAGATGAGCCTGAATGCCACACTTTTCACATATTGCACCACCATGTGTTACTATAGGGGATTGGCCGCCTATTTATAAAGGAAGCTAATTCTACGACCAGTGGTCAGGTGACCCACCTGCCCCTCCTTCGGTGCTAGAGCAGGGTATTTAAGAGCTGGCGATACATGCTTTGGAGCTAATCCGTGTCTAGTGTCCTACCTCTCGTGGGAATGAATATAAGTCTGTACCGACACTCTGGTGTTTGTGTCTTCCTTTCGGTTCCGAGGTTTGAGTAGGTACAACCAACATCATCACACTAGGATATGATAGGATAGGTTGGTTCATGGTCAGGATAGTGTAACTGAGTGAGACATCCGAGTCAGGGTAACACTATAAAGCCGTCATGAGCGCGCACTGTCACAAAGTTGGTACCTCTCGTGATATTACTTCAAATGTTACTAGAATATAAACTCCTAACCAAGCCATGAGTGTGCATGGTCACAAGTTGGCACCGCTCGTGATATGTCCTCAAATGTTACTAGAACATAAACTCCTAATCAAGCCAGGAGTGTGCATGGTCACAAGTTGGTATCTCTCGTGATATGTCCTGAACAAAACAAACTCCTAATCACTCCCAGTGACTTTAATTACATATATCAGAGGCAAAAAAGCAGCCGATTGCGGTCACACGCGTGAAACAAAAAAAATTTGAAGTGGGGCAGGGAGAGCGTTAGTGCCGGTGTCGCAGTTTCAGTTCTCAACCAGTTGCAGTTCTCAACATCTTCTGCACATGCATCAAAATCTAGCAGCATCTTCTGCGCATTGTCAATGGTCATGAGCAATTTTCATACAGAAAAAGTGAAATATCTCTAAAACCAAACCACCTAGAAACAAATCGCTTGGTACACATATAGAAAACATGTTTACCAACAAGATTATATTACATTGATATGGTTAGGGTTCTGGATTTCTATTAATTTTGAATAATGTTTTGCACTGCGTGTACCGGCAAACTGAAGGCATTGCCAATGGTCGTAAGCAATCTTCATACAGAAAAAGTGAAATATCTCTAAAACCACACCACCTAGAAACAAATCGGTTTGTACACATATAGAAAACATGTTTACCGAAAAGATTATATTAAATTTATAAGGTTAGTGACACTGACACTATAGTGACAGTATGAGGCAGCGATTTGCAATGATCGGCGATGGTTTGAATCGGAATGATGTTGACACATGCACACACGATGCTTTGACGCATGCGCAGATGGTTTGACGCATGCGCAGAAGCGATGTTAAGAACTGCAACTGCTTGAGAACTGAAACCACAACACCGGTTCCCAGGCAAGGGGAGGAGAGAGTGCCCAGTTACAGGGCAGCCTGCTGAGAATAAGGGGTGTTGGGAAGCAAGCAGGTGTCCAGAAGGAGCGCTGAAACATTTAGGGACTATTCTTTATTCATATTCACATAATCACTTATATAGCACACATACAAATGTATATATATATTTTATGACAATTGCACTCGTTGGAGTATTCAATGTTAAGAGGGAGTGTGCATGGCTCGCGGCTGAGTCCGGGTCAAATCGCAAAGTGCGTTCATTTAAAAGAAATACAAAATAAATATATAATGCTAGTTATATTCTGTTCACAGAAATCACTTAACTTGTAAAATAAAACAGTACAGAGATCATGTACCAAATCAGTTCAATCTTATTAATTATTTGCTTTCCCCAAAAGTGAGATATAATTAATTAACTTATTTATGTATCGGTTGATTTTCTGAGATGGAGGTTTTACATCCTAGAAACAGCAGACAGCCCCTATAAGTATAATATTATTACATCGAACACTGAATTGTGGCAGTCTACATCATAGTTGATAGTATGCTGCCCTACCATGAACTTATATTCCACTCAGTCAAATTATCATGCCTACCAGTACTTGCCCGATCCTTAGTAAGTAATGGCAAACACCAGGCACAAGTGACAAGAATACAACATTTTGTTCTTTTCTTGAAGATTTATACTGCCTATCATGGATAAGTCTGAATAGACTTGTTTTCACCATTAGACAGTTTGTCGATAGAAAGCCCGAACCTACACTTTTACCGACCCAAGGGATTTTGAACCTCCCACACCACATAGACATGGAATGAGAGCAACTGGCCTTTGATGACGTTGTAAGTTATACACAGCGGTGGAAATCCAAATTGGCAGTGGTGGGAGCATGGAGAATCGAACCACGGACCTTCAGATTAGGAGTCCGACCTAGAAAAAAGTCAGACACTCAAACCACTCCGCCACAGAGAACAGTATGTTGTATGTGACTTTGCCCTAGGTTGTGCCTTGACTGGGGTGGACCGTCGAGGAAACCGTACTAAGTTGGTCAGAGTCGGAATCGCCACGTTAAAATTCTCGGACCGGACCCAGTGGCCTAATCGGCATAGCGCAGGCTTCCGTGCGGAAGGTCGGGAGTCCAAATCCCAGCCGAGTCAACCCAATGACTTATAGAATTGGCACTTGTCGCTACCTAGCCTGGCACTCGGCATTAAAAGGATAGGGCAAGGACTGGTTAACACAGTATCAGGATAATGTGACTGAGTGGGATAGATATCAGCGGCCCGGTCTGCCAGTGTGGCAGCACTATAAAGTTGCCATGAATACATACTGTCACAAGTCGGTACACGTCCTGATATGAGCTTAAATGTTACTAGGACGTAAAACAATAAACAACAACCACAACAAAATTCTCGTTTAGTGCGTAGTGCAGCTAGACCCATTAGCCGACGGTGGTGCCACCTAAAGGGCCTGTCACACTACGACGTATGGTGCCAGCACGTGTGTAATGTTTTGAAATAAAAATTAAATTAAATAGGTCGGCATTCGCCAAACTTTTCATGCTGCGGGCGGTCCGAACAACGTATGAAGCATATGCAGAGCGTATGGCAGGCATATGGCTAGCGTATGCGTGGCGTATAGCAACATATACGAAACGTATAGCGACCTATACTCGGGTTGCTGGCATGTAGTGATGGTTGGAGGTGACAAGTTCCAGCGTATGAGTAACGTATGGCGATGTACGCCTAGCGTGTTGATGTGTGCGTAGCGTGTGCATAACCTATTCAAAACTTATGTGTAACGTTAAAAAATTTGCCAGTATGTTGGCATTGGTCAAACTTTTCAGCGGCGGGGGATAAAAATGGGCGTAAACACAACGTACACACAGCATACGCAACATATGCAGAACGTATCTCTGACCTATTGCTAGGGTATGAGAGCGTTCATGTTCCTTGCAAAACGTTCGCAAAACGCTTGCGGTACGCTGACCAACGTTACGTACATTACTCCATCGATAGAAGTACCACGTATACGTTAAGTACGCTGGAGATACGGCAGGCATACGTTCGAAGTATATTATGCATCCGTTGGCAGTACATGGACTGTACGTGGACTGCATGTTCCCACCGGCTGAATGTGCGGCTAATGTGCAGCAAAGTATTGCAACATACGCTAACGTATCCCGAACATACGTTCCACGTACGAGCCACACATTGACACACGTTGGAAATTTTGAGGATGCACAACAATTTTTCAGAGCCTCGATGCACGGCGACGTACCCCCAATGTATACGTACCGTATTATGACGTACACTGACGTGTTGGCCGAAAATCACATACGTCGGCATACGCTAAGGCTATAAGCCATAGTGTGACAGCCCCTTAAAGTCACCGGCTATACCTCACCCAGATACAAACATATCCAGCATCAAAAGCTCTCCAAACATACCTTTGCTTAGTTTGTTCAGTTCATGCCACTGAACATGTGGGAGGAGAGTTGAGGTCTGTGATGTATGAATGACATCATAGGTGGGATTCCCTCATCACATGACCTAGAGGGGTTGCCCACACACAGGGGAAGCCATGGCATCCACCAAGATGGCAACCACAGAAAGCTCTCAATTCAACTTTTAAAGACTATTAATCTACATGATTTAATCAATTATTCACACCAAAAGTAGCTGGTTATGATTAATAAACATTTGAACTTTATATATATCATTTTAGAATTGCAATTTCTACATTTTTTTTCTCTATATGGTTGTCTAAAAGTGTCAGTGCTGCTGGACTAAATAAAACACAACAGAAGCAAGCAATGTCAGTACTCTCCCCGCACATATGTAGTTGCATAAACTGAAAACTGGCAAACGTATGCTTGGAGAGCATTTGTCGGAGTACGGGTAGTGTCTCAGCGACCTATATCTGGTCCCTTTAACGGGGAAAGACCGCGACAGTATGCGGCGTTTGGGAAGCGGTGGTGGAACAGCGAGCCAAATCGAGTTCACGCATCAATTCACACACAGAGCACGCATGAGCAGGATGCTTGTTGGTGGTGGGGTTTTTGTGTGCGCAATTAATTTTTTTAATTTTTTTTACAGAACAAAAGAAACGACATCGTGACATTCTGGACAGATCAATCACACTAAATCCAGCGCCGACAGCCGCGCCCTACACTCAGTCAATGTGAACACAGCTGCATCATATACCAAGCTTCTACTTAAAGTACCATAATCTGATGGTTTAGTTTCGGACATATTTTTATTTCGATCATTATACTCAACTTTATTTTAGTTTGAAGTTATTTTGATTTTAAAGGATTAACTTCGTAGATAAATATATTAGGTTGATCATTATAATCAACTTTACTTTATTTTGACGTCATTTTTATTTTAAAGAATAAACATTGAAGATATTGAAGTGAATGCATGCCAAATTGATTTTGGAATGCACACCGAAATGCTGGATTTGAGATTTATATTTGAAATCGCAGTGACATTAACGTAGTTGTTTTTTGGGGTTTTATAACATAGCAACATTTAATGCCATATCAGGATGGGTACCGACTTGTGACAGTGCGCAATCATAACAACTTTTATAGTGTTGCCCTACTGGGAGACCAGGATACCAGCACCATGATCCTATATCACACTCAGTCACATTATCAGAAACTGAGAAAACAAGTCCCTGCCATATCCTAGTAATGCCGAACGCGAGGCTAGGTCGGGAAAAGTACCAATTTTGTAAATCATTTTGTAAAGTCAAGGGCTGGCATCTGTGGTTTGTGTAGACAGGCTATATGAAATCAATACAGGCAAGGAGAGAAAGGAACAGTATAAAGAGTGAAAGTAGAGTGAGAGAGTGAGAGCTTGCACCCTCAGGTTTATTATTATATAGTGGTACATGGATCTGATATGGCATACCACCTGACCATTATCTCCAATCAGCAACAAGCATTTCTAGTTCCACAAATGAACAGTAAGCATTCCTGTATCACCATGGCTACTGTGATCTACCCAGCACCACCATGCAGTGTGGTGATCCGTGACTAACAGTGGGGGGGGGGGGGGAGGGGGTAGTGAGTAGAGTTCTTGAGCTCCTTACACACTAACAGTAGTACCCCTTTCACGCTATCTATCTAATACACAATGACTATTGACTACAAGTAAAGAGTCACCAGCAACTACATAAATACATTCATGCACCTGGCCCTATACATCATTTACATTAATAGACCATTTTTACTCCTTTATAGGCCATTTCACATTCCCCACCAATGCGTTTTATCAGAATATTTTACAATTTGTTTAAACTCGGCCGGGATTTGAACTCAGACATTAGGCATGGGAAGCCAGAGGTCTAACGGATTCGGCCACTGCGTCCGGTCAACATTGACATAGTAGTAGTCTGTCTTTAGCCCCGTTCACACACAGGCCTTAAGTCGCTTCAACTAGTTCGCTTCATCTAAGTCGACTCAGATCGCGAGTGTAAACGCTCCTCTCAGGTGAATTAGGGCTGAGTCGACTCAACTAGTTTGCCTCAAGTAAACCGCTTCGCAAGGTAGATTAAATGAGGCCAACTAGCTTGAGTCGGCCTAAGTGGCATGTGTGAACGCAACTGGTTTAGTTGAGGCGGCTTAAGCACATGGATGGAGACTAACAGGTAGTTGCTTTCATAGTGGTTAGAACACATGTTTGGACCGTCCTACATGTTTGGACTGTCCCATTTCTTCATATATGGTGACTGCTTCCTAAAGGTCCTGTCACACTACGACATATAGCCTTAGCGTATGCTGACGTATGTGATTTTCGACCAACACATCGGCATACATCATTATACGCTACATATACGTTGGGTTATGCCGGGTACATCATTATTATAGTTGTCTTAAGTCGCGTGCGTTGAGGTTCCGAAAAAATTGTTTGCATGCTCGAAATTGCCAATGGGTGTGTCGATGTGTGGCTCATACGTTGAACGTATGCTGTGTGTACGTTCAGGATACGTCGGCATACACTGGGAGTACGTTGGTATACGTTGCTGCACGTTAGCCATACGTTCAGCCAGTACGAACGTTGGTCAGCATTCCATGAGCGTATGCGAGGGTTTTGCTACATATACGTTGGGTGTATGCCGGGTACATCATTATTATAGTTGTCTTAAGTCGTGTGCGTTGAGGTTCGGAAAAAATTGTTTGCATGCTCGAAATTGCCAATGGGTGTGTCGATGTGTGGCTCATACGTTGAACGTACGGTGTGTGTACGTTCAGGATATGTCGACGTACACTGGGAGTATGGTGGTATATGTTGCTGCACATTAGCCTTACGTTCAGCCGGTGGGAACGTTGGTCAGCATTCCATGAGCGAGGGTTTTGCGAACGTTTTGTGAGGCACATGAACGCTCTCATACGCTAGCATAGGTCAGAGATACGTTCTGCATAGGTTACGTACGTTGTGTGTACACCCATTTTTATCCCCCGCCACTGAAAAGTTGATGAATGCCGACGAACTGGCAAATTGTTAAACGTTGAGCACGCACTGACGCCGTAAGTCACAGTGTGACAGGGCCTGTACAGGCAGTTGCTTTTGATAGTGGTTGCAGCACATGTTTGGACCATCCTACTCTTCCCATCCCTTCGTTAGGTATGTTGTTTGTATGTATGTACGTGTGGATGTATGCGTGGATGCATGTGTGGATGTGGTATGTGTGGATAACCATCCGGACATGACCTTACATGTTGCAAGGATGTAAAACAACAACAAACAAACATCAATCAGAGCCGGTTTAACGCGTGTGTCTGAAGGTGACATACTTTGAAAACTATGTATGTGTGAACGCGCCGCTAGTTCGACTCATGTAGTTTGCCTCATCTAAGTCGGCCTAAAGATTAATCTTGTGACCATGGCTTTGGTCTCCAATCACCACATTTGAAAGGACATGCATATAGATCTAGCCTCATCTCTGCAGCACAGTCTGGCTAAATGCAAGCACTGTGAGTTTTCCATCAATTTCCCTCAAATTTATGAACGCCTACTTCCTTAAGCGCCTGTCACACTAGGCATGTGACCACTTTGTGACTACCTCTAATGTACACGCACACACACACAAAACCCACATAATAATGTAATATAATTAAGGTTGCATAATCCGATGGTTTTGAGTTTCTGTCATTTTCTGAGATAAATATATTAGATTGACCTCTATAACCTACCTTACTTAAGTTGGAAGTAATTTTTCAAGTACAATCATGCAGAATTAATTTTGGCAAGGATGCCAACACTCTGACACCACAGGCTTCTGCAGTAACAGGTGCTATTGAATTACCTCAGTATTCCCTTCAATGTGGTGACAAATGTTTAATAAGGGTACCAGTATCTAAGTTATATAAGCCTGTCTCAAAAGGTGATAACTCTTTTCTTTTTCCCCCATTGTAACGATTGACACAAAACAGCACAGAAATAATTACACTGAAAACACAAGGTCATTTGCTTCAAATCAATATGTATTCTAATGGTATTATGAAACACCATGTAAAAAACAAAGCAGTTTATCCTGAGCAAATGCATAAGCAGATAGCATGTTGATCGTTACAATGGACAAAGTTTTGTCCCATATTGCTTGCACCTTTTGAGACAGTCTGATATATATATATATATATGTAATCAAATCTAGATAATAGTTCTGGTTTTGAAAACTTGATATTTTCATCGGACTATGCAGATTTACTCTTTAAATATGGCAGAAACTGAAAGTCAAAACCATCGGCTAATGCAACTTCAATCTAATATTGACTTTGTCAAATTGCTAATAATAAAACAACAACAAAATGTAAAGAGGAAAATAAGGCATATTATGTCTACACCTCATGCGGTGACAAGGCTAATGCAGGCAGCCTACACGTAGGCTGTTGCCTCTATTTGTGACGTCAGAACTAACTACTTCCGGGAAAACTAACCGCCGAGGGTGCTGACCTGGCACATAATTAATTATTGCGGGAAAATGACACTATATTGATATTCATATGTCCCACAGCCAGATTCAATTACCAAGAAGGGCGTACAGCCGATTTACTACGCCATTAAATAATTATATTGTCCACCTTTCAAGTTGCATAGTCCGATGAAAGCATCAGATTTTCAAAAGCAAAATACTTTTGAACCTACATATCCAACTTAAGATACTGAATAACTTCCTGTAATTGTAAGTCTTTTAAATGGCATACATCATAATTAATGTAATGCTTAGAATTACAGGCAATGCACTTGTTCAACAGCCATATAGTGCAAAGCTTGCATTGGATCCTGGTCACGGTAACCAGTGTCAATTGGGGTGTGGGGGGGGGGGGGGGGGGGGGGGAGTGATGATGAAAATGGTAAATATGTATAAATATGTATATAGGGATTTTCTTTACATCAAAATATGCCAAAATCTCAGCACAACTCTTCCTTGAAAAAACCCACAATATAACTGCAAAATATGTTGCCAATATTATTTAGCACACATCGTAGGAGCTTGTCAGGCCACAGTATCTAGCTCCTCCACCAGAGCACACGTCGTACCAAGTCTATGTCTATAGAGGGGTTGTAATGACGACACGAGACAACTTCCGGTGGCCATATTGGAGTACATATGAAAGGCTTGGAAGTGCTTACATTGTGTTTATTTACCAATTTGTTAGTTTATTTGTGACTGTTTTGAGCAGTTTGGTCTTAAAAGTTGGTGGAAAAGGGTTTTTGGATGGAGGGGAAGTATTTTTTTAATCATGTAGCCTCACATCATTGCAAAAGCTCAGTATTTTGACACTTAAGAATTAGACAGGTTCGGGCAGTACCCACTAGGTGGCGCCACATACTTCGGCGGCCATTACTATAGGTAGGCCCAGTGGTGGCTGTAGTGTTCTTGGTATAAGACAGGGGGCACCATAGGTGGTATTAAGTGTAATCCAAGATGGCTAACCACTGAGTGATGACGTCACGTGCACTCCCTCTATTCAACAATTTGTTCTACAAGATGTGAATATTATCTATAGACCCTATACAGTAGGCTCATTTGATGCCGTTGTTTTTTTAACACGAAGGCCTTTTGTTAATAAAAAAATAACTTCATGCGCTTTTTGTGGGTGATGGTTGTTGGGTTTTTGTTGTGTTTTTTTTTTTGTTGGGGTGGGAAGGGGGGTGGGGGGGTGGGAGGGTGTTGGTTATTATACAGGCGGGAAATAAAGTTTCGACAAATTTGCTCCATTGTAATTTCTGCTGGTGATCTTTTAGTAATGTGGGAATGTGGGTGTAAAGCGTGACCTAGTTGTTTGGGACTCTTATATTATATTCATGTTTGAAATTCCTGAACCCAGAACGAGGTTGGTCCGCAAACACAATGACGACTGCTACGTATCGGCCTCAATGCAGTGTTTTCGTTTATTTAAATTTTTTATTTTGCAGTTACAAAAACATATGAAAAGTGAATTACTTATTAAATAACACATGCTGGTGAGTTTCAAATAGCATATTTAAAGATTTCTGAAGCTGAATTTACGAGTGCCCTCCTGAGAATGAAGCCAGATAGGGGGAAATGCGTTTTTACAAAAACAGTAAACTGGCAAAACAAGCGACCAATAATACATTGACTGTCAGCTCGCTGTAATTGTGTCAGTCGAGGCAGTCAGTGCGTGCCTCAGTCATGGAGGCAGCGTGTAGTTCAGTCATGTTTGTTTGTTTGTTGCTGTTTTACAACCTAGCAACATCTAAGGTAATATCAGGACGGGTACCGACTTGTGACAGTACGCACTCATGGCGGTTTTTATAGTGCTGCCCCACTGGGAAATCAGGCTGCCGGCACCATGACCCGATATCCCACTCAGCCACATTATCCTGACACCGAGCTAAGCAGTCCTTGCCCCATCCTAATAATGCCGAGCACCAGGCTAGGAAGCGACAAGTATACATTTTTAAGCCATTGGTTTGACTCGACCGGTCATGCATACAATGTGCAGTTCAGTCATGCATACAGGCAGGCAAGGTGAAGTTCAGTCATGCAAGCAGGGCATGGTTCAGTCATCCAGGTTATGAGTATGACATAGTCATGGATCCAAGACATGATTCAGTCCTGGAGGCAGGGTGTGTTTTAGTCATGGTTTCACATCACGGTGCAGTCATGCAGGCAGGGCGTGGCTTAGTCATGCATGAGGAGCATGCAGTCATGTTTGTTTGTTTGTTGTTGTTTTAGGTCCTAGCAACATCTAAGGTCATATCAGGATGGGTACTGACTTGTGACAGTGCGCACTCATGGCGACTTTATAGTGCTGCCCCACTGGGAAACCAGGCTGCCAGCACCATGACCTGATATCCCACCCAGTCACATTATCCTGACACTGAGCCAACCAGCCCTTGCCATATCCTAATAATGCCAAGCGCCAGGCTAGGAAGCGACACGTATCAATTTTTAAGTCATTGAGCAGAATAAGCAATTGTTTATAATTATTATTGCACTTTGAGTGCATCAGGTTGCACGATGTAGCTTGCTAGTTGCAGTCTAGTGTGTACAGCTGCAAAGAACATAATGCGAGGATTTGAATTAGGATTTTTGTCTTGTTATGCAAAAAGAATTAGGTGTTGTTTGTTTGTTGTTGTTTTACGTCCTAGCAACATCTAAGGTCATATCAGGACAGGTACCGACTTGTAACAGTGCGCACTCATGGCGACTTTATAGTGCTGTCCCACTGGGAAACCAGGCCGCTGGCACCATGACCTGGTATCCCACTCAGTCACATTATCCTGACACTGAGCACACCAGTCCTTGCCCTGTCCTAATAATGCCAATGTAGGAAGGGTGTGATTCAGTCATGCATGAGGAGCATGCAGTCATGTAGGCAGGGTGTTGCTTAGTCATGAATGAGGAGCATGCAGTCATGTAGGCAGGGTGCTGCTTAGTCATGAATGAGGAGCATGCAGTCATGCAGGCAGGGCGTGGTTCAGTCATGCATGATGAGCATGCAGTCATGTAGGAAGAGGGTGGTTCAGTCATGCATGAGGAGCATACAGTCATGTAGGCAGGGTGCTGCTTAGTCATGAATGAGGAGCATGCAGTCATGCAGGCCGGGTGTGGTTCATTCATGCATAAGGAGCATGTAGTCATGTAGGCAAGGCGTGGTTCAGTCTGCATGAGGAGCATGCAGTCATGTTTGTTTGTTTGTTGTTTTACATCCTAGCAACATCTAAGGTCATATCAGGATGCAGTCATGTAGGCAGGGCATGTTTCAGTCATGCACGAGGAGCATGCAGTCATGTATGCATGGTGTGGTTCAGTCATACCTGAGGAGCATGCAGCCATGTAGGCAGGGCATGTTTCAGTCATGTGTGAGGAGCATGCAGCCATATAGGCAGGTCATGCATTAGTCATGAGGGCAGGGTGTGGGTCAGCCAAGAGTCCAGCGTCAGTCACTGACACCTGGCCCATGGCCAGCGTCTTAGGACAAGACCAGCAGCCCGATCCATAATTCTGATGAACCTCTCTGCACCGCTCCACCCTAGGTGGGCTGACCGCAAACAAAATCAGACGGGATGGCCGAATGAGTTGAGTATCCGTCTCTCGTTTTTGTAGATCGTGGGATTCCAAGCTATGAGTTCGAACCCTGGTGGAGTTCATAATTTATACTTGTTGCTTCATAGCCATGAGTGCGCACTGTCACAAGTCGGTACCCGTCCTGATATGACCTTAGATGTTGCTAGGACGTAAACAACAACAAACAAACAAATCCTAGCCAGGCTATCAGCATTATTAGGATAGGGCAAGGACTGGTTGGCTCATGGCAGGATAATGTGACCGAGTGGGATATCAGGTCATCATCTCAGTGGGGCAGCACTATAAAGCTGCCCTGAGTGTGCACTGTCACAAGTCAGTACCTGTCCTGAGATGACCTTAGATGTTGCCAGGATGTAAAACTCCAACAACCAACCAACCAACCAACAAACGTTAACAACAAAAACGAAGTCTATTACTGTAGATACCTTTTTTTGGTTAACACACACGCCAATTCATTTTAAAAGGTGTAGTACAGCAGTCGCCCATTTGAATAAATAGATCATTCAAATCCCAGTGAAGTCAAACCAAGGACTACATTAAAGGGTTCGAAATAAGAGCTTGTCCGCTTGTCTGGGATAAGTGAAAATTTAGAGGACAAGTGAAAATCGCACCGGACTTATCCTTGGAGAAGTGAAATTTTGTTGCTTATTTCTATCACTGCAATAGAATGGCAAATGGAAAGGTAAGTTACATGGTGGTGCAGAATAACCAATAAACAACCTATCAGGGATGAAAGTGGTCTCCGGGAAAAAAAGCGGAAATGCGGATATTCTCCTTATAGGTTCAGCATTGTCAGGGAATCGCGGAAAAATACCGGAAGTCAGTTTTCAACTAGCCTTGTTGTGCTTGCATTATCGCCCATATCTAACACTTTCTTGCTTACGTTTTATGTTCTAACTACATCTAATGTCATATAAGAACGGGATTCGAACCACCCAACTGTTGTCATATACATCCCATCTTTTGGAATTTTGTTTAACATTAATTGGTGAATATAATTAATCCCGGAAATCCGCGAAACCGCGGAGGTCTTTCTTCTCTGACCTATGCTTCTGGATCTACCTACCCACACCCACAAATTAGAATGGTGAACGTGACACTGCATGGCACTGCATGGCCGAGTGTGGCACAGAACACACACACCCCCTACCACACACATACGCAAAAAAAAAGACCATGGCTACGAATAAAAGAGAGAAGATTGGTTGGTTGGTTGGTTGGTTGGTTGGTTGGTTGGTTGGTTGGTTGGTTGGTTGGTTGGTTGGTTGTTGGAGCTTTACGCCCTGGCAACATCTATTCCAGTCCTCATATCAGGATGGGTACCGACTTGTGTAAGAATTGTGCACTCATGCCAACTTTATAGTGCTGCCCCACTGGGACACCAGGCCACCAGCACCATAACCTGACATCCCACTCAGTCACATTAGTCACATTATCATGACACTGAGTCAACCAGTCCTTTCCCTATCCTAATAATGCCGAGAAGAAGAAGAAGAAGAAGAAGAAGAAACAGCTACCACTAGTTAATAACGCTTATGGGTTTGACATTGCCACAACTCATACATATTAGATTGCTCGGGCCTATGATATCACACAAGGAAATCTACAGGGGGGGGGGGGGGGAACAACAACCCCAAAACAATTTTTTTTAAATCAACTGGACAACCAGCGCTCCGATCGTCAAGAAAATAGAAATTTGCCAGGTAGAAGATGAAGGGGAAAAAACACAAAAAAACCTGGACAACCAGCGCTCCGATCGTCGACAAAATAGAAATTTGCCAGATAGAAGAAGAGAGAAAAAAAACAAACCAAAACCACCTGGACAACCAGCGCTCCGATCGTCAACAAAATACAAATTTGCCAGATAGAAGAAAAACAAACAAAAAAGGACCCTAACAAAATCCACAAAAACCATTGGACCATGATGCAATGCAGGGACAGCGTCCCACCGGGCACTTTGTGTAATCGGAGTCTGACTAAAACCCGGTGAGATCGATGATTTCCCACAGGGTGCCTTCACACCAAAGTTCACTGGAACAACTCAATTCACTCGGCAATCACAGCATCATGCCTAGCGTACATTGTCCGACGGCAATCACAGCATCATGCCTAGCGTACACTGTCCGACGGCAATCACAGCATCATGCCCAGCGTACACTGTCCGACAGCAATCACAGCATCATGCCAGGCGTACATTGTCTGATGGCAATCACAGCATCATGCCTAGCGTACACTGTCCGACGGCAATCACAGCATCATGCCAGGCGTACATTGTCCGATGGCAATCACAGCATCATGCCTAGCGTACACTGTCCGACGGCAATCACAGCATCATGCCATGCGTCCATTGTCCGACGGCAATCACAGCATCATGCCTAGCATACACTGTCCAACGGCAATCACAGCATCATGCCAGGCATACACTATCCGATGGCAATCACAGTACCATGCCTAGCATACACTGTCCGACAAAAATCACAGCACCATGCCAGGCGAACACTGTCCGACAGCAATCAGTTCGCAGAACGGTCTACAAATAAAGCTAAGATTCCATATACATGGTAGGCAGTATGCGAATATGTATGCGGCAAGATATACCCATGCGATTTTCAGTCTTTCTTGCTCCACATTTATGAAGGAAAGTCAAAGTTGCTGGTTGCGCTATGGCAGATGGAGCAGCATTCGCACCGATCGGTCCATGGAGTAATCCACTTGCCGCATTCGCATCCGAACATATGGAAGCACCCCTATGCATTTACATGCTTTTCCACTTTTTGTTGCATTCACGGTGTGCCATTTAAACACCGATTCTACTACGAGAGCAGAATAAGCAATTGTTTATAATTATTATTGCACTTTGAGTGCATCAGGTTGCACGATGTAGCTTGCTAGTTGCAGTCTAGTGTGTACAGCTGCAAAGGACATAATGCGAGGATTTGAATTAGGATTTTTGTCTTGTTATGCAAAAAGAATTAGGTTTTGTTTGTTTGTTGTTATTTTACGTCCTAGCAACATCTAAGGTCATATCAGGACAGGTACCGACTTGTAACAGTGCGCACTCATGGCGACTTTATAGTGCTGTCCCACTGGGAAACCAGGCCACTGGCACCATGACCTGGTATCCCACTCAGTCACATTATCCTGACACTGAGCACACCAGTCCTTGCCCTGTCCTAATAATGCCAAGCGCCTGGCTAGGAAGAGACAAGTATACAATTTTTAAGTCATTTGTTTGACTCGACCAGGGTTTGAACCCACGATCTACCAGCACGGGAGACGGACGCTCTAACTCATTCGGCCATCCCGTCTGGTCAAATAATTAGGTAGTTCGCCATTAATGGGGGACATGTGGCGTAGTTCATTTTCCGACACTTGGTGGCGCATCGGTAGTAGTGGGCCAACACGGTCATTGACAATGCTTTGAGTTTGCCGGTACGCGCAGTGCAATACGTATATTTTATTCAAAATTAATAGAAATACAGAACCCTAACCTTAGAAATTTAATATAATCTATTCTTTGTTTGTTTTCTATATGTATGCCAAGCGGTTTGTCTCTAGGTCTTGTGGTTTTAGAGATATTTGACTTCTTCTGTATGAAGATTGCTCACGGCCATTGACAATGCACTGAGTTCGGCGGTACGCCCAGTGCAAAACGTTTATTTTATTCAAAATTAATAGAAATACAGAACCCTAACCTTAGAAATTTAATATAATGTATTCGTTGTATGTTTTCTATATGTATACCAAGCGGTTTGTCTCTAGGTCTTGTGGTTTTAGAGATATTTGACTTCTTCTGTATGAAGATTGCTCACGGCCATTGACAATGCACTGAGTTCGGCGGTACGCCCAGTGCAAAACGTTTATTTTATTCAAAATTAATAGAAATACAGAACCCTAACCTTAGAAATTTAATATAATGTATTCGTTGTATGTTTTCTATATGTATACCAAGTGGTTTGTGTCTAGGTCATGTGGTTTTAGAGATATTTGACTTCTTCTGTATGAAGATTGCTCATAGCTATTGGGTTTGCAGTGTGACAGTGTGCCGAATAGGCCCACTAGTTCAGTGGAGACGCGAACGGCAGGAATTTGAACTAAAAAGTCGGAGGTCCCCCATTGTTGGATGAGGTAGACATCACATAGCAATTACAGTCTAATGTGTTCAACTGTAAAGAATATAATGCGAGCATTTGAATTAGAATGTGTCCCTTGTTATGTGAAAAGAAATAGGCAGCTAGCCACTAGTGTTGGATGAAATGTGGTGTTCTCTGTGGCTGAGTGGTTAGAGTGGCTGGCTTTTTTTCTAGGTCGGACTCCTAATCTGAGGGTAGGTGGTTCAATTCCCCATGCCCCCACCTCTGCTAATTTAGATTTCCACCGCTGTGTATAACTTACAGCGTCAACAAAGGCCAGTTGCTCTCATACCATGTCTATGTGAGGTGGGATGTTAAAAATCCCTTGGGTCAGTAAAAGTGTAGGCTCGGGCTTTCTCTTGACAAACTGTCTAATGGTGAAAACAAGACTATTCTGACTTATCCATGATAGACAGTATAAATATTCAAGAAAATAGACATCACATAGCGATTAGTCAATGAAAATCAATAGTTGGTGTAGCTTAGTGCAGATCTGCCTACTCCAAATTTCCTTTTTGGGCATTCCAGTGAAGAAAATATTGTGCGGGAGGCCATTGCTTCGAACCCCGATTGAGACAAGTCGTTGACATACAAAATTAATACTCTTCGCTTGACTCGCCTGACTCTCGGCATTAATAGGATAAGGTAAAGACTGGTTTCCTCAGTGTCAGGATAATGTGACTGAGTGCCATATCAGGTCAGAGTGCTAGCGGCCTCACCAGGTCTCCCAATGGGGCATCACTATAAAGTCGCTATGTGTACTTACTGATACAAGTGGGTACCCATAATGATATTATGTTAGATGTTACTTAATGACGTAAAACCCCCAACAAACAACAAAATTCAGATTATAAAAGACCTTTTCCACAGAGCATGCTGCATAGTGAGCTTCTGTCCACAACCATAGTTACATTACCACCATCGCAAAGCCGGTCAGTGGTAGTGGGGAAATTATATCAATAGCGAAGTGCGAGGGACAAATCCACAAAGCAAAAGTTGCGGACAGGGTAGGGAACCTAGAACGGTCTGCAAAACTGTTGGTTGTGTGTAGTAGTCGGCTGGTGACAAAATGAGTCTACGCCTCATATCAGTCACACTACGGTTTGCGATCACTTAAGGACCATAAGGCGGCGACTTCCTTGTGACCAAAGCAAAAAAAATGTTGGCAAAACAAGGGGCGCAAACACTCAGTGATCGTTCATACCGCAGTCACACTACAGCTTGCGACCACTTTGCGACCACCGTAGACCAAAGAACCCACACTCACCAGTGATGCCCAGACATTGGCAACCATTGTTTTGGTAGCAGGGACATCCCAGATGAGTGTCGGTTCTTTGGTCTAACGTGGTCACAAATTGGTCGCAAGCTGTAGTCTGACTGGGGTATTAGTGACTATTATGGTCGCAAGGAGGTTGCAGGTGCTGCACCAAAAACCGTACGATCAAACGGTCGCCCGGAGTTCGGTAACCATTTTCAACACTTCTGACCAGTCACCAATCAGTCGTGCCCATTTTCAGCGCTTGTGACCAGTTACTGACCATTCAGCTTTTTGGTTGCAAGTGGTAGTGTGACTGGGACTTTAGACAAACAGTTGTTTTACATGATTGGAACCAGCAGCACACCGGGCAATGTACGTGAAGCCATTTCATTCGCACACTTCAATTCAATGTAGGTCAGCACGAATGAGTGGTTTTAAATGTGAAAGCGGTTAGTGTAAATGCTGATGCCAGAATTACAAGTTAGCGGCCTCTACGGGTGAATTGCAGATAGATAGAGATGAGGCTTTGGAGCTCTACACAAAACGCATTATTTACGCCTCGTAGTCTTCAGCCACTTCCTTGCAGTTTGTTTGTTGGGGTTTACATCCTAGCAACACCTGTGGTCACATCAGGATACATGTTTGTTTTGGAGCTTTACGTCCTGGAAACATTTAAGGTCATATCAGGATGGGTACCAGCTTGTGAGTGTGCACACTCATGGAGACTTTATAGTGCTGCCCAACTGGGAGATCAGGGTGCCAGCGCAATGACCTGAAATCTCATGCAGTCACATTATCCTGATACTGAGCAAACCAGTCCTTGCCCTATCCTAGTAATGCGAAGCACCAGGCTAGGTAGCGACAAACATAAATTTTGTAATTGGTTTGACTCGGCTGGGTTTTCTAACTCCCAACCTTCCACCCAGGAAGCCAGCGCTCTAACGATTGGGCAACCGTGTCGGTGCCACTTGCTTACAAACACAATGCAGCAGAAATAAATTGATAAATGAGGTCATGGCTGCGGAGGGGTTGTGGTACACCAGAACCAACCAAAACACAGGCCAGCAACTTCCAAAAAATGTATCTCAACACAAATCCATTGCCTTAAATAACATAATTTTGTCATTGTCATTTTGTTTTGTTGGGGATTCACGTCCTAGCAAGATCTAAGGTCGTATCAGCACGGGTACTGACTTGTAACAGTTCGCACCCATTGCAGCTTTCATAGTGCTTCCCCAGTGGAATACCAGGCTGCTGGCACCATGACCTGATGGAGGGGAATACTACAACAATTTAATAGAACCTGTTACTGACGAAGCCTATGGTGTCAAGAGTTTTTACGTACATGTCAACTTTAATTCTGCATGCTTCCACTTCAAATATCTCCAATGGTAGCCATTTAAAATAAAACACTACTTCAAATCAAAGAAAGGTAGATTACACTGATCAATCTAATATATTTATCTAAAAAAATGACAGAAACTCAAAACCATCGGACTATGCAATTTTAAGTAAAGCGGCGCAGCGACTAGTAGTGCCCAGTCAGCCATTTTTTATTTGCTGTGCGAGCCTCGTTCTCGGTTTGTTCGCGTGAATAAGGCTTTCTAGTTCTATGCCTGTGGACGGGGCTGGGCATGCACAGATAAGGTTAGAATGGGTACCGCGGAGGGCTGGAGGGCTGGAGGGCTGTCTTCTGGTGCTGGTAGCCGCGTGAGTGGGCGGGACTGGCTCCTGGTTTGTTACCCTCCTTTTGCATACATTTCCAAACTGTGATATCCTAGTACATCTAAGACTAAGATTAGTAACAAGAAATAGAAAATGAACAAAGAATGGTGTTATTATTTTATCCCATGAATGAAATCGATTTGATGCACGAGATCAAATTGTGTGTACGATATCAATTATGTGTACAAAATGCACAATAAAGAATAATTATGCTTTTTACATGAAATACAATTTCATTCATGAAATGTGCTTTTGCGCACAAAATATAATTGCATTCACAAATTGCGCTTTTGTATATAATTTCAATCACAAATTGTCCTTTTATGCACGAAATACAATTTTATTCACTAAATGTGCTTTCATACAGGAAATATAATTTCATTCATGAAATGCGCGTTTGTACACAACGCACAATTCATTCACAAATGGTGCTTTTGTACATGAAATGCAATTTCATTCATAAATGTACTTTCATGCACGAAATATAATTTCATTGGCGAAATGTGCTTTTGTACACAAAATACAATTTCATTGGCGAAATGTACTTTCATACACAAACTAAATTTCATTTGCAAATATTGCTTTTATACCTGTAATACAATTGTATTCATGATCAAAATATAATTAATTTCATTCGCAAAGTGCGCTTTCGTACACAAAATACAATTTCATTCACTCAGAAATTGCTCTTTTGTACCCAGAATTGGCAGGGTTACAAATGGCGCCGCCCTCTACTGGCCAGCACCACAACAACTGAGGCCAAATATAAAAAAAAGTTGGTGATCGTCATGTTGATCACACAAATCAGGGTCGGGCGGGCGGTTTTAATTATCATTTTTTTCTGGCGTATGATGTAAACGTATTACATAACCAGATGGCTGAATGAGTTGAGCGTCCGCCTCCTGATCTGGTAGGTCATGGGATTCAAACTCCTGGGTTCAAACTCCTGCCGAATCAAAGCAACGAAAGTTGAATTGCTGCTAGCCCCCACCGATGCATTTTAAACAGTTTTTAAACGAATAAAACATATTTAAAAATCAGGGGTGTCGATTTTTCAGGCACGGCGGGAACGATCACCAATGTTTGTTAATGTTATTTGACCTAACAGTAACAGGACGGCGCTTCGTGTGCAGTGGTCTGAGGGACACTCAATATGGCGATGCCACTACCATGTAATAAACAGACCCGCAACTTAGCTAGCTCGCACAAGGCCCACGTCATCAATAGGCTTGTAATGGAAAGCCAACACCTATTTTGGTCAACTGATCAAAGCGCCATTGTTACATGCTGAGAGATCTGCGATACCAAAGGTTTTAAGTTAAAGCTGCATAATCCGATGAACCCATCAAACTGTCCTCCAATTAATTAATTCTTTCTTTCCTATGTTTGTTTATTTGCTTCCATTTGTCTACCCTGTACTATACTTTGATTTTGATTCTTCTTCTTCTTCTTCTTCTTCTTCTTCTTAATAACTTCCTGGTTAGTATTTCTTTTCTTTCCTTTGCCTGTCTCCTTCTGTCTATACTGCAGTATACTGTGATTATTATTCTCAATAACTTCCTGGT
The DNA here is from genome assembly GCA_030323885.1 of Branchipolynoe longqiensis. Taxonomy (NCBI): domain Eukaryota; kingdom Metazoa; phylum Annelida; class Polychaeta; order Phyllodocida; family Polynoidae; genus Branchipolynoe; species Branchipolynoe longqiensis. The sequence continues at coordinate 23,424,857 of CM059198.1, read as the reverse complement.
TAGTATTTTCTTCTTTCCTTTGCCTGTCTCCTTCTGTCTATACTGCAGTATACTGTGATTATTCTTCTCAATAACTTCCTGGTTAGTATTTACTTTTTTCCTTTGCCTGTCTCCTTCTGTCTATACTGCAGTATACTGTGATTATTATTCTAAATAACTTCCTGGTTAGTATTTACTTTTTTCATTTGCCTGTCTCCTTCTGTCTATACTGCAGTATACTATGATTATTATTCTCAATAACTTCCTGGTTAGTATTTACTTTTTTCCTTCGCCTGTTTGTTTCCTTATCTATACTGCAGTATACTGTGATTATTATTCTCAATAACTTCCTGGTTAGTATTTACTTTTTTCCTTCGCCTGTTTGTTTCCTTATCTATACTGCAGTATACTGTGATTATTATTCTCAATAACTTCCTGGTTAGTATTTACTTTTTTCCTTCGCCTGTTTGTTTCCTTATCTATACTGCAGTATACTGTGATTATTATTCTCAATAACTTCCTGGTTAGTATTTACTTTTTCCCTTCGCCTGTTTGTTTCCTTATCTATACTGCAGTATACTGTGATTATTATTCTCAATAACTTCCTGGTTAGTATTTTCTTCTTTCCTTCACCTGTTTGTTTCCTTATCTATACTGCAGTATACTGTGATTATTATTCTCAATAAGTTGCTGGGCGGTTTCCCTCCCTCCATTCCGAATCCTTCTAAATCAACGTCCACAGCGTCTAATCTATCACAAACCAGGCAAGATAACATGAACTCTTGTTCCACAGGGTGGCGCCATCTGTGGCCAAAAGAAGCTCTCTGGGATGGGAACGCCTGCAGTATTAATATTACCTACTATTTGACATTTAAAAAACCCGGATGATACCCCCTCACCCCCGCCAGCATGCTAACAGGTAAGTTCTGCGTGTACGGGGTCATGTCCTATTAGTGCATGGTCACGTGGTCTGGTGGTACAAGCTTCTACATGCATCAGCAATGCCAGGTAGAAGGCGCGCATTGCACAACAAAAGACTCAACATAGACCAAAAAAAAAAAAAAGATGTGTAGTAATAGTATAATATAATATGTATATACTATCTAGACTAGAGTAGAGTTCCTCACAAGAACTGGAGTGCCTCTTCTGGGTGTTTAGCTATATCTTGTGAGTTCAATTTTAACGGTCAAACTGTGTTGCTATTTACCACAAATTTAGCTGTCAAACGTTGTTGCTATTTAACACAAATTTAAGTGCTACAATTTGTTTTTATTTGATATACATTTAACAATGTCAAATTTTGTTGCCATTTGAGGTTTAAAAAAATAAATTTAAACATCAAATGTGCTTCTGGGATGATTTGTTGTCATTTGACACATTTAACCCTTTCAGAACTTCATGTAAATTTTAATGTAAATATATGAATGTGATCAGCACATGTTTGTCTATCCATAAACTCAAAGTGAAAAAATAAATGTGACTTGTCGAGAGTATGGCCTTTGTTACTGACATGATGTTTAACCGTCATCAATCAATCTATCAATCAATCAATCAATCTATCTAATATACAATATATTATATACATACAGAAATGGGAAAGAACCGTTCATGGCACTAAAACACTGCGTTCCTGCCACTGCATATTTATTTTAAATATTTGAGGATATGTTAGCAATACTCCATAACCCCCCCTCCCCCAATAACCCCCGTGGCCACCCCCTCCTCCCACCCAAACTTTGTTACCATTTAACACAAATTTAACTGTTGCAAATGGTTTTTATTTGATATACATTTAACAATGTCAAATTTTGTTGCCATTTGAAAAAAGAAATTGACATCAAATTTACTTCTGAGATGATTTGCTGTCATTTGACACCGTTAACCCTATACAATAAATACATGAATATATACAGATATAGTATATACACATACACAAATTTAAAAGACTTGTCCATCACACTAAACACTGTGTTCCTGCCACTGCGTATTAGCAATACTCCAGACCCCCCCCCCCCCCCCCCCCCCTTAACCCCACCCGCCTGCATTTAGTACACCTGCATGAATAAACCATTATAACCTCGGTCTCCATAGTAACTGCAAGCCAGGCGAGTTTTGAGCCACATTTACCCGCATTCCATAACGGGATTAAAATAATATACAATGACAATTGAACACATACACTAGTATCTTTTCTTTTTAATTTTTAATTCAAGTTACATATTCTATTCCGAAAGCAGCATTTTTCGAAAGCAAAAGACATTCATAGATTTGATTCTAGATATCCAACTTAAACACTAGCACACTCGTGAAGCATTTACTGCTGCATAGAAGGAATGCTAAGTCAATTTAATAAACTTGTTCCCGCTGAAGTCTATTTTAATTCAAACTACATATTCCGAAATCAACATTTTTCCGAAAGCAAAATTCAACTTAGATACTGGTGCACTCATTAAACACTGACTGCTGCATTGAAGGAATGAAGCCAATTTAATAGAACCCGTCACTGTTAACGCTTCCAATGTGCAGCATTTTGCTAAGATAAAAGATTCACCCTGTACTTGTAGTACACAGGTGAACGACAACATAGTGTAAATATGGGCGAAAATAGCTTTAGTATGGGACAGGAACTAGAAACTGTGGTTCCAGGATCAAATATATTGGCACAGATTTGGTGAAATGGGAGAGAATGTAAAAATACAAAATGGCTGCCAGAGAATGCCATCGATTTCACTTTTAAATCTTATTAAACTAGATGTTTTATTATATTTTTCAACTCAAAGGTAGCGGAGAAATATGAACACATAAGAATAAATGTTGCTTCTTAGATTGTGAAATTAGGCTCTCATTTCATTTCCCCGCATTTTCAACAGCTAATAGGGTTGGTATTCACCTGTGTACTGCGAGTACAGGGTCAATCCTTTATCTGGGTCACTCTCCTGAAAACTGGCCAGAAGTGTCACATGGAGAGTTAAAATTTAATATTTGAATTTTTAACATTTTTTGGTTGCAAATGAAAGCTGGAAATCTCCCCTTTACATCTATGTAAAATATAAATTGATGAGATAAAAAATAAAGGTGTAGTCCATGAATAAGATATCTCCTATGGCAGTATAACATGGGCGTCACACGTGTAACACGTGTTTAGGACACCACGCAGTCTGCTTAATAAATATCTAATCAGAATTAAATAATATCATACTTAGAAGCATATTAATCATGGCATAATATACAGAAATAGCTAGTGCTTATATTGATAAAAAAAAGTAATTCCCAGCCATGCTTTATTCACTGAATAATTAGTGTACAATATTTGTGTGGCATCCAGACACCACGGTTACACGTGTGACGGAAATTTCTAATGTTATTTCTGAAGACATTAACATTTTTTTTTTTTTAATTTAAGCATGCATACATGTTAATACATACTTCCTCTTTGATTTGGGAACTGTTTTGTTTGATATATCAATGCAATACAAGATGTTAATAAGGATTCAAAAACGTCCCATATGTCATGTTACAAATGGCTGGCTGTAAAATGGGGTTTTTTGGTACAAAAACAGTTCATAACTAAAAATACCAAAGTTGCACACAGTTTTATATTATTTCCCTCATTTCTTTCATCAAATCTGAGCATGAATATGAAAAGAATAAGGAAAAAAATAAGTAGGAAGGTTTTTATTGATGTTTTAAAATCCCATCTCATGCTGACCAGTTTTCAGGAGAGTGACCCATCTACATTTTGCTATGCACATCAGATTTAGTTTAGCATGTTTTCACTTCAAGTATCGCCCAAAGTTGCACCTTTAAATAGAGATTAATATATTCATCTAAAAGAAATGGGGAAGAAACTCAAAACCACTGGAAGGCTGCCTTCCGCTGTGGAAGGTTGGAGGTTCGAAACCAACCGAGACAAAACAAAGACATCCAAAAATTATACTTGCCGCTACCTTGCCTAGTGCTCGGCATTACTGGGATAAGGCATGGCCTGGTTGGTTGCCTCAGTGTCACTGTCAGGATAATTTGACTGAGCACCACAAAGTTGTCATGAGTTGTCAATACCCGTTCTGAAATAAACTCAGATGATTCTAGGCTGTAAAACTTCAGTCATTAACTCCCACGTGGGTAAGCTTGATTGATCGATTGGTTGGTGGTTTCTTTACGCCATGTCAGCAGCATAGGCCATATTCACGGCGAGAACTGTTTGGTTTTTATTCAGACCATCGCTTTTACATGTAAAAGCATAGAATCAATTATGTGTGAATAGGCACTCATTGTGCATGTTATTCGTAACATGGGTAATTTCGGGCAGAGGCGCGGGTACGCTATGGTGGAGCCACCTTGTGGAAAAAAAAAGAACTAGCCTTAGAGACCCGCCTGCAGACTTCCTGCCAAAACGCGATCACGCGCTCAAGATTCGAAATCAAACCCCTCTCCACTCCGCACTTCTACTACTGCTCCCGATCAACACGGACTGCCTCCACACTTTCTTCACCCACCCACCCACACCTAAAATAAGGTACGAAAGCGGGGTTGAGGGTTCGAGCCCGGCCCATCAGAAAAAGGACACTGCAAGAAATGACTCGGGGGGGGGGGAAGAAGTGATCCGAAAGTGACCAATTGACCTGAAATAACCTGTGAATGATTGACCTGAAATTACATGTGAATGATACCAAATGTTTTTATGCTCGATAAAGACCGATTTAACCCATTCCGCCTTCGTAATTAAAACTAATGAGTGTCTATTGACACATAATTGTGGGTCAGCAGACTGTCAGAATAACTGTACAGTTTACCCCAATTCTCTGCTACTAAAGGTATAGGACATGTCTATCACACATACTACTAGCATCTAAGGGAATGCATAAAGTACGCCACACAAATTGTTGTGCTTTTCAAACACCACTCCCACTGGTTGTACTATGCTTAGTATAACTCCTTGAATTCTCACACAACCCACCCACCTGAAAGTCACGTGACACATGCCATTTTGCTTTAGGATATATATGACACTTGATTGGGATGAGTCTAAAGAGTGGCACTCACTTCCCTAGGTGAAATGTCACGGGTACAGGTTGTTTGTAAGGTAAATATATCATATATTATTATTTTGCTAAATTCGAGAAAATTTATGTAATGATCACCCAAACACCCCCACCCTCTCCCCCACATTCCACCGTGCTACTCCTAGTACGAGCACACATTCCCACCTCAGAATGACATACTTTGTTCACTGTCCCTAGTTGACTGCTCTACACCATGGTATCATGTGGCGAGGTCGGGCTCTGCCTGGACGTGTTCTGCATTGGGTTCGGACTCGGGAACCAATCTCCGTGGACTTCGGTTGGGTGAACAAACCGACAAGTAGGGTGTCTCCCCCCCCCCCCCCCCCCCTCCGCCCGCCTCGCACCCCCACCCCCACTCTGGATGTAGAACAACAATGAGATGAATACTGCTTGGTTGGTTGTTGGAGTTTTGCGTCCTGGCAACATCTAAGGTCATATCAGGATGGATAGCGACTTGTGACAGTGCACACTCAGGGTGACTTTATAGTGCTGCCCCACTAAGAGATGAGGCTGCCAGCACCATGGCCTGATATCCCACTCAGTCATATTATCCGGGTTGGAGCCAACCAGTCCTTGCCATATCCTGATAATGCCGAGCGCCTGGCTAGGAAGCGTCAAGTACCAATTATTAAGTCATTGGTTTGACTCGACCACGATCTACCAAAACGGGAGACTCATTCGGACATCCCGTCTGGTCGCTGCAGGATTGATTGATTGATTGGTGGTTGCTTTACGCCGTGTCGGCATCGTAGGCCATATTCACGGCGAGAAATGTTTGTTTTTTGTTCAAACCATCGCTTTTACATGTAAAAGCAGACAATCAATTATGTGCCAATAGACACTAATTAAATTAGAAAGCTCACAATCATATATCTGTGGTCAAGGGAAACAAATTCCCATAGAAAAAGAAAAGTTTCATTAATAATTAATAGAATCCATTTAGTAAACTATATAAGGTGGGTGTGTGTGGGTTGCAAAGAAAGGGAACATTGTACCTCGAGTGGGACTCGAACCCACATTTCTCACCATTAGATTATCTAGACTCCCTGAACTAATCACCCTATCCCTGCCTACGTGCAGGGCCTATGGGGGTGGGACAGGAGGGGGTGGGTGTTCAGTCGGTACATCGGTCCGTTTTGCAAGGCGGAACAAAACTGTTTTGGGGCCCTGGGGTTACTTAAGTAAAGTAGATTATAATGATCAACAAAATATATTTATCTATTAAAAAGATTTAACATGACAGAAACTAAAAACCATCGGACTATGCAACTTTAACCAAATTTCTCAAAAAAACACTGTTCTACTCAGCGAAAATGGAAAACATGAAGGAGAATAAAGTTTAAAGCTACACAATCCTAATCAGGCTTCACACCTCTGCTATTCAGCCATCAAAGGCCTTTTTGGGGCCTTTTCAGGTAAGAAGTTCATTTTTTAAAGGCCGAAAAAAATTACATCATAATGATTATATACATGTAAACTCTTTATGGTCTTACTACACCAGGCTTCTGCACGCTATTTTTTTATAAAAGCAAAAGTATCGTAGCTATGCCGATGTGAATTAGAATGAAAATAAATTAAATCGCAGCTGCTTTCGAATCGGACTTTGATCAATCTAAAATTTAAAGGGTCTTTCGGTACATTTGGTCAAGTTTCAAGGCCTTTTCAGGGTATTTTGAAATTCAACGCCTTTTCTAGATTGTGCTAACCATGCTAATTTAAAATCCCGATTATTTATGGGCCTTAAACAACGTGCCTAAAATTATAATTATTGCATGCAGCATAGTCAGATGAAAGCATAAGTTTCAAAACCAAAACACTAACCAGCATTTGATCCTCCACAGCCAAATTAGATGCTTGTGAAGAAGAAGAAAAAGAAGAAAAGAAAAAGAACAAGAACAAGAAAAGGAGTTTAAAGCTACATAATCCATATTTAAAATCCCTCTTTTTAGTGGGCCTTAAACAACGATGTCCAGCATTTTGATGGGCACGCCAAAATTAATTTGGCATGTTTTCTTTCACTTCCAAATCTCTCAAAACTTAACCTTTTAAAATAAAAGTAACTTCGAACTGGAGTCAAGTAGATAATAGGGATTACCCCAAGATATCTAAAAAGAAACAATTCCAGAAACTCCTGGTGTAATTGCAAAATTAATTTGATATATTTTCGTTCACTTCAAATATCTCCAAACTTAACCCTTTAAAATAAAAGTAGCTTCGAACTGAAGTCAAGTAGATAATAGAGATTAACCCAAGATATTTATCTAAGAAATTGAAGACACTCAAAACTATTGGAATACACAACTCCGATGGCGTTCCATAAGTAACTCACAGTCTGCATGTCATTATGATCTTGACCCTTGAGGAAGGGATTTGTTTCTGCGCTGTAATAGCAAAATTCCAGTCTTTTAGGCCCATTTCCTTTGCTTCCATAGTTTTTCGCACCATGACCCGATATCCCCACACAGTCACATCATCCTGATACTGTGCTAACCAGTCCATGTCCTATCCTATTGTAAAAATATACGGATTTTCGGTTCGGAATTATATATTGGCAGAGAGCATTACTATCCTTGGGCGACGGAGTGGAGACGCAGGTTATGTAATAGAAAAGCAATGGGTGTCCCACTCGCTGTGTGACATATTTAAGCTATGTGAGATATATGTTAGTACACCGCACCCGAGATTGTGAGGGGATGTTCCTATATAAGAGACAGTTAATGTTTGGTGAAATGTCCCTCTATGCACCTATAAAGAGTGCAAGTGGAGGAAAAGGACATTTTTAGTATATATATATTTTATTGTAACTGTTTGCAACTACCTGTTACCGTGAGGCCGATGGGCCATCATACCAGCCATACTGCATTTATTATAGACACCACCTGCAGCTGGGTTGGGTGACCGCTGCCCATGGGGGGAGCTTCACCTCCCAGGCTGTGCAGGGTGCCTGATTGGCTGGCTGTGGGAAGCCCAGTCCCCTGCACCCCCATGCCACCTGACCACACTCAGCCTCACTTTGATATTGATTATTCTGGACACTGCTCCAGACACACTGGGCAGATCACTCTACTCCTGGCTCTTGAGTGAGACACACCTACTCTAAGAGCAGGAACCCAGACACTCTGTCTGATGATACCACATTTCCTATATACAAATTGAGCTGTGCGCAACAACCAGGGGACTCCGGTTCAATGGGCTGTATGCACTGATTTATAGATAGACTATACAGGTGATGAGCCTCTGTGTAGTCAGAAGGTAAGGGGTCAGGGTGATAGGTCACTAGCAGGTTAACAGGAGTTGATGCCAATAAAGCACAACTTCTTCACTGTCAATCGTGCGTGACTTGTCTTCCCTTTCTTCCTTATGAGTTTGTTTAAGAGAGGCATCAGGTGTGAACAGAATGGGGAGAGTTTATGGTATTATCTGGTGCTCCGACGGCTGGGCATCCAGTAATATTATACTATTAATGCCGAGCATCAGACTAAAAAGCAACAAGTATCAATATTATAAGTCATTGGTTTGACTCGACCGGGAATCGAACCCCGATCTCCTGCAACTAACACTGACGACATCCAATAAGGTAGATTATAACGATCAATTTAATATATTTATCTCAGAAAAATTACCAAAACGCAAAACCATCGGACTATGCAACTTTAACTAACTATGCTATGGGTTGACTACTGCAATACCGGGATTAAGAGTTAACGGGTTTGCACTGTATACATTTGTTATTTTTGGCCATGAAATTAATTATCTAGCAGGAAGTTCTCTGAGCCTCAGCATAATCCTCCAAAGGGCTTAAAATGCACAATAGACGGTTGTCCTCCCCGCTCTGCGCTACACGGCCAGGGCGGATGTGGATCTTAAGGAGCCTGCGCACGCACTTGGTCAGACGCATGCGTGCTAAAGAGCGGGGCATCAGACGCCGGTAGGTCACCTGTTGCTACTAACAGTTCGCCAAGAGGTTTCACCAAAGAGCCCGTCCTTCCACCGAATAACAGTATGTTTGTTTTTGTAGTTTTACGTCCTGGAAACATCTACGGTCATATCACGATGGGTACTCAACAGTGACAGTGTACACTCATGGCGACGTTATAGTGTTGCCTGATTGGGAGACCGGGCTGCCAGCACCATGACTCAATAGCCCACCCAGTTATATTATCCCGATCCTGAGCAAACCAGTCTTTGCTCTATTCTACTCATGCCAAGTGCCAGGTTAAGTAGCGACAAGTATCAAGTTTTGTAAGTCATCGCTTTGACTCGGTCGAGGTCATGACCTTCCACATGGGAAGCCAGCCAGTGCTCTTATTATCGATTTGGCCATCGCGCCCGGTAAGACATAAACAATGGCCACTCCCAAGTCGCTATGTGTGTATGTGTGTGGGTGGGTGGGGGTAATCCATGAGGGTTTTATGGGAGTGGGTGGGTGAAAGAGGGTCAGGGCAAAGGCTCACCACATGTCATAAGCCCCATTCACACACGGGCCTTAAGTCGCCTCATCTAAGTCACCCCCACATTGGGCGTGTGATGCGCCGCTGAGGCGAATTAGGGCTGAGTCGACTCAACTAGTTCGCCTCAAGTAAACCGCTTCGCGAGGTAGATTAGATGAAGCGAACTAGCTTCAGTCAGACTAAGTGGCATGTGTGAACGTAACAGGTTTAGTTGAGGCGGCTTAACCACATGGATCAAGGCTGTTTCCTAACAGGTAGTTGCTTTTGATACTGGTTGGAGCACATGTTTGGACCGTCCTACTCTTCCCATCTCTTCTTTAGCTTGCTTGCTTGGGGTTGTTTGTAACCTTATGACGGTTACTGGTTGCAGAACTGCAACATTATAGAGAGGCTCCGATAAATCGGCCCAATCTTTGGTTGAAGATTAATCTTCAGTAGGGACGGTTGTAGAAGCTGGGGACATCTTTACAACATTGTAATGGTGAAGCGTTGGGGCGGCCCCGAATCTCTTCGGTCCGGCTGTAGTAGAGCACTTGTATCCAGCAGACAGCAGTAAGGGTTTCGAGGAAGGGTGGGTAAAGATGGGCACAGCGGTGGTTCCAGCAACGAGAACAAAGCGAGAGAAACATAAAGGTACAGGGCCCCACCCAAGCCTGGTGAGGGCGAGGAGTATGCCTGGGAGAGAGAAAAAAGAGTCGAGTCTAGGAAAGAGAAATGAGGAGAGTTGAGTCAAGGGACCGTGTCTATTTGCTCTATGGTGACCCGCCGGCGAGCCAAAGACACGGACAGAGTAAGAGTAGAAAGTGAAATGCTGGTAGGCCAGCGGAGAGGAGATACAGAGAGGTGTGGACGAAGAGCGGTCCGGATCGCAAGTGGCTCTTCTTTAGGTATGTTGTTTGTACGTATGTACATGTGGATGGATGTACGTGTGGATACCCATCCTGATATGACCATAGATGTTGCTAGGACGTAAAACAAAAACAAACAACCATCTCGATCTGAGCCGGTTTAACGCACATGTTTGGACCGTCCTACATGTTTGGACCATCCCATTTCTTCATATATGATATGGAGACTGCTTCCTAACAGGTAGTTGCTTTTGATAGTGGTTGGAGCACATGTTTGGACCATCCTACTCTTCCCATCTCTTCTTTAGGTATGTTGTTTGTATGTATGTACATGTGGATGTATGTGTGGCGTGTGGATGTATCTGTGGGTGTATGTATGTCTGGATACCCATCCTGATATGACCATAGATGTTGCTAGGACGTAAAAAAACAACAAACAAACATCAATCTGAGCCGGTTTAACGCACATGTCTGAACGAGACACACTTCAAAACTCTGTATGTGTGAACGCGTCGCTAGTTTGACTCATGTAGTTCGCCTGATCTAAGTCGGCCTAACGCTGTACATGTGAACACGGCTATAGAGGAACCAGAATCTGCTGACGACCTAGATTTGCAAATTACTCCATTAGGATATTGGATTTCTGTATCTTACAGCCTTTTACCACCCAGACTTCCGAGAAGGAAAGCCCTGACCTTTCTACACTTGTGGACGTCACCATGGAATCTGCTGGACAGCAACTAATACCCTCTGTGAGAATGCTCATAGAATACAGGCTCATATGAATGTAAACATATATATTATAAATTGATGGTTTATATATCGTTGAATTTCATAGAACATTGTGTGAATAAGAATTGTGTCGGTCCCGACTGAAAAGTCAGTTATATGACAGTGTCTATGAACCTGTAAGGTTAGTTGGTTGTTGTTTTATGTCCTAGCAACATCTAAGGTCATATCAGGACGGGTACCGACTTGTGACAGTGTGCAATCATCGCAACTATAATGCTGCCCCACTGGAAGACCAGGCCGCCAGCACCATGACCTGATATCCCACTCAGTCACATTATCCTGACACTGAGCCAACCAGTCCCTGCCCCATCCTAATAATGCCGGGTGCCAGGCTAGGAAGCGACAAGTATCAATTTTTAAGTCATTGGTTTAACTCGACCAGGGTTCGAACCCATGACCTAACAACACGGGAGACGGACACTCTAACTCATTCGGCCATCCCGCCTGGTCCCTGAGGGGTCAGTCATCCCTTTGTTCTGTTCATAACTTGATATACAAATATATATCTGTATACACATATGTTTTAAATGTATAACTTGTATTAATACCCCTATGTAATTCACAGAGTCAAATTCAAATCTCAAAATACTGCAGCCTCAAAACATCGTTGGCCAGTTCACAACATGCTTATGAACACTGTCATCACCACTAGTATCAAGACCAAATCAGACTTAGCAAACATAATATATTACAGCCTCGTATATTTCTCATATATTCCATGAAAATAACGGGCGATAATTGAAGCTGCATAGTCCAAATACATTTAGCAAACGTATTTAAAGGCATGCATGAAGTTTGGGGGTCTGCAACTTATTGACCACCATGGCTTACGTTGATGATTTGACTGGACGGAGTGGCCGAATAGGCAAGCACGCTGTCTGGTTTCTCATGTGGAAGGTAATGTGTTCGAACCCCAGCCGAGTCAAACTAAATGACTCACAAAATTTATACTTATCACCACTTAGCCTGGCAACTGATATTACTGGGATAGGGAAAGTGCTGATCAGCATAATGTGCGATATTGGGTCACCATGAGTGCGCACTATCACAAGTCGGTACCTGTCTTGATAAGATATGAACCTTAGATGTTGCAATGATGTAAAACCCCAACTAACTAACATACATATTGAGGACCTTGACTGACATATTGACTGTGGATTCATTTAGAGCCTCAATCGATATACCACGCAATAAATGTTCATTCATTTAATCTATCTCGCCGATCTTCTGTGTATGCATCTCTCTTGCTGCTTTTTTTAATTACTATTTTTTTGTTATTCATTTCATATTTCAAACCCCATATCAGAGACTAACTGTGTAATAATAGACTACATCACCATTCCAGCCACGCAGTGCATTGTGGGATGCGTAGAAGAAAAACAAACCCACGAGAAGCACATGACACATGCTAATACACTGGGTGCAGCTATGAAATGTGCTCGTTTCAGCTCATCTCAGCTGTTGTTTGAAACATAGAATACCAACTAAAAAAATATATATAATAAATTAAGATATTAATCTTTTATCCAGCATTACATTTACATCAATATAATCTGCACATCTTATGTCATGTGCATTTAAATTTAGACAAATCTGGGCACTCAGACTAGTGTTAGAGCCATAGCCAGTCAGTTTTACTTATTTTATTAATGTTTTTATTTATATCCTATGGTTAATTACATATGTAGAACTAGAAAATTAGTAGGGTTAATCAGATATTGGTTATATATTTATTTGAAACAAGTGTATTTTTCTTAGCTCAAAATGTTTAACTATGGCTAGTTTTGTCTGAGCTAAATTCATCAGATCATTATATTGCATGTGTGCATACATGTTTATGCCAAATTGTTATGTATTTCTATTCATTTTGCATAAAAATCAAAGTTTTGCCCTACGTGTATTGGCAAACTCAATGGCCAGATGCATTTGCTTTGTTGCCAACGCCATTTTCAGTGCATGCGCAGTCGGAACAGTGATCTCGTCTATTGCACGCATATGTATTCAGTAGACGATTAAAAGAATTATAAATGACTATGAAGATAAATGACTATGAAGTCCACTATGTGGGAAATAGTTTAAAAAAATAGAAATACCTACAAGAATCATAATGTATAAGTGCACAACGCTAAACATTAACAACAAAAAACACCACATACTCACAAAATAAATAAATATTTAAAAAATAAAAGAGAAACTAATTTTAATGACCAGCACTTTCAAGCGACTCTTATCCTCAGACATTAGTTATGTTGGCGAGGCTAACATGGGTAATTTACTCGACGAGGCAACTGGTGCGACGAGGTTTCTTGCGTAATCGCAGTACCGAAAGCAGTCACTTTTCCCACGACCGTCCGAGCAGCAGGTTCGCTCTCCCACCCACCCACCCGGGGTTGAGCGCTGTTAACTGTTAACTGTCTGTCTTTCTTGCCATTTGTTACTTATCGGCTATACTCTATCATATCGAAGACGATTCACTGGTCCACATAGCAGGACAAAGCTATGGTTATTGTACTAGTATTAAGCTTGGGATCTATCTCCGTCTCGCTCGTTCATAATCTGTACTAGTTAAGATTAGGCCATGTCGCCGATTAAGCTAAACTGAACACGAAAGCTCGACTTCCTTGGAGTCACGGACTTGTTTTATTAAAATTAACTTTTCGTTATTTAACCTTATATGTACGTGTTGACTTGTTTGTCTCGTTGAGTGAATTACGGGGAAACCCCTTTTTAGGTGAATGCTGCACAACAAATAAATAAATAAAAATGCACTCAAACTATCAACAATAGATTTCAAACACTTGCTTTTCCTTTTTTTTAAAGCCGCATTCTTTTAGACTCCATGACTGACCGGATAAAATATATAACCCAACAAAGAAGAGAACAAAAACCACAACACCCAAATGACCTTACTGAATAATTTCTAATTGCACATTTGACTTAAATAGATATAATTGCAGGCTAACCTTCCAATGAATCACCCACGCCCTGGACCCATATGAAATGTCAGCACCTAGATTTAAACACCAGGAACCAGACGCACGACACATTTTGCCGAGAATTTCCTCTTAAAAAAAAAAGGCTATTGGACATCAAACATATGGTCATTCTGATATATTTCTTTGGAGGAAACCTGCTGCCGCCACATAGACTACTCCTTCGATAAGCAGCAAGGGGTATTTATAAAATATGTACTTTCCCACAGACAGGACAGCACACGCCACATCCTTTGATGAACCAGTTGTGGACCGCTGGTTGGAAGCTGCATAATCTGATGAAAGCGTTACATTTTCGAAACCAAAACACTTTTGATTTCTATAATCAACTTAGATAATGGTCCACTTATTAGGTAGGCATATATAGTTGGAGAGGAGGGAATACTTCCGACAATTTAATAGAATCTGTTACGACTGAAACCTATGGTGTCCAGTATTTCGATGTGCACACCAAAATTAATTTCGCAGGCTTTCACTTCACATTTTTCCGATCTTAACCCCTTAAATAAAAGTTACTTCAAAGTAAAGTAGATTACAATAAAACCTCTCTAAATCAACCGACCTTGGGACCGACTTTAAGTGGCCGATTTAGGGAGTTAGAATATGGTTACAATGGTATTGTTGGGACCCAAAGAAAGCGAACGATATAGGGGGTGGTCGATCTGTGGAGGTGGTCGGTTAGGAACGTTTTACTGTATAATAAACGACCTACTATATCTGTAAATAAAATATGGCAGAAAAATTCAAAACCATCTAACTATGCAAATTTAGGTAATGTAAGTTATTTTGTTGTAGCAATAAGATCTGTAATATTTTCAAGTTACCATCAGCAGTTTATTACATATATATATATAAGCAGCTATGCAAATAATCCAGAAAATAACAGACCTAAAATGTGTTTTGGAGGAAGCCTTACATGGTTCCCACTCTTTTTTATTACTATAAGTTTTTCTTTTTTTAAAGACCTTTCAAGGCATGAGACAGGTGTTTTTAAGGAACAAATACAGAAATCCTACTACCAGCCTTAGGATATTTTGTATGCTGCAACCCTGTAGAGGGTGCTGGAATCACGAACTGACCACCAAAAAGTTAATGAATCATAGAGAATAGACTAGATCACCGTTCCGACTGCGCATGCGCTGAAAACGGCACTGGCAGCAAAGCAAAGTCGTACAGCCATTGAGTTTGCCGATACACGTAGGGCAAAACTTCGATTTTATTCAAAATTAATCAAAATACATAACAATTTGGCACAAACATGGGTGGATGGATTCAATATAATAATATAATAATATAATGAATATGCTTAAGACACAACTCTCCATAATTACGCATTTTGAGCTAAGAAACATACAATTTCAGTCACTTTATGGCTGGCACACACCTCCCGTTTGTGCGCACCCACCTACCGTATACGATCTAAAACTGCCCGTTTCGCGCACAAAAATCGCTAGGTGTGCGCTCCCCGCGCACACCTAGCGATTGCGATTCGTGACTAAAAACTCAGTTTTAGGGCTAAAACGGGCCGATTACGATTGCGATTCGCGAAATGAATCGACCCGTTTTCAGTTTTAAGCGGGTCGGGTCGGGTCGGGAGTTTTAGTGCGCGAATCGTAAACGGGAGGTGTGCGCCAGCCATTACAGGCTGATGCTTACATCACCATTGATTAGACATAAGTAATTCTTGTTCTAAATATTAAGATGTCAAATGTGTTAACAAAAACTTGTTTCAAAGAAATATATAACCAATATCTGATTAACCCTAGTCATTTTCTATTTCTACTTATGGCATTAACCATAGGATATAAATAAAAACATGAACAAAATAAGTAAAACCGACTCTAGCTATGGCTTTAACACTGGTCTGAGTGCCCAGATTAGTCTAAATCTAAATGCACATGGCATAAGATGTGCTGATTATATTGATGTAAATGCAATGCTGGATAAAAGATTAATATCTTAATTTATTATATATATTTTTTTAGTTAGTGTTCTATGTTTCAAACAAGAGCTGAGATGAGCTGAAACTAGCACATTTCATAACTGAACCCAGTGTATTAGCATGTACCATGTGCTTCTCGCGGGTTTGTTTTGCTTTGACGGATCACACAATGCACCGGGCCGCTGGAATGGCAAGGTAGTCTATTCAGCAGCAACGGGTCTCAAAAATCATTTTGATTTGCAAACTAAGATATCACAAAACATATGATTTGAAATTGTCAGGCAACTATATTTTCATGACATTTGGCCCGTAACCAGATATTTGAAAGACTTTCCAGTACTTCATTTGTTAAATTATCAATTTAAGTACTTTGTAGGATTTTATGGACCAGTACCAACCCTACCTTATCACAAAACCCAGCCTTCTCACTCTCCATGACCATACATGTATTTGCTTATGTAGTAGTCTGCGCCGACCTCTCAGGGAAGTAACCACATAGACAGGTAGGTGTGGGTAGTGTGATGATATCAGGGAGCCTAGGTGGTGTAATGGTTAGCACAATGGCCCTGAATGCATAGAGATGTGGTTTCGAGTCCCACTCTAGGCACAATATTTCCCATTTTCATCACCCTCACGACACTGGTTGCCGTGACCATGATCCTGTACAAGCTATGTGCTGTATGGTTGTTGAACCTACCGTGTGTATGTATGTGTTACTGTTAGTGCATTGTGTGTCTGTATATAATTGTAAGCATTAAAAGACGTACAATTCCACGGGGACGAGTGTAGTAGTCTGCACTGACCTCTCAGGCAAGTAATCACATAGACGGGTAGTGTGGCGATATCAGGGAGCCTAGGTGGTGTAATGGTTAGCACACTGGCCCGGAATGCAAAGAGATGTGGGTTTGAGTCCCGCTCTAGGCACAATATTTCCCATTTTCATCACACCCACGACACTTACATAGACATGGACATAATGCAAAATGTTCGAAGAGCATTTGTCTTTGTGCAGTTCAACATAATTTGACTGAGTGTGATATCAGGTCATGCTGCAGGAGTGGCATGGTCTCCCAGGGGGGCATCACTATCAAGTTGGTAGCCCCGTAGTGTGCACTGTCACACTTTGGTAGCCGTTATTACATGATAATATGTATGACCCTATGTATTGCTAGGACACTAAACCCCAACAAATACACCTGGCTAGATTTCGGTTGCAGTGGTGTTGTCTACCTCACGACCCAGGGGCCATCGTGAAGTTTGCAAGCCCCTGTGAGTTGGAGGGTCGGAGAGATGAGATAAGATATGAGATATAAGATAAAGATAAGCCTGGGTTTAGCGCTACACCCGACCACCCCACTCTCCTGAAACCCCATAGCTTGATGAAAGCATGAGAAGGGTCCACAGCGAGGAAAGGAGCAAAAACGGCTGACCACTGGGTCATATTGAGCATACCCTTGCAGGATGAGTTTCCCATTCTTTAAGTCCTGATATTGTGTGATTTCAACAGAAGTCGATGTTGATAAATTTAAAATATACTTCAAGTACTTTAATCTGTGCAAAAGATACATATATATGTGTAAATATGTCTGAACAAGAAACTACTAAAAATAATAATGTGATCTTTCCATAATTTTAGCCAATCAGAGCTGTTCTTTTCGATTGCAAATGGCCGCCCCTTATGGGGGCCGCCATTTGCAATATGTTATACGATCATCGTTTCGGTGGAATAAAGTAATAATAAAGTAATTGTTCTTTATTTCTTTTAATTTTGAGTAAAAATTCTATGGCAGCGAGCATTTGTTTTGATATATTATTAACCAATCACTGACCCCGAATACCTTTGTAGTGGAAACAAGTTCAAACGAGTTCAACCATGGCTGGTTGGGTCGCAGCCATGACTGGTTGGGTGGCTCCGTAGAGCGCTGAATATGCTTATGGAAAGCATAACATTTTCTACACATACCTAGATTTGGCCGTACATATATAATATATATATCCAATTTAGACACTGGTAGTGGTACATTTATTAAAGGTGCATAGTCTAATGAAACTTTGAAAGTACACAATATTTTAAACCAAAATGTTCACATAACTTTTATCCTACATATCAAACTAAATAATGGTGCACTTATTAAACATTTGGTGCTGCTTAGAAAAGAATACTGAGTTAATTTAATAGAATATATTACTGCTGAAGCCTATGGTAGCCAACACTTTGAAATGAATGCCAACATTATTTTCGAATGTTTTCACCTCAAATATTAAAAAGTTAGCAATTTTTTTTTTAATTAAAAAATTCACTGCAAATTAAAATGAGATTATACCAATTAATTTCACGAATTTATCGTAAAATGTGGCAAAGCTCAAAACCTTTGCAACGTTAAGTTCCAACATGAGCTCAGTTCTGAATGAGGTTACCCTCTGGTGGTAAAACTAAAAATTCACCGACCATATTTGTCAAAATTACAAAGTATCGAGTTAAAAGTAAATATATAATAGAGGGCGTGCACGTGACGTCATCACTCAGCGGCCAGCCATCTTGGATTACGAGCACCCTCAATAGCCATGTTGTGAATGCATGCAAATGCATTAAAACAGAGTTTTCTTGTGTTATGGGAGGTTCTGGGCAGGTTACATCCAAGATGTTTACTTACAACACTTTAGCAAACTTGAGGCCATACTGCTCAAAACAGTGACAAATAAACCAACAAATCAGTAAATAAGCACAGCGTAGGCAGTTGCAAGCCTTCTGTATGTAATCCAATATGGCCACCGAAAGTTGTCTTGTGACCTCATGACACCCCCTCCATAACGATTTATTACCCGAGGCCGGCGCAATATGGTGAGAAATGAGCGAATTAAATTTAATCGCGGGGTGTTTGAAGGTGTTTTGTTTACCGATCACATTTCCATGAATTTCAGGATGTGAAAATGTAGAATTACGTGGGTTTTTTTTTAGGGGGGGGGGAGGTACATTAGTTGAATAAGCAGGGGAAATTTCAATCATGGGCAATTGGTCTTCCTCATTCCACTGCTCCTTTCCCTATCCTAGGAATGCCAAGCGCCAGGCTAGGTAGCGACAAGTATCAATTTTTTAAGTCATTGGTTCGAACCCAAGAGCTTAGAAACCCACGACATACCAGAATAGGAGGCAGACACTCAACTCATTGGGCCATCGTGTCTGCATTTAAATTGTGCTAATGAAAAAGGCTGTGACATCGTTGCTTGGACCAGACGGGATAGCCGAATGAGTTAGAGTGCCCGTCTCCGATGCTAGTAGACCGTGGGTTCGAACCCTGGTCGAGTCAAACCAATCACATAAAAAATTATACTTGTCGCTTCTTAGCCAGGCGCTCGGCATTAATAGGATAGGACAGGGACTGTTTGGATCAGCATCAGGATAATGTGACTGAGTGGGATATCAGGTCATGGTGCCAGCAGCCTGGTTTCCCAGTGGGACATCACTATAAAGTCGCCATGAGTGTACACTGTCACAAGTCGGTACCCGTAGATGTTGCTGGGACGTAAAACAACAACAAACAAATAAAAACAAAAGCTTGGTGTGAAGGGCCGTACTTGAGTTAAGTTTTAAAAGGCACTTGTAAATGTAACCGGTCACAGCACATTTTCATTGAACAACTTATTTTCTTCTTTTCTTTGTAAAGATTGGCGTACCGCTATAAATATACATTTGATTTTTTTTTAAATACCTAATTGAATATAGGGTTTTATTTTTCTAAAAAAAGAACATACACTGGCAATTTGTTCAATGTGTGTGTGGGTGTTTTTTTAAAGCGCAAATCTAACTAGCATATCATATTTCTTACATGGATAGATGATACCTCTGAGTTCAAACATATTTTTTAAATGCCATTGAGTTAGATATATATATACAACAGTTTCCATACAAAATATTTATAACCATTCCATTAATACAGCTTCCAGAAACAGAGAGCGTGAAATGGAAAAGAATAGATGGATGTGAGGTGTTTTATCAAACGCATATATATTACCGGACGCGGTGGACGAATCGGCAGAGCGCGGGCCTCCTGTGCGGAAGGTCGGGAGTTCAATTCCCGGTTGAGTCAAGCTGATATTTATAATTTCCTAGCCAGGCGCTTGGCATTATTCGGATATGGTAAAGGAATGGTTGGCTCGGTGTCAGGATAATGTGACTGAGTGGGATACCAGGTCATGGTGCTAGTGGCCTGATCTCCCAGTGGGACAGCACTATAAAGTCACCATGAGTGCGCACTGTGACAAATCGGTACCCGTTCTGATATGACCGTAGATGTTGCCAAGACGTAAAACTACAACAACCAACCACAACACATATGTCATTTGTTTGTAAAACGTACCCGAGATAACAGAGCATCTTGTCGGCCTGTAATCTGGAGCAATAAGGGGGGTGGGGTGGGGGGGGGAGGTTGTCACTGATAGCGCTGTCTGCTGATAAGTAGGCCTGCACCCGGAATACCAGCGAAAGCCCATAACAAAGGAAATATATAGGTCATGTTGTGTTGTCAGTTGGCTGAAACGGTGTTGTTGCCCACCCACATTCCCCGTGACGATTTACGGGGTTTTGGTGGGGGTTTTTTAAAGAAAAAAAAGAGTAAAAGAGTAATAATAATTCAAGTTGCATAGTCCGGTGGTTTTGAATTTCTGTCGTTTTTCTGAGATAAATATATCAAATTGATTATTATCTACCTTAATTTTTTTTTAAAGTAACTTTTATTTTAAATGGCTAGGTTTTGGGATATCTGAAGTGCTAACATGTAAAAGTAGCTTTGGTAAGCATGCCAAAAACAGCTTCTATTAAATTGCCTCAGTATTCCATTCTATGAGGCAACACATACTTAATAATCGGAGCATGTATATAGAATCAATTCTAGATAATTATTTGGGTTTTGAAAACTTGAGGGTTTATAAGACTAGGCAGCTTTAATCCAAAAAAAATTTAAATGGAGGAAACGGGACATAGCTCAGGCATGAGAGGGTACACCTGTGAAGGTTTGGATCATCCGATCGCTCCTGCTCAGTGGACCCATTTACAGTTTGTGCTATTTTCTGCTCCAACCAGTGGTCCAGAAATGGTTCATCAAAGGCTGTAGTATGCGCTGTCCTGTCTGTGGGAAAGTGCATATAAAAGACCCCGTGCTGTTTATCGGAAACAGTAGCCTATGTGATGACAGCGGGTTTCCCCCAAAGAAATATGTCAGAATTATCATAGTGTAGTAGACTGCACTGACCTCTCAGGCAAGTAACCACATAGACAGGTAGGCATGGGTAGTGTGTTGATACCAGGGAGCCTAGGTGGTGTAATGGTTAGCACACTGGCCCGGAATGCAAAGAGATGTGGGTTCGAGTCCTGCTCTAGGCGCGATATTTCCCATTGTCATCACCCCCATGACAATATGCTTGAGGTCCAATAGCTGATGATAAAAATCAATGATCTCTAGAGGTGTCGTTAAATAAAACACACTTTCTTTTTGGTGATTTTTTTTTTTTTTAAAAGATGAAATAGCGATGGGTGAGTGGCAGCGGGTATGGTATTTTATTCAGGTTTATTTTCAGCTTCGGGGCACTGATCTTCTAGTCATACTGTTTGCATATATTTTGTGTTCAAGCATTACGTTCTAGCAACATCTGAATTCATATCAAGACGTGTACTCAATGGAATTAAAAAAAGAAACCGACTGTTTGCGATTAAAATGCCCCTTGCTTAATCAGCGAATGCAACAAAATGGGTCCATGAAACAATTTCTCTTGCTTATCATTAATTATTAAATTAACAGGCTAATTCATGGTAGCGTAGGGAAGGACGTAATTATGACAATTTTGGTCTGTTTTTTATTTTTTGAAATAAATGTCACCAACGACGTAGTCGTAGAAAATTATATAAATCACAGACACAGACACACACACACACACACATAGTCTGTGTATGTATATAACTGGTTCTGGTCCAATCTATATCCGTTTTATCGGACAGGGCAGGTCACCACGGGCATTGCAAGAGTTTAATCACCAGAAACAATGCATTATCAACACTATTGATCTAAGAATGTAAATAAATATACAGATATGTTGTGCAAATAATAAATGTTATGTAAATATAAAAATATGTTGTGTAAATATAAAAATATGTATATATATATAACTACATTGCCGGAAGGCCAGTGTTCTGGTGCTGACAAGAGATATTATTCAATGAATAAAATACATTTAGTAACAAAAAGGATGTTGTGTAAATTGTTATCATAGCCATAGCCATTTTTTCACAAGTTCAACGACGGTAGAATTGTCGTGTGGAGTGTTGCAACACACGGAGGGTCAAACCCAGAGCAGGACCAAAACACACATCTCTGCCATTCCGGGGCGAGCGTCCTCACCATTAGGCTACCCAGGCTGCCTGATCAACCACCCGACCCGAGCCTACCAGTGTATGTCACATTCCACATGGCGAGGTGCAGGGAAACCAACTATAGAAGGTCATAATTATAAATAGATTTCTAGAAAAAAGTGAACCTGAGAAATGGGCATTGGCCTGGGAAATGGGATTAGAATTCAGTGGAATGGATTATGGTTGGTGGTTGGATGTTTTAAGTCCTAGCAACATCTAACGTCATATCAGGACAGGGGAATGAATGATGTCATGATTAGATCATGTAAATATAGACTACATTAGAAGCAATCGACATTTTCGGTTATGTAAGCAAGATTCTACCTGTAGTTGCAGTAATGTATGTACACAGAGCAAGTCGGTACCAGCGGCATGACGTCACAAGTGCATGTGAGAGTTAAACCTCAGTACAATAAACTAGCAGTTGCCATCTAGACATCTAACTGTTCACTTTGTCAGTTCTTAGGAACTGAACACCATGGCCCTACAAGGATTGAAGCCATCAGCTCCACTAAAACTGGACGGAAACTTGGCGCTGAATTGGCGGATATGGCATGACTCATATGAGCTGTTCATAGGGGCTACAGGTTTGGTGGCAAAAGCTGAAAAAGTGCAATGTTGCGCTTTTCTACATATCGCCAGCCTACCGGCACAGAAACTGTTAAAGAATACTGACGGAAGCGTTAAAAAAATTACTGTGAGATTAAGTCAAACAGGACAATCGTTTGTTACAAATTTAACAGCTATAACCAGGGCACTGAAGATATAGAAGAATACATACGTGAGTTACGCCACAGAGTAGAATTGTGCAATTACGGTAACACCGAGGACTCAATGCTATGTGACCGTCTGGTCTGTGGTGTGAGAGACCGGCGGTTACACAACAGACTCCTGAGAACGTCAACTCTCACATTAGAAAAATGCCTAGAGATTTGCAGTCTCAGTGAACATAATGACGATCAACTGGCTGGGGGCTTGGAAGACAGACAGACGCAATTAACCGTCGCGACACGCGCCAGACACCACCCTGACACCTACACACCCACCAATACCTTCAAACAGCGGGAACAATCTCAGAAGGAACAGATGAGGCAACAAGGCGAGACATGCCCCTCAGTGTGCTAATTGTAGCCGGTGTGGATATTCACACGCACGTGACAATTGTCCGGCCATTGGAAAGCAACGCATCACCTGTGGGCGGATTGGCCATTTCGCCAAAGACTTTAATATGTTCTTTGATATGATTTTTAAAAAGCGGGAAAAAAGGGGGAGATGCAATGTATACATGTCCACAGAGCAAGCTGGTACCAGCGGCATGACGTCACAAGTGCACATGACGAGTTAAACCTCAGTACAATAAACTGGCAGTTGCCATCTAGACATCTAACTGTTCACTTCGTCAGTTCCTGCAGTTGCTATTGGCCAACTAAACACGTGACCTCCTTTTGAGACTGCACTCATTTTTTTCCTCTTGGTAAACATTTAGTCATCAGAATATTCACTTTTTTTTTATATCAGCGCCGAGGATTACGACATCCAACCATACATGCTGCAGATATTTAGACTACATGTATGTATGCACAGTGGGGGCGCTTACACAACCTCTTTTCCTTTCTCTTTTATATTTCATCGGAGAGATTCCAGGATAGAATAGCATAAACACGCAACTGTATTGCCTCTTTGTGAAATCCATGTTATATGATTTCACATTCTATCTATTCTCATCGTGTTTTCTCCCATTTTCCTTTAAATGATATTAATAATACTAAATAATTTGTGGCATAAGGTATCCTATGCAAATAATATTCTATGAATGTTCTAGAAGGTATTGGTGGATACTGGTAGAGCTGCCTGGAATGCACCCAGATATGTACTAATGGTGGTGCATTGGTCAGTTTGGGGGGAGTATATAGCTGGTGGCAGGGCTGCCAGACTAGTTGGTCACAGTACTTTAAATAATAATAATAATAATAATAATAATAATAATAATAATAATAATAAAAATTGAATGCTACCTGAAATAAAAAATAAAGCACAAGCTATATCAGATTCTTCTGCACACTCACCGACTTGGAAGTTCGTGTAAATTAGGCGTCATGGTACTTACCTGAAATATACAATGTAAAAGAAACATTAGTCCATTTGAAACAAAATGAAGACATGTTTGAAAGAATGCTTTAACTTAGTTTAAGTACCATTAATTGTATTCAGTATTATAATCAATTTAACATTGACAATATTAGGGGGCTATACAGATTCATCATTGCAGCACCCAATTTTTGACAATATCAGGGGGCTATACAGAACCATCATTCCGGCACCCAATTTGTTACCATCGTTGTCATAGGTATATCTTTATCTCTATCAACATCATATACTGTTTAATATATTGCTAATTTGACTATATAAATATTGCTAATTTGACAATATATATATTTTTTAGATATGACCAGCTGCATGTGACACATGAAGTGATGAGCAGTTAACAACTAACCTTTTGTGGGACCCAAATTTGTATCATCATTTTCATCACCATCATCAGAGCCATAGGACCCAATTTTTTTTATCGTTGGCATAGGGCCCATCAAAAACTTGTCATATATCTTTATCTGTTATCACTACCATATCCATAGTTAAAAGATTACCCCGTATTGCCGTGGTAGCCACAGGGGTGAAGAACAACCACATATAAAAGCTGGCGAAAATGTGTGACATGATGGGTAAATGAAATGAGAAGATAAATTCTACGGTCACCATGCCTTTTTGCATTCACTCCCATTTCACAAACTCTGTGCCGATATATGTAGCCATTTGATACTGGAACCAGGGATTCTACTTCCTGTTCCGACTGCGCATGCGCTGAAAACGACGTTGGCAGCAAAGCAAATGCGAATGGCCATTGAGTTTGTCGATACGCGTAGGGAAAAACTTCGATTTTATTCAAAATGAATAGAAATACATAACAATTTGTCAGAAACATGTATGCACACATGCAATATAATGATATGATGAATATAGCTAAGACAATACTAGACATAGTTAACATTTTGAGCTAAGGAACATACAATTCCACACAAAACAATCAGTGATATGCACATCACCATTATTAATTCTTGTTCTAAATATTAAAATACCACATGTGTCAACATACACTTGTTTCAGAGAAATATATAACCAATATCTGATTAACCATACTAATATTCTAGTTCTACATATGTCATTAACCATAGGATATAAATAAAAACATTAATAAAATAAGTAAAACGGACTCTGGCTATGGCTCTAACACTAGTCTGAGTGCCCAGATTTGTCAAAATCTAAATGCACATGGCATAAGATGTGCATATTATATTGATGTAAATGCAATGCTGGATAAAAGATTGATATCTTAATTTATTATATATATTTTTTTAGTTGGTATTCTATGTTTCAAACAAGAGCTGAGATGAGCTGAAACTAGCACATTTCATAACTGCACCTAGATAAAGGATTCACCCTGTACTCGCAGTACACGGGTGAATACCACCCCTATATTAAAGCTGTCGAAAAAGCGGGGAAATGAAATAAGAGCCTAAATCCACAATCGAAAGAGAAATATTTATTCTATATATATATGTCTTAATATTTCCCCGCTACCTTTGAGTTGAAAAATATAATAAAACATATAGTTTAATAGTATTTAAAGGTGAAATCGACAACGTTCTATGGCTGCCATCTTGTCTTTTTGCATTCTCTCCCATTTCACCAACTCTGTGCCGATATAAGTACCCATTTGATACTGGAGGCAGGCATTCTACTTCCTGTTCCATACTAAAGCTATTTTCGCCCGTATTTAGACTACATTGTCGTTCACCTGTGTACTGCGAGTACAGGGTGAATCTGTTATCTAAGCTGCACCCAGTGGATTACTATTAGCATGTGCCACTCGTTTTGCTTTGACGCATCCCACAATGCACCGCACCGCCGGAATGGTGATGTAGTCTATTTAGACTACATTGCACGTATTCGACTGGGCCTCTATATTCGCATATCAAAATATTTCTTTACAAATTCCTACTCGACTGGGACCGGAAGTGGGTTTCTATACATATGAATCAAATGTGTCTTGTGGCTCCAACCATAAATCTTGCGGATAAAAAGGTCCCAGTCGAATGCCTCCAATGTCATTCACCCCTACTGTAAGTACGGTGTGGCGGTTTCAGCGTGTTCCCGTGCTCAGACGTGTACCTTGCTTCTGCGCATGCGTCAGAATCTAAAAACCATGGCCGTAATCGATTAACACTATCCGGGTGACTCGGGTCATCCCAGTCGTCAGAATTTCAAATAGAACACGGCGAGTGGAGTCGACAAATACACGTGCCGTGTGCAAAAAAAGAATAACTTAGATTAATTAAATGGAAATATAGGTAAACTAGGCCATCATAAAATACTTTAAATCCTATTTTGCTGTAGTTTTATCGGTTATTTTAAAAAAAAAGAAAAAATTGTTCACCCGAGCGCAGAGAAGCGTATTCGATTATTCGACCCGAGTTTGTAGGATGTGCGCATGCGCCAATAAGTGTCTCGGGTGACCCGAGTTGATGCGAAATCCACGCATGCGCAGAAGCAACGGGACACGGCTGAGCACGGGAACAAGCTGAAACCGCCACAACGGGGTGAATCTTTTCTCTACCATATACTGTTTCATCTATTGCTAATTCGACCATATATATGTGACACATGGATAAATAACAACTGACGTCAGCTGCAGGGTGCATTCAGCCCTGTCAGGGTTTCAAGTTCTGGCCCACAGACAATGCGCTTCCACCTACAGACCTCGGTCAACTAGGCCCACCCCTTTGCATGACCCACATTAGTGCACACCCAGGCCTCAGATGGCCCCACAACCTGTGTTTTGGTACATGTGTGGAGCCTACTACACTCCCAGCGACTCGACCAACGCCCCACCCTGCCGTCTGCCCGGTGGGGTGATCGGGGAGCGGTGCAGTGTGAGCAGACGACACTCCGGGAGGGTTTGTTGGCTGATGTCAGACTTACCAAGGCAGGGGTCAGAGGTCACAAGGTCATGTGTGCGAGGGGTGAGAGCCCATGCCAGTGGTGTGAATCATCGTCAGGGGTGCGAGTTACAACACACATATATATAATATATGCGTAATGTCAAGTATATTCTACACATGAAATAATTATGTATACATGTGCATATGCAGGTGTTGTATATCTATTATTATAAGGATACCCATAAGATATATTTGTTATACACACACACTGCCAGAGACTTGCCAGACGGGATGGCCGAATGAGTTAGAGCGTCCGTCTCCCGTGTTGGTAGATCATGGGATTGTGGGTTCGAATCCTGGTCGAGTCAAACCAATGACTTAAAAATTGATACTTGCCGCTTCCTAACCAGATGCTCGGCATTACTAGGATAGGGCAAGGAGCAGTGGAATGAGGAAGACCAGTCGTCTGCTACTGAAATTTCCCTTGCTTAAACAACTAATGTAAAAAAAACACCGGAAGAGTACTAGCAGCAGCAACATGACGTGCAATAAAACAAAAAAAAAGGCAAATTTGGATAAGGTCCTTTTCTATACAAAACCCAAATGTATCACATTAGTGGTGAAGACAAATAAGGCCATTACTGTCTGATCAAAAACACACTTACAGTGGTTTAAGTTAACACAAAAAACTTGAATGAGTCTACTTGCATTACCATTAAAACGGGGAAGACGGCTGTTCAGCACATCCAAATCGACAATCAGACATGTTGAGACATGCATTGAACAGTGGCAGTTTGACCCCATTCCACATTTTCTCTCCACCCACCCTCCACCGCACACCCCACAGTAACCTCTCCGTCATGGCCGGATTAAGACCCATAGAGGCCATAAACACTAATCCTAAGATTTTGGATATTCGTGGGTCAGGGAGAAGCTTACAGGAAACCATGGGTTTTAAAATGGACCGAGTCAAACCAATGATTTACAAAGCTTATATTTGTCGCTACCTAGCCTAACAGTAACACTCAGCATCAATAGGATAAGGCAAGGTCTAGTTTGTTTGTTTAGTATTAGGATAATGTGATATGGGGTCATGGTGCTGGGCTTCCAGGGGGGGGGGGCAACACTATAAAATCATTATAAGTGCACACAGTCACAAATCAATAATCATGTGACCTTAAATGTCGCTTGGATGAAAGTACCAAAACAAATAAACAGAACTCTAATCCATGATCAATTGGCTAATCTTTCCCCACTTACTCCTTTCCTTCCCTTCCCACTTGACAGGGCGCGGTGGACGATTCGGTAGAGCGCGGTAGATGCTTGTCACTTCCTAGCCACACTTAAGGCTGCATTCCATATACGCGTAATGCGTAACGCGTTATGCGAATGCCAGCATTCCAAATACGCGTAATGCGTATTGCGTTATGCAGTGAAGTATATAAAAAGTACATGTTTGCACTGTTAGGAAGCAGTCTTCATGAGAAATATGAAGAATGGGACGGTCCAAACATGGCTCAGTTTAGCTTGCTTCGAGGGATGTGAGGACCGTCCCAAATATGAAGACTGCTTCCTAACAGGTCCGCCGCATAAACCTACATGTTTGCACTGTCCTATTATTCATATTTCTCATGAAGACTGCTTCCTAACAGGTCCGCCGCATAAACCTACATGTTTGCACTGTCCCATTATTCATATTTCTCCTGAAGACTGCTTCCTAACAGGTCCGCCGCATAAACCTACATGTTTGCACTGTCCTATTATTCATATTTCTCATGAAGACTGCTTCCTAACAGGTCCGCCGCATAAACCTACATGTTTGCATTGTCCCATTATTCATATTTCTCCTGAAGACTGCTTCCTAACAGGTTCGCCGCATAAACCTACTTGTTTGCACTGTCCCATTGTCCCGGCTGTCCGTGATTATCAGTCGCCTCCTCCAGCCTTATATCAATGGACAAATGCGACTGATGCTTTTCTATTCGCACCACCTTTACGCATTACAACAAAATTTGCGTTAAATCAGAGCGCGTTATAACAGGCTTTCGCTGTATATACAGATACACACACACATATAAGTACATATTTGTTAAGTTGCAGTCCAATAAAAGCATAACATTTCTAAAGCAAAACACTTAGTAAGTTAATTATGTATACACATATTATATACAAACACATACATATATTTTTTATATTAAACTTAAAAGTAGTCTTGACTAGATAGGAACCCCAAGTTATATTGACTAGATCAGTACATGGAGGTTGGGGAACGAAGGTGGAGGAAGGGGAGTTCTCCTTGTCAGTGAAATATATTAATTAATTAGTTAGTTAATTAATTATTTTCTCTCTAGGATTTGGTCTAAATTCAAATGTAAGTCATCTAAGTTGCCCAACTGGTTGTCAGTCAGTCTGGGTTGGTGTGGAGGAGCCTGCTTTGCATGCATGATTGATTGGTGGTTACTTTACGCAGTGTCGGCAGCATAGGCACTCACTCACACAGCACCCCACCCCTCCCCCCAACATACAACTAGACTTGGGTGTGTCTCTCTCTCCTTGCCACCCTTGACTGCACATGCACAGTACTCAGTAGTCATTGGGGCCGTAATCGATTAACACGAGCCGGGCGACTCGGGTCACCCGAGTCGTCAGAATTTCAAATCGAACACCGCGAGTGGAGTCGAGAAACACACGTGCCGTGTGCAAAACGACCCGACCCCAGTAACCCACCTCTTGGCTGGGGTTTGCTAGGAGCGATGACGTCACATTTGTCCTGGTACCCCTGCAGAATAACAGCTACCCGTACAGGTCCTACGTGTTGTTTTAATGCTTTTTTAAAATAACCCAGATTGTCAGCTTCTACAATAAAAAAATACTGTAAATCCCATTTTCTGTACTTATATCGATTATTGTAAAAAAAATATATACCTTTAGCTTAAGCCACCATTTTTTCCACCCCGAGCATATTCGTTTATTCAACTCGAGTCTGTAAGATGTGCGCATGCGCCAAAAAGTGGCTCGGGTGACCCGAGTTGTTTAATCGATTACGCCCTGGGTGTGACTAATAATCTCCATGGAAACATGTCTGACACGCTTAGCTCCTGATTCAGTTCTTAGGCATGAGACGTCACGCTTGGGTGACCGCATGCGTAGGGTCCACAAACCAACACTACCGGAAACCACTGGGTGTTTGTGATCATCATAGCATAACAGGTTTTGTTTGTTTGTTGTTGCTTTACGTCCTAGCAACATCTAACGTCATATCAGGACGGGTACCGACTTGTGACAGTGCACACTCATGGTGACTTCATAGTGCTGCCCCACTGGAATACCAGGCTGCCAGCACCATGACCTGATATCCCAATCAGTCACATTATCCTGACACTGATCCAACCAGTCCTTGTCCTATCCTAATAATGCCGAGCACCAGGCTAGGAAGCAACAAGTATCAATTTGAAAGTCATTGATTTGACTCGACCAGGGTTCGAACCCACGACCCCATGATCTACCAACACGGGAGACGGACACTCTAACTCATTCGGCCATCCCATCTGGCCAAATGAGTTGAGCGCCCGCCTCCCGGTTTGGCATGTCAACCCTGGCTGAGTCAAACCAATGACGCAAAAATGGATAATTGTCACTACCTAGCCTCGTGTTCGGCATTACTAGGGGCATGAGTAGTGGAATGATCGATTGATGGTTGCTTTACGAAATGTTTTTTGTTGTTGTTCAAACCATCGCTTTTACATGTAAAAGCAGACAATCAATTATGTGCCAATAGACACTCATTAAATTAAAAAGCTCACAATTATATATTTGTGGCCAAGGGAAACAAATTCCCATTTAAAAAAAAAGAAAACGTTTTATTACTAACTGATAGAATTTATTTAGTAAACTATATGAGGTGGTACAGACCAGCTGCCCTCAAAAAGGCTAACATGTTTTCTTGTTTTACTTTAGTAAAAATGTCATGCATACTGTCTGCAGTGTAAAAATGTTGGTGTAGGTCAACAAAATCAACACAACTTAGTAAAAGTGTGTTTTCTTGTTCCTTGCTTTACGTCCTAGCAACATCTAAGGTATGGGTACTGACTTGTGACAATACATACCCATGCCGACTTTATAATTATAGTGCTGCCCCACTGGGAGACCAGGCCACCGGACACCATAACCCGACATCCCACAGTCAAATTATTCGGATACTGTGCTAAACAAGGAAGCGTATTCTTCAATGTTATGTGTGGTCTACTCTAAATCTAATGTATGGGGCTGAGACATGGACAATCTCTAAGAAAATGTACAAAAGTTTAGCAGCATTTGAGATGTTGACTTATCGAAGGATGATGAAAATATCATGGACAAAGAAGATCACCAACAAAGAAGTTCTCAGAAAAATTAAAAATAAGAAAAGCTTGTTTGCCACTATACAGACAAAGAAACTTATTTATTTTGGCCACATCATTCGTCAGAGTTCAATATACCGTACATTGTTGGAAGGGAAGGTGAATGGCAGCAGAGGGAGAGGGAGACCAAGAACATCATGGTTTACAAATATTTCACAGTGGACAGGCTTGAATTATTCACAGTCTATCAGAACAGCACACCATCGGGACAAGTGGAGAACCATTGCATCCAACCCTCGACTAGAGGACGGAACTATTGATTGATTGACTGTGCTAACCAGTCCATGACCTGTTCTATTACGCACTGCGAATTGTAGCCACCAATACTGTAACTCGCAGAGCTGCAACAAGCAGGTCATCAGGACACTTAGTGACATCCATCACCATTACTCAACGTGTAACATTTCGTAGGTTATGGATATAAAATATCACATCAACAGAACTATCACATAATTGATATAAATTTATGTAATTTCTAGTAATTATTTAAGTGACAGAACTATTTGAAAATTATTTGGAATGGCATTCATAATGTAGTCTGCTCATGTATTCATTTTCCATGGAGGGCCTTGCTATAACTTATAAGTAGTACAACAAATCCTGGTTACTTGATATCTATTTCTCAGAGCAAAGCAACTCTTGCTAATAATAATCATTCTTCTGCTAATTCGCAGACCAAAGCAGCTCTCCAAATAGCATCGTCCAATCTATTAATGCTGAGTGTCAAGCTCGGTAGCGACAAGTATAAATTTTATAAGTCATTGGTCTGACTTGGCTGGGATTCAAACTCCCGACCTTTCACACGTAAAGCCTGCGCTTTACCGATTCGGCCACTGCGTCCGGTAGGGACACAAAGAGAGATTGACACATCACGAACAAATAAATGCAACAGTCGACTCTATGTTTGTTGCAAATAGTTGAGCCTGTCTCAAAAGGTGATAACTCTTTTTTTTGTCCATTGTAAAGATTGACACAAAACATCACAGAAACGGTTACACTGAAAACACAGGGACATTTGCTTCAAATCAATATGTATTCGATTTGGATTATGAAACACCATGTAAAAAACAAATCAGTTTATCCTGAGCAAATGCATAAGCAGATAGTATGTTGATCGTTACAATGGACAAAGTTTTGTTCCATATTGCTTAGCACCTTTTGAGACAGTCTCATATAAGTGCCAATTTCGTTACTTCGCCAATCAATCACTGCAACACAGAGGGATAACAAATTAAATCAATGCCAGGCTCTAACCGAATCGGCAGGCTCCGACTTTTGTGTTTTATTTACCTTATTAATTCCCTCTTCATTACTGAGACAATGTCAACCGGTAATAGATAATTATATACACACATATAGTTCGAATCCGACCTAGTTAAATTATAAGTCACAGTTTAACTGTGTCGGATTCGAACCCACTACCTCCTGCACGATAAACCAGGCAGTGCGCTGAACTATTCGACCAACTTGCCCAGTGTCTGATTAGCAAAGGTAGAAGGTCTAAAGTCTACAATGGGTCACAGGGAAAGTGTTGCAAAAGCATAATACCCAGGGACATTTGCTTCCGGTGTGTGTGTGTGTGTGTGTGTGTGTGTGTGTGTGTGTGTGTGTGTGTGTGTGTGTGTGTGTGTGTGTGTGTGCGTGTGTGTGTGTGCATGTGTGTGTGTGATACATTTATCACAAGGTCTTACTGTCACGAGTTGTTTCGGCTTTGTCAAACGCCAACAAAATAAATACTTGCTTCTTAGGCACAGTCGAACGCTGTCTTGTATCTAACAGTAAAATTGAGCTTAGATATTGCTCGGACGTAAAACTGTAGGAAACATGCTGGTGCAGCCATTGAAATGTGCGGAATTTATGGGTTTTTTAAAATGAATAAATTGATAATTTCTTCAAAATTGCTATCATAAAAAGGGTTGGGAGGAACTCAAAATGAACGGACCAGACGCGGTGACCGAATCGGTAAGAGCATACTGCAGAAAGTGGAGAATTTGAATCCCAGCCGAGTCTAACCAATGACTTATAAAAATAGATTTATGTCACTACCTAGCCTGCGGCACTCGGCATTACTGGGATAGGACAAGGATTGGTTAGCTCAGTATCACTATCAGTATCAGGATAATGTGACTGAGTGGGAAATTAGGTCATAGTGTCAACGACCTAATATCCCTGAGGGACAGCACTATAAAGTTGCCACGAGTGCACACTTTCACAAGTCAGTACCCGTCCTGTAATGACCTTAGATGTTGTCCAGGACATGAAACACCAACAAACAAAACAATATACAAATGTATGCGGCAAAGCCCGAGAAACAAGAATTGTTGTTGGGCCTAAAACTGTAAACCGCTTCTCACGGCAAACAGTGGAATTCCCATCTTTGACCGACACTTGGCAGCAGGAAGCGCGAGGCCCTTACTTGGTACATTGAGGGCGGTACTTGCCGCGAGACTACCGCCAAGGGGCGACGCGAAACTGCGAGAAGTCACGAGACTACCGCAGAGACCCTAATAGAAACAGTGATGTCAGAAATTAGAATTTTAAAAAGAAAATAAAGAACAGAAAAGCATGGCGCAAGTGTTAAACAATATTTGAATGTTTTCAACACTCCCACAGTCGTAAAAACGGACGGCGGGTTGGTGGACACAGGATGCTGAGAGAGTTGCTTATGTAAGCACTACTTAGATCCCGTTTTTTGTTGGGTGTTTTACATCCCAGCAGCATCTATGGTAATTGTGGCAGACACTGTTTTGTGACAGTGCACACTCATGGTGACTTCATAATGCTGTCCCACTGGGAGACCAGGCCGTCGACACCATGACCCGATATCCCACACAATCACATTATCCCAAAACTGTGTTCTCCAGTCCATGCCCATTCCTATTAATGCCCAGTGTCAGGCTAGGTAGCGACAAGCATCAATTTTAGAAGTCATTAGCCCCGTTCATACAGCACAACTTTAGGCCGAACTAGATAAGGCGAACTAGGCGTGAAAGTGTGTCGTATCCACACATCCAGTGCTTGGTGCGGTTTAAGCCAGAAATCGATATCTGCGCATGAGCAAGTCCATAGAAACCAGCGCCACTTTCGGTTAGTCGACGTCACCACGAGAGAGTGTGGGTTCGACCTAGATATGTATAGACTGAGTAGTTTTGGTTTGGAATGGTCAAAACTTCTGCTGGGCAGTGAAAACCTATAAATAAATGATGAAAAAATATATCTGTGCACAGCTAGCGGTTTCATAGACCAAATTATATAATATGCACTTTTGATCGACCGGAAAATCAACAAACTCAGGTCTCGACTGCGCATGCGTGTGACGTGCTTAAGCCGCCTCAAAGTAAACCGTTATCGTCCACAGAAGCAAGATGGACCGAGTTCGCTTCATATATACTACCTCGCGACGTGGTTTACTTGAAGCGAACTAGATGAATCGACTCAGCCCTAATCTGCTTCAGCGTCGCGTCCACACGGCGAATGTGAGGCGAACTAGACAAGGTGAACTAGTTGAGCCGACTTAACGGGTGTGTATGAAGGGGGCTATTGATTCGACTCGACTGGAATTTGAACTCCCGACCTTCGGCACGGGAAGCCTGCACTCTGCTGATTCGGCCGTCGCATCCGTTCCGCCATCCTGCAGCTGAATCATAACCAGACATGGTCATCCGGAGCCACAATGTTATAGGCGCAAAGTGAATTTAAAGTGTTGGGACTATAATAAAAGATAGGGCTGGGAGGAGCAGCAACACCAACTTCCTGTAAGTAAGCTGAAGCTGGGACCCGTGCTGGATCACAGCTTCAGTCCTTCCTCAGGGACCAGCGGAACTCCGGAATACCCATATTGATTTATACCTTTCTGAGCAATAAATACCCCCTCCCCCGGTCCAACTTTTGATTTGACTAATTGCCCCCCCACCCTCCCGGCGGCCACTTCCGGCGGATGTGGGGCGCCAATACTGGTGCATGCTGGGTGTAGCTGCAGCCTCCAGAATAATGAGGGGCACATTCTGAGTGAGTAATGGGGGTGGCTGGGGGGGGGGGGAGGGAGGGGAGGAGAGATACAACTTATTAGAAAATATCAAGATATGGAAAAAACTCTTTTGTTTGTGGTTTTACGTCCTAGCAACATGTAAGGTCAAATCAGGACAGGCACCGATCGGGGACAGTGCACACTCATGGAGACTTTATGGTGCTGTCCCACTGGGAAACCAGGCCACTGGCACCATGACCCGATATCACACACAACCACATTATCCTGATACCGAGCTAACCAGTCCATGTCCTATCCTATTAATGCTGAGTGCCACGCTAGGTGGTGACAATTACCAATTTCATAAGTCATTGACTTGATTCAACCTGATAATGTGATATACCACTTAGTCACGTTTTTCTTTTTGGTACATTAGTTGATTAAGCAGGGGAAATTTCAATTGCAGACAATTCTTCCTCATTCCACTGCTCCTTGCCCTATCCTAAGAATGCCAAGCCCCAGGCTAGGAAGCGACAAGTAACAATTTTTAAGTCATCGATTTGACTCGACCAGGGTTTGAACCCATGATCCCCCAGCACGGGAGATGGACTCATTCGGCCATCCCAACTGGTAATTACATATCTAGTCATGTGATAAAATCACTAAAGATGGAGGTCAACATGGTATCGAAAACCGCCCCCGCTCCTCCACACCCACAAAAAAGTACTAATGGGGAAAAAAAGAAGGAAAGGCCCTCGTCTGCGCATGCGCAATTGTTGTTGGGGCTGACATCACCAGTATGTCACAGCAGTCAGACTGGGGAGGTTTTACCAACTGATCGACAGCCAATCAAAACAAAGCGTTTGCTTCAGTCGAAATGACACAATTGGAGCACACAGGAGTGGTGGGGGGGGGGGGAGGGAGGGAGGTGCATCAAAACAAACAAACAATTACAGATTTCAACCCTCCCCCCACCAGTTCTTTTTTACGACCATATCATCAATGGTGCTCCAATTTTTCTAAGTAAATAATCCCTCTCTGCACATGAAAGGGCGAGCACACACACCACTGTATCAGTATGTATGACTCGTCATTGGCGATCTAGTCGGAAATGGGTGAGCGCCAATTACCTCACTAAGTGCGCAGCAGAAATTGATGAGGATCCATGCACTTGTTTCTGCTCTCCATCGAAATTGTTATTCACTGAATGTGGGGGTTGTCATGATTTCGTCATATCAAAGAGCTACCACATTTTCTTTGTTTCGTTCACCAGTGTTTAATGCTGAGTGTTGCTTTGTTTGTTGGGGTTTTATGCCATAGCAACACCTATGTAGGTTATGGTAATATCAAGATGTGCACCAACTTGTGACTGTGCACTCATGTCAACTTTATAGTGCTGCCACACTGGGAGATCAGGCCACTGGCATCATGATCTGATATCCGACTCAGTCACATTATCCCGATATTGACCTAACCAGTCCTCCTCCATATCCCAGTAATGTTGAATGTCAGGCTAGGTAGTGACAAGAATCAATTTTGCAAGTCATCGTTTTGACTCGACAGTGAATCGAACTCCCGACCAAGCCTGCACTCTTACAGATTCGACCACCTCTTCCGGTCTGTTCATGTGCAGAGTATGACTCAAAATGGCACATAAAGTAGATCCATATTAGAGTACATTGCATGAGGAAAGAAGTCCTCCTGCCCCAACACCACCCGTCCGCAACCGGGGGAGAGAAATGTCACCCCACAATTCCCATTAACTCGGCCCTCGCTGGTGGACACAGTCTATACTTTGGTAGATTGCTAATAACATGCCGAGGCTCGATCTAACCAGTGCCTGGTCGGCAGTGGTCCAGATCACACACACACCCCCATGCCAACCCCATCACACTAAAGGGAAATAAAACAGTTGATTAAAAAGTGAATAAGACTGCCACATGGTGATCAGTACAAACCACGAGGCGAGCTCTACAAACACACGCGTAGCATCAAAAGAGGGTGAGGGTGAGGGTGAGGGTGAGGGTGGCCGAATCGGTAGAGCGCCGGCCTCGCGTGTGGAAGGTCGGGAGTTCACGCCCCGGTCGAGTAAAACCAATGACCAGGGATGAAAGTGGTCTCGGGCGCAAAACGCGGAAACTCAGATGGTGAATTCCCCCCATATAAAGAACAGGATTCAAACTACCTAATTGCTGTCACGTACATCCGATCTCCTTAGCGTTTTGTTTAACGTTAATCGGTAAAAATCAACAATTGCGCGAAATCGCGGAGATCTTTCATCCCTGAATGACATACAAAATTGATACTTGCCGCTTCCTAGCCTGGCGCTTGACATTAATAGGATAAGACAAGGACTGGTCAGCTCAGTGGGATATCGGTTCATGGTGCCGATGGCCTGTTCCCAGTGGGGCAGCACTGTCAAGTCGCCATGAGTGCGCACTGTCACAAGTCGGTACCTATCCTGATGACCTTAGATGTTACCAGGACGTGAAATTCAAAAAACTAACCAACCATCCCACTAAAGGAAAAGCAAAAGTTTATTTGTTTAAGTAAATAAAAATGCAACGTGCTGATCAGTACAAACCATGAGTTGCACTCTACAAACACACGCGTACATGTATCAGAAGAAGACGCCGCATCACAAACAATTACCCACCACAAACACACCAAATTAAACTTTTTATTATTAGTTATATTAGTATAATCGGACAGCACGGCCAACTTGACAACAGTGAAAACACGAGTGGATTCTTTGGTAAAACCATGCTGCCTCACCAATATTTATATCCCAAAACACACCAAATTAAAACATGCCTGCAAAAATAAATATATAAATAGCAATGTCACCACAGTACTGCCATTTTGACGAGTGAAAAACGCAACATGTTTATTTAGCGAAACGACACTGCCTGACCAATAATCACACTCGAAACACCAAACTTTCAAAATCAAAATAATTATCGAGATTTAATTCTACATATATATCTAACTTAGATACTGGTACACTTATTAAACATCTGTCGCTACATGGAATGGAATACTGAGGCAATTTATAGAACATTGTTACTGCAGAAGCATATGGTGCCTGATTTTTGGCGTGGCTTGCAAAAATAATCTTACATGTTTTCAATTCAAATATCGCAAAAGTTAGCCATTTAAAATTAAAATTACTTCAAAGTAGAGTATGGTGGATAATAACACTCAACCTAATATATTTATCTCAGAAAATGACAGAAACTCAGAACCATCGGACTATGCAACTTTAAATAAAAGTGTTTTTTTTTGGTGTGTGATGAATTTGATAGTGATGTTAATTTTGTTTCGTCAAAAGGAACTCCAGTTTCATGAGGCCGCTGCACTTGGGTGCATGTCGGTGCCTGCGGCGTGCCCCAGAGCGCCAATCAAGTTCGCTCACAGGTTAACGCATGCGCCGTACCATACGCAGGTCAGTCTCACTCTGCCCAAACATTAGTCCCGTAAACGAAATAAAATATTCAAACAGAAACAGACCAGATGAGATAGCTGAATCATTAAGAGCGCTGGCAGACTTCCAGGGCGGGAGGTCGTGGGTTCGGACCCTGACTGAGTCAAACCAATGACGTATGTAAGTTATTCTTGTCTCGGTACCTAGTCTAGCGTTTGGCATTAAAGTGAACAGGTATAGGCTGCTAAGACAGGAACCGTACTCCGACAAATGCTCTCCAAGCACAACCTTGTTTAGTTTTTATGTTTATAGAACCAAATATGTGTGGGGAGAGTAGTGGACCCACTTCAGTGATGAGGTCAGGGGGGGGGGGGGGATCTGAGGCTGTAGCTGGCAGCTGTTGCTTTGAAAATGGATGGGTGAGTGGAGAGAAGATAGAGATACTGGGTTGTTTGTAACCTTACGACGGTTACCGGTTGCAGAACTGCAACATTATAGAGAGGCTCCGATAAATCGGCCAAATCTTTGGTTGAAGAATAATCTTCTGGTGGGGCGGTTGTAGAAGCTGGGGGATGTCTTTACAATGATTAAACGACGAGTCATTGGGGCGGTCCAGAATCTCCGGTCCGGCGGTAGCACAGCACTTGTATCCAGCAGACAGCAGCAAGGGTTTCTGAGGAAGGGCGGTTAAAGATGGTTCCAGCGGCTCCAGCAACGAGAAGAAAGCGAGAGAAACCTAAAGGTAAAGGGCCCCACCCAAGCACACAACTCGCTTGGTCAGGGGGAGAAGTATGCCTGGGAGGGGAAAAAAAGGGTAGAGTCTAGGAAAGAGAAATGAGGAGAGTTAAGTCAAAGGACCGTGTCTATTTGCTTGATGGCGACCATTCAGCAAGCCAAAGACACGGACAGAGTAAGGGTAGAAAGTGAAATGCTGGTGGGCTCCCCCTCCTTGAACTCTTTTCAGACATATCAAGGAGGAAGGAGCAAGGCCAGCGGAGAGGAGATAGAGAGAGGTGTGGACGAAGTGTGGTCCGGATAGCAAGTGTGTGTGGAGAGAAGGGAGAGTAAAACTGGGATATTTTCAATTTTCTTTAGAGTAGTTCAATCAGGAAATATATTTCCTTTAATGTAAAATATATGTTAGTAAAATTACATTGCATAATTCAATCAGAAACACATATAGAAGGAAAACATTTTTTGTTGTTGAATGTAAAAAGGTTTTGGACTGTATGGGGTTTGAACCCACACCACCAAACAACTTCAGATTACAAGTTCAACACCAATAGGCCACATATAATTGGCTGTCTCAATTAAGGCTATTTGTATATACGACATCATATATACAAGATGTATGTATGTGTCTGTGTGTGTATGTATTTATGTATGTACATTGCATAATTCAATCATAAACACATATAGAAGGAAAATATTTATTTGTTGTTGAATGTAAAAAGCAGTGAACTACATGGGGTTTGAACCCACAACACAGTGTAACTGACAAATTTCAAACTGTTGCGCGCAAAACACATGTGTGCGCATCCTCACATACGTTTAGACCGCCAAGGATATGCGTACTGCTCACAAACGGTATGCGTAGACACCATGTGTCAATAGCCTGAACTGATACCAGTAATTATATGTGGCCTCTGTAGTCTAGTGGTTAGGGTGTTGACATTTTAATCTGAAGTTCTTGGTCTTGTGGGTTCAAACCCCATACAGTCCACTACTTATTACATTCAACAACAAAAAGACGTTTTCCTTCTATATGTGTTTATGATTGAATTATGCAATGTAAGTGTACTAACATATAATGTAACACCCTAGACTACAGAGGCCATATAATGTAACACCACTAGACTACAGAGGCCACATGAGCTGGTTGTCTCAGTTCAGGATATTTGTATATATATATATATACAACGTCATAGATACAAGGTGTATGAATACATCCACGCAATAGTGGATTTTCACCATAGGTTAAATGTTACACATAGATGTAGGTTGATTGCATCAGGGAACCCAGGCTGGCTAATGGTTAGGACGCTTGCCCCATAATGATAGAAAGTGCGTTTGAATCCTATCCGAGGCACAGTATCTCATTTCTTTACAATACTCCACGACACTGGTGCTGTGACCAGGATGATGTGCATACAGAGTTGTATGGTGTTAAACCGGTCTTGTGTATGTAATGGAAGTGTGTTACCTGGACGTTAATAATCGCAAGCATGAGATTATGATGTATGATTCTAGGGGGCCAGGCCCCCAATAACCGATGAGCCAGGATGGGTATGGGGGAGGGGACAGGAGAGGAGAGTTCGCCACACCAGGGGAAATATCACATGCATCAGCTTTAAATCTGATTGAGAAAGGAGCTTCGCGGGTCCATCAACTATCTAGGTAGGCCTGCTAACCCAGTTACACTGCCCCCGCCAGGTGTGTGTGTGTGTGTGTGTGTGTGTGTGTGTGTGTGTGTGTGTGTGTGTGTGTGTGTGTGTGTATATATATATATATATCTGTCGGACCCCAATCCAACGGGTGATACGTTGCACAGCAAGTGCTGTACAGGGTGTATATATCTACACTTATATACACTTTAAAAGTAGCATGATCCGATGCCTTCGAGTTAAATTCATATACATATTTATATATAGTAAAAATAGATTATAAAGATGTTAGGTTAAACAGCATAATCTACATTACTTTAGTTTAAAGTAACGTTTA
This sequence comes from Branchipolynoe longqiensis, assembly GCA_030323885.1. NCBI lineage: Eukaryota > Metazoa > Annelida > Polychaeta > Phyllodocida > Polynoidae > Branchipolynoe > Branchipolynoe longqiensis. The sequence continues at coordinate 23,382,877 of CM059198.1, read as the reverse complement.
TTATAAATGGCTAACTTTTGGGGGGTATTTTAATTGAAAACATGCCAAATAAATTTGAGGTGTCAAAATTATGACAGCAGAGACTGTAGCAGAAATGGGTGCTATTCAACTGACGTAAGCTAGGATTCCTTACATGCGGTATGCGAACGGGTTGATTCCTTTCACCCACACATAGTGTCAGGTTTCTCACAACTGTTTTCTATGGCAAACACAGCAGCATTCGCATTCGCATTCGCATTCGCATTCGCATGCAGCACCGATGGCTACATGGACTGATTCAGTTGCCGCATTCGCAGGCATGGAATCACCCCCATTCACTTAGATGCTTTTCCATTTTTTTTGTCGCATTCGCATTCCGCATGTAAGGAATGTAGCCTTTAGCATTCCTTTCTATGCAGCAATAAATGCTTAATAACTGCACCAGCACTGAAACACACACACATATTTTACACCATGCACCTCCACATCAAAATGCACAACGTACGATTAGAAAAACACCACACAACCTAATTTATTACATTATAATTATTACAGAAACCGTTCGGAAACCAAAGGGTCATATTATTAAGCATACTCAACGTAACCCAATAAGTTACATTATTGGACTGGGTCAAAACAATAACTTGAAATATTGATACTTGTCAATACCTAGCCGGGTGTTAAGCATTACTAGGATAGGGCCACACAATTTCAAAATTGATTAAAAGATGTTAACCAACATTTAACAAAAACAAAGGTTCACTGCTGTTATTCATACCAACCGACGACTGGCATAAGGGAAACAGTGAAATAGCTAATTCGGGAGGAAGGCTATATTATTATTATTATTATTATTATTATTATTATTATTACGATCGAGTCAAACCAATGACTTTAAAATTGATACTTGTGACTTCCTAGCCAGGCACTCAGCATTAATACGATAGAGCAAGGACCGGTTAGCTCAGTGTCAGGATAATGTGACTGAGTGGGATATTGGATCATGGCACCCGCACCCTGATTTCCCAGTCAATTCAATTCAATTCTTTTATTTTAACTCTCTGCAAGGTATGTTTACAATAAACTGAGGTGATACAATAAATGCATACAAATTCCTTACAGACAGAAAGGATTCCCAGAAAAGCAATGCTTATCTAACTGGTCTCCAGTGTGGCAGCAATATAAAGTCACCCATGAGTGCGGTCTGCCACTAGTCTGTAACCACCCTGATATGACCCTAGATATTGCTAGGATGTAAAACTCCAACATATTATTATTATTATTAACTAGCCAGCACACAGGGGCTATTCGGCTTGGTTAACGCCAGGCATTGCACATGGTTCCCCTGAGGTCAGCCCATAAATAGCGTATAAAGGACCCATATAGCACCGGGTGCCCGACATCACGCATCCATCCCCATCACAATAACCCAGCTGCCCGCTCTACGCGACCCCCGGGACACAACTGGGTAGCCCAAAAACCCTATAATAATAAGACGGCTCACTCAGCCTGTACTGTGTAATCAAAAATGATCAAACCCACCACTTGGTGCGCTGGCTGTTCTCTTGGTTAAACAGTTGCTATATTATATGTATAAATGTATATGAATGTGAAAGATGTGTGATGATGGCGATGATGATGCTGATGTGTATTTGTTCATAGAAATTTCATATTGATGGCTGTATAATATAATTGTAGGTGTTTACATGTGAAACACCAACCAGCAGCCGGGCTGATCAAACCCACCACAAGGTGGCACTGCAAAATTTACATTACCATGGGAGAGATGGGGAGTGAGCCGTCTTAGTATTATAGGGTCTTTGGGTAGCCTCATCAAGATTAATGTCCACTGGTACACGAGATTTCTACATTATTCCCGTTGGTGACATACTCGTTCCCTCTTTTCTTATCCCCCAGGGCAGGTTGTCCACTAGTACCCAAGATAGCAACATTATTCCCGTTGCCATGGTGACATACTTCCCATCTTCCCTATTTTTTCTATGCACTGCATCACCACCCCAAACCCCAGAACAATCTACATAATCACACCACATCTTTTGTAAGTATTAAAAAATAACCACCATAAAGCTTCTGTGTTGTTCTTTTGCATACATGTGTTAATTTTGTCCCTTTCTTTTGTTGAGTGGTGGTGGTGGGTGCGAGGGGGATTGCAGTAACATTATAATATATAGAATCCGACAAAGCCATAACATCACCGGTATGCAATCAATTATATTTTCGCCATAACCGTAAGTATTGTTTAGTGAACAAAGGAATGGGAACGATACTATTTTGTTAATAATATTACTACTAAATACTATAATATTACTACTAATAAACAGCAATGTAATCTGATTATATAATACTATTCATCACTATACACATATTACATGCAGTCATCATATATAAATATATAATCCAGGTTGTGCTCAAGACGTGCTGCTTGAGCAACTTCGACAGGTGCAGTTCTGCTTGCCCAGGTGGGCAGTCGTAGCGACTTTATAGTGCTGGCCCACTGGGAGACCAGGCTGCCGACACCAGTCCATGACCCGACATCCAAGTCACATTATCCTGCTACTTTGCAAGCCAGTCCTTGTCCTATCCTATTAAATTATGTTGAGCGCCAGGCTAGGTAGCGACAAATATCAATTTCATAAGCCATCGGGTTGACTTGGCTGGGATCACACCTCCCGACCATCCACACGGGAAGCCAGCGCTCTACCGATTCGGCCATCGCGCCCGGTCACGTGAACACAGCACTTTGCGAAAGGACAGTAGGTTTCTGTTATGGCTTCTGGGAATCGGCGAGATGGGAGAGATCACTGGATGTGTGTGTGTGTGTGTGTGTGTGTGTGTGTGTGTGTGTGTGTGTGTGTGTGTGTGTGTGTGTGTGTGTGTGTGTGTGGAGGTGTGTGTGTGTGTGTGTGGAGGTGTATGTGTGTGTGTGTGCGCGCGTGCGTGGTGGAGGGAGTGGAAAGCCCGATGTGGTGCAGTAAATTAAATCAAATACCGATCCATGGGTTGAAATATAGGCCAGGCGCGGCCATTGTAATGTAACGGATTGCATCGAGCAAGCAACACTGGACACTGAGCCAATCACTGCCCAACTTGCGCGCCACGCCACCTGAGCACACTGACCCGATATCCCACTCAGCCACATTATCTTTATCAGGAACACTGATCCGTCCAGGCCTTGCCTTCTCCTATGTGGCGAAAAGTATCAATTTTTGTAAGGTCCCCCCCCTCCCCCCCGCCCCGCCAAAGTTTCACTCGGCCGGGGATCGACCCCATGACCTCCCACACGAGAAGCGGGCGCCCTAGACAGTCTGTCATGGCCAGTAGTTGTTGGTTGGTTGTTGGAGATTTACGTCCTGACAACATCTAAGGTCATGGCAGGACAGGTACTGACTTGTGACAGTGCAATCTCATCGCGACTTTATAGTACTGCCCCACCCGGGAAATCAGGTCGCCAGCAGCACGCCTCGATATCCGACTCAGTCACACTATCTTGATAGTGAGCCAACCAGTCCTTGCCCTATCCTAATAATGCCAAGCGCTTGGCTAGGAAGCGACAAGAATCAATTTCTAAGTCATTGGTTTGACTCGACTAGGGTTCGAATCCCACAATCTACCAAAACGGGAGACAGACCCTCAAGTCATTCGGCCATCCCGTCTGGGTGTTTTTTTGGTGTGTCCTGTGTTATGAGCATGAGCATATATCGTGGATTCGTTGATTATGCAACACCGGTGAATGAGCGTAGTTATATATCACGTGATGTGTCGGCCAGGGGGATATGACATTTCATTCCAGTCCGATGTCAGTTTTATAAAGACGAGCCATTTCTGCAGACAGCAGATATCACCACAGAGAATATTTCACCCTTGCCAGTTAGTAAAGACTAAATTAATTTATATTACAAATGATTCAAATACGGTTAGTCTTTTAGCAAAGAATAAATTAATTAAAAATTTGATAAAAAGGCTAACTGAAATCAATAGCAATGAGGATTTATACAAAATATCCATGAGGATCTATAAGTATAAATGGAACTTAGAAGGATGAGAAGCAGACAGGCCTGTCGGTGCGACCTACCAACACGTAACAGTAGGTACTCCAAACTGAATTTGTCTTTTTATGAAGTTAATTTGCAAATGGTACCATTGGAAAGCTCTTATCAATCTGATTACAAATATATATATGACCGGAGGCGGTGGCCGAATCGGTAGAGCACAGGCCGTGCATGCGGAAGATCGGGAGATCACGAGTTTGGTTCCCGGTCGAGTCAAACCAATGACTTAAAAATTGATACTTGTCGCTTCCTAGCCTGTTGCTCGGCATTATTAGGATAGGGCAAGGGCTGGTTAGCTCGGTGTCAGGATAATGTGACCGAGTGGGATATTGGGTCATGGTGCCAGTGGCCCGATTTCCCAGTGGGGCAGCACTATAAAATCGTCATGAGTGCATACTGTCACAAGTCGGTACCCGTCTGATATGACCTTTGATGTTGCTCAGACATAAAACAACAACAAACAAAAGAAATATATATAATAATGGAAAACTGGTCTATTATTAGTCCCTGAGTTATGAATTTTTTTAGATTTATTTGTTGCCCTTAATTTCGCCCACATTTTCCATGAATCTGCAAATGCTTAAATCCTGATGTTTGAAGTTGCCTACTGAAGAAAAATTACATTTTAATCACATCATTATTCTTTCACCTTATTATTTCTAGTACAAATTCTAATCTCAATTTTTTGGCAGTCGGGATATGTGTATTGTCCCCCATTTTCAATTTTAGTCGGGTAGTGAGTTTTAGCGCGTGAATCGTATACGGGAGGTGTGTACCAGGCTTTAGCCAACAATAAGCATTATGACATGCATTACATGATATCAATCCTTAAAATAAACACGCCTTTGTCATTTGTTGTTTCCGCCTTACCACCGAACAAACAATAATACAACGACATAGCAACACCCAGCTTTTCGGCCTATAACCAACCGCGGTAAGTCGAGATAAAATAGTCGCCTCCGGTCGAGGTGAACGACGGCCCTGTTTAAATCCATGCAAACAGTTTTGGTAATCGCCTATTGTAAACAACATTTGAAGGTACTGGTTCTGGGGAGAAGTCCTGATCTATTACTGCTTTAGATTTGCTGAATTGGAAGAGAATGCCACTCTGACAAAATTAAAATGACTGCCATAATGGATATGAGGACTCCCTTCATCGATTCAACTTTTAAAATGTGTTAACCTACATGAATTCACCAATTCTACACTCCAAAAGCAGTGGGCTATGAAAGATAGTGCTGCCCCACTGGGAGACCAGGCCGCCAGCACCATGACCTGATATCCTATTCAGTCACATTATCTTGACACTGAGCGAGTCTTTGCCATATCCTAATAATGCCGAGTGCCTCAGTAGGAAGGGACAAGCATCAATTTTGATGTCATAGGTTAAACTCGACCAGGATTCGAACCCACTGGTTCGAATCCCACGATCTGTCAAAACGGGAGACGAACGCGCAACTCATTGATATTGGGCCATCCCCGTCTGGTCGAAAAAGGAAAAAGTCTATGCAAGATTAAATTTCTTCACATCAAATTAGTTCCTGGGTTCAGTTGGACTTCGGTACTAGGTTTACTTCCTTTGTTTTACCAAATGAGCAGCGTTCGAAATAAGAGGTTGTCCGCGCCAAGTGAGAGTAGGCATGGACAAGCAGAATATGGCTTCAGCTTTTCAATTGAACAACTGACAATTCTGGGCTGAAAAATATGTATTTCGCTTATTTATGTGCTTATTAATTATGATATTTGTTTTAAATTTATTTATGTACTTTTATTCCCATAAGTTGCATAACCATGGAGGTTAACTGAGATAATAAAGGCAAGTACCGTGGACAAGTGAAAATTCAGGCGGACAAGTGAAAACCACACCAGACTTGTCCTGTGGACAAGTGAATTTGTGTGTCCTTATTTCTACCAGTGATAAGCAATCATTGATGAACCAATGGAGGGGGGGGGGGGGGGAGCAGACACGGTTGAACTAGCCCGCCTAAAAAGAAACCTGTCTGCTGAAGCTGCTTGACTGGTTCTGCAATAAATAACAATACGACCATGTCAAACGGTAGACTATGTGCATGTCTACAAAAGGCGGATTTGAAAAGAAGTTGCCCTTGATAAATAAAATTACAAATATTAAGAAAATAGCGGAAATGTTACTTCCGGTAAATTGTCTAGCAATGTCATAGGGGTGTACACACTACGCCACGGTGAGGGGGCGTGCCATTGTAATACCCCTGTCACACCACGACGTAACGAGCCAATGTAAGCCTGATGTGGTGATTTTTCGTCATTACGTTGATGTAAGTTGGATTATGTTATGACGTCAGAATGATGTTAGACTGACGTCGAGCTACATCATGTTACGTCGAGGTTTTGGACATGGTCAAAACTTTCGACGTACCTCGAACATAAGGGTTTACGTTCGCTGTACATTCTGTACACGTTCGGCGAACGTCAATGACATTAAACAGACGTTATTAAAACATTGGTCACTACGTCCAACTACGTTGCCCCACATTAAAGCCAGTGGGAATGTGCAGTCCGTGTAGTGAAAACACCGGGTTAACGGATGCCTAACGGACATCCAACGTAGGTTTACCGTTTTCTGACGTAAGTAACGTAAGGTAACATAAAGCAACGTAGTTCTGGTGATGGAATAAGGTACATAACGTTCCCTGAGCGTAATTACATTGTCCTCTCTCGTTGAATGATGCTATCACTACGCTTTACCGCCGTTACTCGCTCGTCCACTACGCTGCATCCACGTTCAACTTGTGCCCAAATTTGCATACTACGCCGAGAAGTTTGACGTTTTTCACGTTCTCCCTACATTGACGTCGTAGTGTGACAGGGCCATTAAGTGTGGCATGGAGGTGTGTGTGTGTGTGGGGTGGGGGGGGGGGGGGGAAAGAATGTGTGCTGAATGACACTGAGGTTTAGGCGCGGTGGGAACAGTTATGTCCAGGACTTATCCCCATTTGCCCATTCCCACCTAGGGAATATAATATTATTCAGAATAAATTAGTTTCTTGTCACGTAGAGTTAGAGATCGGGTCACGTGGTTTAAAAAAAAGTATTACTATTATTATGTATTCCATACATAACTATTCGACGTATCTTAAAAGAATAATACACTTAGAATGGGCTGCTTGACCTCAAAACACAGTCGGTAGGGATTGGGCTGCCCCACACCATTATACTATATTGAGTATCAAAAGACTATTATTGTTTAATTAGTATTACTATTAGTTCTGTGATATCACACAGAGAAGGAAAGGGTGGACATACATAAGTTATAAACCATACTAAAAAGGCTTCAAATTTCCTTTAAATGACAGCAGTGCTTGCACTACTTTCCAAACCGGTAACATGCCCTAGCCTACGTCACTGAGGACAGGCATCAGGGATGAACGACTCTAACAACCACAGCTCAGACCTAACATGGGCCCTAACTAATTTCTAGAGAATAAGTTGTTTCAAGCTATACAAATATAATAAGCATATAATAAGTAACTAGATACTCAGTTGTTTGGGTTATGTGACAACCATTTTAATTGTATTTAATAGGTTGGCTGAAAGTTGAATTAGAAGATAACTTTTGTGTATTAAAAAAAAAAAACGATTGTGAATACATAGCAGTGTATCTATATGGGAAGTATATTTGCAACAAAAAGTATCATTTGGCCCCGATTCATTAGACGCAGTTAACAATCCACACACCAAAGAATTAACATCAATGTTCATCGTGGATAAAAACCCATAAACACTAATGCTTTGGTGCCGAATAAATTGAATAAAAAACCACTTAAGCAAAAATAAAAAGCACACGAAGTGCTAAGAACCATGGCGGTAGTGCAAAATACTGGATAAGGGCCATTAGTGGTAGACCAGGCATAAACATAAATACATCCAATGTCACTATTCACTAATATTAATAATGTTCATGGAATGCTGATGTCAAATAGTGAATCAGGCGTAAACAAACAATACTGTACCTCGACCAAGAGCCCCCACTCCAGAACATATTAGAAAATCCTAAGTGTAAATACACAGACACACCAAAAATGCACCACCCCCTCCCACGATTCCAGCACCACAGGATGGTCGAATGAGCACAGAACTCGCTTCCCATGGGTTCGATCCGTGACAAATTAAAATACAAGGACTGACCTTCTACCATTTCATTTCTTTTAAAGGATTAAATTAAAAGTAGGGTTTTAGAACTTACATTTCTTTAGTTTATCTTTTGTATATTTTAAAGGGTTAACTGTGAAGGGGAAAATATGCCAAATTAATTTGTGTGCACATATCGAAATATTGGACTTCAATGCTGACAAATTCTATTAAATTGATTAAGCATTCCTTCTAAATAGGTATCCCAAGTGAAATTTTGTATGAGTTCGGAGTTTGATATAAATGATTCCATCTGTTAGTATATGCAATTCGAAATACAATGATACTTCATTTGTCAAAATCGGTCAAGTATTAAGGCAAATACAGCCTTTTAAAATTTTACTAACCCTACTTGAAATCGGTCACGCTGCAAAGTCTAAAAGATAGCATTTTTGATGGTCTCCAAAATTTAAAGGGATCACCCAGCTTGCTCCACAAGGCAGAGGCTAAGAGTCCCTGGTCTGTACACAGTGTATATACAGTTACAGGTGCATGGGGTGGCTAGTTTAAAAAATATAGACCTTCAAACTTGGTAAAAATAGCATTTTCCTTGAATTCACCATTTGTGAAATTAGGCCCCAGAGCACTTTTTCGAGTGCGCTGGTGGTAAAAATTGCCACCCAAATTGATTCTTTTCTAATTATCCCGGGCCTATGGGGTAGTGCTAGTAACTCTATTTTTTTTCAAGGCCCCAAACCATGGGGAACAATTAAAATAAATAGGCTGAAAAAAAACAGAGAGCCAGTTTTGGCAGGTGATAAAATTTGGTGAAAAACTGGCTTTTTGGAAAAGTTTGAAAAATCACAGAACAAAAACTGTACAATGGAATTGGATGAAATTTTCAGGTGCTATTCATCTTTATCAGATACTTCAATACATCCATAACAACATACATTACAAAACAGTTAAATATTTTATAAGTGAGGAGAAAGAATGCACATTTTACCAAAATCATGAAAAATGTTGAGTTCCCAAAATTAAAACTAAGGAAATGAGCAGTGGAAATGAGGAAGACCAGTTCTCCTGCTTAAACTAATAATGTATCCAAAAACAAATTTTAAAACAAATTAAAAAAAAAAAGTTTTTAAAAAAACCAAAAAAAAACACATTTTTAGTCATTAAATCGCCGTGCGCATGAGCGCCATAGGTTCGCATGAGCGCTGATAATTATGATTGGACAGGAAATTAAATTCTCTTTAATTCAATACCAACTTTTAATGGTTTTTAAATTATATTTTCAGTAGAAAATAGCACTTAAAATGGAAATTTTTGTAACTTCAAATTTCAACCATTTTTTTTTGCATTTTCTCTAAAATTAAAACATATAGAGTTTTATATGAATGGAAAGCTCGGAATCTCACCTATCTAGGGGTATTAGTACCTTTTTCCTGGGTACTTTGATCAACAAATGGCGTTGTTGCACAAATTGGATGTACACTAGCTAATTCTACTAGGGATACCATGACACATCTCCACCTGGGAAATTACATGGTTTGAGAGTGAAAAATGGGAGTTGGTGGTAGTTTATATTTAGCTATATCAGGCTTATTTATTTGAATAATAAAATGAATCCAAGACCAGGTTAAAGGTAAGAGAACAAAGGTTGTTTCTGCTGTAATACATTTGTAAAAGTCCTTTGTGGTTTGTTTTGGCAAGGTGTTGAAGTGGAGCATTTTTTGATAGAATTTCGCATATTCAACAAGTAATCAGCCTGGGTTTGGGGTACCTATTCTAAATCCATGCTTATTGTGTGCGTCAGTATAATTGGATATAAATAGATACAATTTAGGCGGTTTCGTTTTAGAAAATGTCATGCTTTCATCAGACTATACAGCTTTAATAGGGTAGGACACCTTAATTCGGTGTCTAGAAAGACACAACTTTAATTTAATTTTACCATCAAATATCGTAGGGCGCTTTGGTTGCAATCCCCCAAGTAGGTAATCTTGCTGCATAATATATATCAAAATGCTTTCTCCAAAATAATAATAGAAAAATATGTGAATAATTTGACAGCTTAACAATAACATCAAGTTAGGAAATGACACGGGATGCATAAAGATATGCAATGGAAATTATTCTTCATAAAGAGAAATAGATAGATTATGACGTCCTAGAGATACCCTTCAATCACATCAATTACGTCAACCAAATCTAAAAATAGCTACACCGCATCCAACTAATCGGCACATTTGCTATTCTCACTTGTAGGACCAGCCAGGACGGTTCTAACTGACAAGCGCCCCCCACCCCCTCCTGGCGGAATGGCTTGTAAATAGCACCCAGTTTTAACTAAAAGTTTAAGCCATTGGATCAACACGAAATGGAGTGTATGGCTAAATTCATTTTTGATATATATAATTTATTCTACACGGTTGAAAGACACGCACACAGGGGATCTGACGCAAGGAAAAGAAGACCAAAATTCCACAATTTAAAAACAAACATATATAGGTTATCTCCAAAGTTAATTCAAACTAAGGCAAGGCTGTGCAACTTGAAATGACTATAACTTTCAAATGAAACAACGAAATTTTGACGAGTAGTAATAGAACTTAGAAGTCAAAATGTATTTAGTAGTATTTTAACATATCACTGGCAATAGCAAATGCAAAAATCAACACTAAATTACACTGGGAATCCATATTAATTACTGATCAGTGATCATGATGGGATTCCTTGTGCTGCAATTGTCATCATTGTACATACATGTCTATGAGAATGTGGTACACAAAATATTTAAGCATGTAATAAAGTGATTTATATGAACCAATATAAATAAACATTTTATTAGGACAGCTGAAATAGTATATAACAGCCTAATCATGCACAGCATCACAATACAAACTAGCTCTGAGCTGGCCACCTCAGACCAATAAATAGATTATCTAATGGGAACAGCTGTAATTAATGTGTGCAGGAATATCAATGTGAGATTTATTGCCAATGTCAGGATTTAAAAAAAGAAGTAAAAATGAACCGCAATAGTGATCAATTCTGTTATAAGGGCATAACTGGTTATATCCTACTTATATATTTACTGCCACATACCCTTCACAATTGCATGTGCTTCATCTATATTTGAAACATTTGATCATCAACTAGAGGAATACAGGACGACACAATCTAACAATTCTGTGCCCATCTTAGAAATTACATGGACATGCCCAGAAATATGAATATCTGTTCCCTCTGCATCAATACATTATTGATTATAAATACAGATCTTAACTCAAGCATGTCAACCTACACATCAATTTAGCATTCAATGCCATTCAGACACACCAACATAAATTATAATTTATATCATATATATTGTCGTGGGGGTGATGAAAATGGGAAATACTGTGCCTAGAGCGGGACTCGAACCCACATCTCTTTGCATTCCGGGCCAGTGTGCTAACCATTACACCACCTAGGCTCCCTGATATCAATACACTCCCCACGCCTACCTGTCTATGTGGTTACTTGCCTGAGAGGTCAGTGCAGACCACTACACTCGTCCCCCTGGAATTGTAAGTCTTGTAATGCTTACAATTACATACATACAGGCAATGCACTAACACATACATACACAGGGTAGGTTCAACAACCATACAGCGCAAAGCTTGTACAGGATCCTGATCACGGCAACCAGTGTCGTGGGGGTGATGAAAATGGGAAATACTGTGCCTAGAGCGGGACTCGAACCCACATCTCTTTGCATTCCGGGCCAGTGTGCTAACCATTACACCACCTAGGCTCCCTGATATCAATACACTCCCCACGCCTACCTGTCTATGTGGTTACTTGCCTGAGAGGTCAGTGCAGACCACTACAATATCCTTTATATACTAAAAATTGCATTTATTGTTTATTTAGGAGAAAATCATTACTACTTCGACAACAGGAACAATCCGGAATGTGACTTGGTAGCTATTTAATAAGGATTTGAAGTCAAAGCCAAAGCAAAGCCAAAGGGGCATTTTCCACTGCCATATATTTTCAGACTAGTAGTAGTGTTCAAAGGTGTACTTTGGTTCCTCACTTCGGATTAACTTCCTACTAATCCTAGGGCTCAAACCGGATCCTTTATATCTATACTATAGTATAGTCTATTAATAATATTTCCCCCCGTTGACATCAGTCACATTTCAGTGTCGACATACACAAGTCACAACATGCAAGCATCATTTAGCATGTCCGTAACGTCGCAAATCTTACCCTGCTTTTACAAATCCCTCCTGGCAGCCTTCGATAATGAAGGTTTTTCTCTCGAAAAAGTCAAGGCCAATAAATTGAATAATAACCAAATCAGATTTCTACGGATTCAGCGTTGTTGAACTACACGCCGTACACGGTACACCGTGGCCGGATTTGTTGATTTATTTGTCATTGATATCATTAAATGATTAATACAAGGATTTGAAGGAATATTTCTCATACTCAGATGATAGTTGATACTGTGAAACCAAGACAAAGTTTGAGTTAGTTGCTATTTAGCAATGAATGGATGAATCACATTGGTAATGTCACCAAACTGCCGAGCACATTGAGTGACACATTGTGAAAGACACTACCAAGAAAGCAAGATCATTTATTTTAGGTCTTCCTCCGCCTAGGCCCTAGCCCACGATCAGGAATTCAGTTGATCCTGACTCGACTGACGGAAGGCAGGGCGGGGGAAGCCGGCCACGGCCCGCATCCAAGCAGCCCCGGGGAAGGGGCTTTTGAATGGGCGAGACACGAAGGTTTTCGTTGATAATATAGCTACTCACCAGTTGTAGAACACATATCGTAATGAGGAAACACCTCCCCGTACAACAGCTCATCGTGGGGCCTCAGATCGTTCGTAGTATCTCATTGGAGGGAGAAATATTCCACTATTAACGGAACAAAAGCACCACAAACAGTCTTTCAGGTCCAAGCGCTCTCCTCAAAGTCAAATGTCCGTCCGCAAATTCAACCGGAATAAAGTAGTTCCTTTGAATACAGCTGCTATGAATAAAACCGGTGTTTTGATAAACTAGATTGATCGGACTGTTTAAGGAATAATATATTGATCAGCATCATTGGAACTTTGATAATATTACAAAAGGAGTAAAAACGCACCTAGGAAACAGATTGATAGCGGAGGGATATTGTAATCTTTTGGGTCAAGTATTATGTAGATCTAGGTCGTAGTGCTCAGGTTTTATTAAATCACCATTAAATACATTTAAGAATGGATCTCTATATTCAACAATCGAGCAGAAACAAATTTCGATAATCATAATCAAATAAACTGCCAAACTTGTTTCAATAATAAATATAGGTTACGCTCAAAAGTAGGTCGGCGTGACATAGTTTATCAGCGAGGTGACAGTGTGCTGATCGTCACGCAGTCCATCAAACGTTACTTTGGGGCCTTCTCTACTTGAAGTAATCACCATCTGCAGGAATGGCACCACGAAAGCGACATGCAGGCAACCAAAATGGAAGGCATGGCAATGGTAAGAATGCTAACAACACTACACACTTACAGTAACGCAAGCATTTCGACTAGGCTTAGGCCGAATTATGCGAATATACGCTGGCCGCTGCTACTCAGCCTACTGTGACTGTGTCTGTGTTGGTGTTACTGTTGTTTGTGTTATAGCGATATATAATATTATATAGGATTATAGCGAACGGTAGACAGGACTGAGGAAGTGTGAACACTTATTTGTCTGTTACTGTTAGTAGTTTTACTCTCAGGGTTCAACAGTAACTTGATACCAGATGTACGAAATGTTGAAGGCATAATTTGCCTGTTGATATTTCGGTCTCTATTCTGCAATACTTGAAAAGTTAGTCACAGAGTACTGAGAGTTTTATTCTGCTCATTTTTTCCAAAATCGGTCTATTCTAGCTTTAAAACAGTTCAGGGTAGGACTTGAGATGACATTATCTGATAGTGAATTCCAGTCAGTTATTATTCTTTGGCTGAAGAAGTGCTTCCGAAGTTCCAGGTTGCATCCGTTTTTGTAGAGCTTGTGTTCATGACCTCTTGTGTGAATGGTGGTTTGAGGTTGCTAATGCTAGGGAAAGAATATAGCCGTGTTTACACGGGCGATTTAAAACGTTTCATATGAAACCACTTGCCTAGATCGACACACATTTGGCGTGTAAACGCGACTCTGAGGCGTTTTTGGGCTGAATCGCTTCATATGAAACGGTTCATCTATACCACCTCGGGAGGTGGTTTTTATGAAGCGATTCAGCTGGTTCCCGGGTGGCAATAGTGTAAAATAGTGATGCTCGCCGGCTACAGATGCAGCTATAACTGATCGCTGGTGCCCGGCAGTGTTAGGGCCCAATTAGGCCGAAATCTAGTGAATGCGATCATATTTAACAGAATTACAGACTCAAATAATGAAATTTAATTAAATTAACCTTAAATTCCAAGCGATATTAGCATAGCAGCTACATCTGCGTCGAATCGACGTGTGTAAACTAAACAAAATAGCAGTGCTTGCCGGCTACAGGCGCCTGCTTGTTCCCGGCGCCGACACACTTTCAAACTCCGCCGTGTAAACACGCATCTAAAACGCTTCATATGAATCGCTTTGTCTAGATCGTTTCACAATTCCCCGTGTAAACACGGCTTATGTGGGGGTCTATAGACCTATTTCATGTGACGTCAGCACGGGTATCCAGGTCAGTGCCCGCACCTTTTGGCTGCAGGACAACACACTGTCATACTGCAAACTCATTGGCTATGAGCAATCTTCATAGAGAAAAGGTAAAACCACACCACTTAGAAACAAACTGTTTAGAACACATATAGAAAACATATTCAAAGAATAGATTATATTAAATATATAAGGTTAGGATTCTGAATTTCTATTAATTTTGAATAAAATAAACGTTTTGCACTGCGCATACCGGCAAACACAATGCATTGTCAATGGCCATGAGCAATCTTCATACAGAAAAAGTTAAATATCTCTAAAACCACACCACCTAGAGACAAACCACTTGGTATACATATAGAAAACATATTCAACGGATAGATTATAGTCAATTTATAATGTTAGAGTTCTGCATTTCTATTAATTTTGAATAAAATAAATGTTTTGCACTACGTGTACCGGCAAACTCAGTGGCAGTGTGCATTTGTTCTGCAGCCAAGCTGCGCGCATATAGACGATGTTAGTAAACATTGAAATAGGTCTATGCAGTCAATTCCCTTTATAATTTTGAACAATTGTATCATGTCACCACGTCTTCTGCGATACAATAGTGATGGGAGCTTCAGTGAGACTAATCTTTCCTCATATGGTACATTCCTCAAGTTGGGGATTAGCTTCGTGGCTCTTTGCTGAATCTTTTCGATTTTGTTGGTGTCCAGTTTGTAGCGCGGTGACCAAATTACATTGCCATGCTCAAGGTGAGGATGTACCATAGCTGTGTACAGAGGTGGGAGGGTACTTTCGTCCAGACATGTGAAGGTAGCTATTATGAGGCCAAGCATCTTGGAAGCCCACTGGGCACGGTGTCCGAATCGGTAGAGCACAGGCCTCGCGTGCGGAAGATCGGGAGTTCACGAGTTCGGTTCCCGGTCGAGTCAAACCAATGACTTAAAAATTGATACTTGTCGCTTCCTAGCCTGGTGCTCAGCATTATTAGGATAGGGCAAGGGCTGGTTAGCTCGGTGTCAGGATAATGTGACTGAGCGGGATATCGGGTTCAGGGTGCCGGCGGCCTGATTTCCCAGTGGGGCAGCACTATAAAATCGCCATGAGTGCGTACTGTCACAAGTCGATACCCGTCCTGATCTGACCTTAGATGTTGCTAGGATGTAAAACAACAACATCCTGGAAGCCTTATTAATAGCTGCAGCTATGTGTTTGTGGAACTTGAGTTCACTGTCGATAATAATGCCAAGGTCTTTCTCTTCATTCTCCACCTGTAGAGTGGTGTTGCTCATTTTATAGAGTCGTTTGATATTATTTTTACCCAGGTGGATGACTTTGCATTTGCTCTCATTGAAGCCGAGTTTCCAGTCTTGTGACCAGCTATATAAGTTGTCAAGATCCGTTTGGAGTAGAGCATGATCATCATCAGAGTGAAAAAGAAATCGAGTTCGGGGGTTCTAACTGGGTCGGTCCGCAACTGGAAACATCAATATATTTGTGTAGAACGTATTAAATGAGATTTCGTGGAGGTAAGCGAACCAGTGTCGGTTCCAATTCTTACCCCACCCGCACCACACCCCTCCCCTCGGTCCCTTGGTCATGAACTGACCCTCAGGCATGTGTAATGCTAGGTACACACATAGCGTATAGGATTCGCGCACTAAAACTCCCGATCAGCTTAAAACTGAAGTCGGGCCGATTCATTTTTCGAATCGGGAATCGCAATCGTAGTGCTAGCGCACACCTACCGTTTTAGCCCTAAAAATTAGTTTTTAGTCGTGAATCGCAATCGGTAGGTGTGCTAGGGGAGTGCACACCTCACGATTTTTGGGCAGTTTTAGATCGTATACGCTAGGTGGGTGCGGGAAAACGATCGTATACGCTAGGTGTGTACCGGTCATTAGGCTCTTAAATGCCCTGCCCTAGCGGGGAAGGTTGGTCATGTGACCACTACATTAGTGGTGGAACTAACAATCCTTTGCCAGGGTCATGTGGTCAGGGAGCAGGCAGGTATATCAGACCCAGGGATGACAATCATTTTTATGACCACTTTTTTGTGGTGTAAATGGTAGTATTTTGAAGGGACCCTAGAAACTTGTTTGGATTAACCGATCGGTTGGTTTAACCAGGCTTGATTTAACAGGGTTATACTGTATGACATAAAAAACACTAATCAAAGTGTCCACATACATTGTATATTACATGTGCAATACACTCTTACTCAAAGTCAAAGTCAAAGCAAAAGCTCGGTTAAACCAATGATCAGTTAATCCAAACAAATTTCTAGGGTCCCTTCAAGTTTGGTTTAACGGGGTTATACTGTATAGGTTTTGTCTTGGCATGTGTAGCATCATGTCCCAGTGCCTTAGTAGTAATGTCATCTGCCAGGAGGTGACAAAATTCTGGCAGGATCTCAGGATTTTCTTCAAACACATACTCCTGAGCAGCTGCAATATGCTCTGGAAGTAGCTTCTTAGTAAGGTAGACTGGATGAACAATGTTGGCAAGATAATGTGTAGGTGTCATAGCTTGGCTAAATCTCTTCTTGATCTTAGCCTTGTGAGGTTCTCGTACATTCTCCAAGTCAGAGAATGGAACACCACTGCTCACAAGCATCTGCGATCGTAGCAGCATCTGATTGTATGGTATTCAATGCCATATCAATAGGTTTGAGCTGCTCTATCAAATGATTGCCTTAGTTATAGAGACTGATGCTATGGATCAGGTTTTGTATTCTCAGCTCAATGAGGTTAAAATGAAAGCCAATACATGAAACCCACAGCTGTTGCATATTTCTTCCTTAAGCGTCTAGATAGCACTGTTGGGCTGATGCCTAATTACAAGCATGATTGCAACTATACTTTCCTCAGAGGTTGCTGCGATGCATACTAATTATGTAATAACAGAGTAGTACCAACATGGCTATGCCAGAGGTGGGTACTGCCTTAATTTGTTAGCATAGCCAACACATAAAAGCCACAGCTGTTGCAAATTTCTTCATTAATAGTTTAGATAGCACTGCCGGGCTGACATTTCAGTGCGCAAAAGATGTAGCCTTACAGTCATTGGCAAACAGGTTGGTGTTCCATGTTTACACAAATAACTGACACTGATCCACTAACCTTGTTGTTGCAAAAGCAGACCTAAAAAAAACCCAACCATTTTGTGCATTGTTTCATAATTTTGTAGTGGTCTGCACTGACCTCTCAGGCAAGTAACCACATAGACAGGTAGACGTGGGGAGCGTGTTGATATCAGGGAGCCTAGGTGGTGTAATGGTTAGCACACTGGCCCGGAATGCAAAGAGATGTGGGTTCGAGTCCCGCTCTAGGCACAGTATTTCCCATTTTCATCACCCCCATGACAATTAATTTTAAAAATCCTGTCACAAATTTGGAGCCCAATTTTTCGGAAAGATATTCTGGAGATTGAAAAGGTTCAGAGATGTGCAACGAAACTAGTTGCAGTTATAAAGGACTTACCCTATGAACAAAGGCTCAGGAAATTGAAACTTCCTACCCTTTCCTACAGAAGGAAAAGAAGTGACATAATTGAAGTATTTTAAATTATGAAAGGTTTTGATAAAATAGATATGAACCAATTTTTCACCTTGAATAAAAGAGAAGGCAGCCGGGGCCATACTCTCAAACTAGTAAAACCCAGAGCCGTTTCAAAATTAAGGCAACACAGTTTCTCAAACAGGATCATAAATATATGGAATAGTCTCCCACAAAATGTTATAGATGCTGGCTCAATAAATTCATTCAAGAACCGATTAGAAAACGCATGGGCTGATGATACAGGGAAATTTGACCACTTATTCACCACATGCTACTAATTTATTCCTTGTGTTGCTAATTACTTGCACTCAAGCAAAAATGAGAGACAAATAAGTGTTCACACTTCCTGTCTACCTATCACTATATCATACTTGAGTTTAATGTAACGTTATAGAAATCTGAATGTATATACGTAATACATGTACTTATATGTGTTTACCAGATGAAAATTTAATACGGTATTGAATTTCCCGGTATTTCCCACCATCCTAGGAAATGCTCTTTATTTCCCGGTTAATTGACAACCCTGCAACTATCTGCGAACAGCAGCACCTGTGTTTCTTCAATGAAGCCATCAATTTTTGCAATTACATCCACCTAATTAACAATTCCCAACGAGCAACACATAATGAACTGGGCCATGGTAAATAGTCAGATCGTGAAAAGCAGGGAATCTACGAATGTCAGGGGTCCATTGACAACAGACTCTGGAACTGATTGTTTGTTTGTTGTTGTTTTACGTCCTAGCAACATCTAAGGTCATATCAGGACGGGGCCTCTGGAACTGAAATTAGTCTTCTTATTTTCATACAGACTGAAGGTAGACATTATTTTAATACAACTTGAAGGTAGACTTCTTTTCTTTTTTTAATATATGTTGAGATAGACTCATTTCCATTCAGACTCAAGGTAGACATTATTTTGATATGTGCTGAAGGTAGACTTCTTATTTTCATACATGCTGTATTTGACTTCTTATTTCCATTCAGACTCAAGGTAGACATTATTTGGATACAGGCTGAAGGTAGACTTCTTATTTCCATTCAGACAGACATATAGACCAGCTGGGTATTTTAATACAGGCTGAATGTAGAATTCATATTTTAATACATGCTGAAGGTAACCTTACTTACTTCCATACATGCTGAAGGTAGACTTCTTACTTATTTTAATACAGACTGAAGGTAGACTTCTTATTTCCATTCCGGAAAAGTTAGACTTATTTTAATATAGACTGAAGGTAGACATTATTTTAATATAGGCTGAAGATAGACTTCTTATATTCATACATACTGAGGGTAGACTTCTTACACAGGCTGACTGAGTGGGAAATCGGTTCATTGTGCTGGCGGCCTGGTTTCAGTGGGATAGCACAGTAAAAGGTCGCCATGAGTGTGCACTGTCAGTGTCACAAGTTGGTATCCGTCCTGATATGACCTTAGATGTTGCCAGGATGTTTTGCGTGGTTAATTGGTGGTTTCGGCAGCGCAGGCCGTATTTACGGTGAGAATTTTTTTTTTTTATTCAACCATCTGCCAAGATGCAAAGCCCCCAACAAACAAAGCGATGGCTACCTTACAGTGCTGCCCCACTGAGATACCATGCTACTGGTGCCATGACCTTATATCCCACGCAGTCACATTGTCCTGACATTGCCAGTAATGCCTGTCTCCAGGCAAGGTTTAAGTACCACGGGAGGTTTTGTTTTGTTTGTTGTTTACGTCCTAGCAACACCCACTGGGAAACCAGATCGCCGGCACCATGACTTGGTATCCCACTCAGTCACATTATCCTGACACTGAGCACACCACTCCTTGCCCTAATAATGCCGATCGCCTAGCTAGGAAGCGACAAGTATCAATTTTTAAGTCATTGGTTTGACTCGACCAGGGTTCGAACCCATGAGATGATTGCTCTACCAAGTCAACCATCCTCTCCGGTTCTTTTGCAGTAAGCTGTTCGAGCTTCCTCACTGCACTATAAATTATAATGTATGACTGTTTCGTAGACACGCCCAGCACCAGCCATCACACACCGTTCCATTTGGCCACCACCCAAGCGTTTTGTTGTGGGTTAAGGCCCTCTCACACTACGACGTAACGACGTTAGCGTAGGGAGAACGTGTAAAACGTTGAACTTCTCGGCGTAGTATGCAAATTTGTGCACAAGTTGAACATGGATGCAGCATAGTTGACGAGAGTGTAACATCGGTAAAGCGTAGTGATAGCGTCATTCAACGAGAGAGGACAACGTCATTAGGCTCACGGAACATTATGTACGTTATTCCATCGCCAGAACTACATTACGTGACGTTACATACGTCATGACACGGTGGCGAAATGCTGAACGTACGTTGAACGTATGTTCGGCGTACGTTCTCCTGACGTTCCCATTACACCGCGTGGACGTTTCCACCGGCTTTAATGTGGGTCAACGTAGTGGAACGTAGTGAGCAGCGTTTGACTAACGTCCGTTTAACGTCATTGATGTTCGCCGAACGTGTGCAGAATGTATGGCGAATGTAAAACCCTTACGTTCGAGTTACGTAGAAAGTTTTGAACAGGTTCAAAACCTTGACGCGCGCCGACGTAATGTGACGTAGCTCGATGTCATTCTGACATCATCATAACGTAACCCAACGTATGTCAACGTAATGACGAAACGTGAGCACCTCAGGCTTACGTTGGCTCGTTACCTCATAGTGTGACGGGTATTACAGTCGTTGATTAACCAGAGAAAATTTCAATCGCAGGCAATTATTCTTTTTCATTCCACTGCTACATGCCCTTTACTGATAATGCTGAGCACTAGCTTAGATGGTTGGTTGTTGGAGTTATGTCATGGCAACATCTAAGGTCATATCAGGACCGATGCCGACTTGTGACAGTGCACACTTATGGTGACTTTATAGTACTGCCCCACTGGGAAATGAGGCCACTGGCACCATGACCCGATATCCCACTCAGTCACATTATCCTGACACTGAGCTAACCAGTCCTTGCCCTATCCTATTAATAAGTGACAATTTGATAAGTCATTGGTTTGAATTGACCAGGAACCAAACTCCCGACCTTCCGCACTCTCGACCGATTCGGCCCCCTTGCCTGGTACTAGCTTAGATAGTGACAAACATAAATTTCTAAGTTCTTGGTTTGATCACGACCTGCCGCATGGGAAGCAGTGTAAAATTTGTTGCAGTAAAACTATATATATTTTTTTTATTTTTTTTATATATATATATATATATATTTTACCTCGGTAAACAGCCTCAGGCTAGGGAGAGGTAAGCACGTCCGGTACCAGCAATTAGCATATACAACTCACGACTGGATAACGTGTCGTTGGGTTGCTCCGACAAAATTAGTCTACATACAAGCAAATACGCAGTAAGTATAATAAAAACTGTGGTTAGCTTAATTATGATGCATTAGAGCATCATTATGGAAAGTTTAGACTTTCGTTGGTCCAATTTGGACGAGTTATTTGGTTATAAACAACCAAGGATAGAACACTCGAGTGGGTTTCTCGAAGGAACCAAACCGGTCATTAGCGGTTATGTCAACACCCGGGTCACCGTGTGACTATGGGTAGAGATGTGGGTTTCGCCCTATCTCATGTGGAAATTCTCTCGTACTCTAATAGAGAGTAATGTTGGAGATGCTCCTGGGTTTCTTTTATAGACTCCCCTAGACAAAACTTTTTCAGGCGTTTCTCCGAGTTTCGTAGCATTTTCTCCAACTTGTTGACGTAGTAGTCACAGGTGGGAGAAGTGTGCGGAACAGAGGGATGGGCGGGCCGATACACTGGTCCCGACCCCGCGTAAGGTTTGGGCTTGACCCACAACCCACGCACAAATTTAGCTTATTACGCCTGTGTTATAACGGTATAAACACGTTCTCTAACACCAATAGATGTCCAAATGAGTTTGAAACAACCATATTGTGACATATATATATACCGGGACTGACCAAAAATCTTTGTTTCAGCTCCCGATGGCCACGAAGCGGAGTAAGCGCGGTGCAGCAGCAGCCGAGGGGCGTGTTCCGAGTGGAGTGGACGAGGAGTACGACTCCTCACCTGTGTTGTCGGCAGGGCCGTCGACACAGCCCCGGGCGCATATCCTCTCCGACCCGGACGAGGACGCAGTGCCTGATGTGCCTGCGCCTCCAGATTGGGAGGCTCGCTTTGCACGATTGGAAAGCCACATCTTGACTGCCAAATCGCCTGTGTCTCGGAAGCGGCGTAGGCCGAGTGTCCAAGAGGATTCGTTTGAGGATTTCTTGGACACAGACTCGGCGGTGGAGCTTAAGGCTCCTCCTCCTCCTTCTCCTAAACGGAGGAAGAAGAAGAAACAGGTGATTTCTTCGGGTGATGAATTCACCAAGGAGCGGGCAGAGACTGGTTTTCGCAAAAAGCGGAAGACTAAGTCCAAAAGAAGAGAGGAAGAGGAAATATTCTTCTTCTGATTCGTCCACTGAGTCTACTTCTACGGAATCAGACTCAGACACCATATATGAAGGGGTCTATGCGGACATTGGCACTAAAGTGGCTAAGAAGGTGGAGAAGCCAAAGGCTAAGCGGGTTAAAACCACTACGCTTATGCGCGAGACCGTGAATGGTCATTTCCGCACGTTCAAACCGGCGGAGGTTATCTCCAAGTTAGGAGATGAGTTAACAGGCATAAAGGGTGTTCCCAACTCCATCATTAAAGAAATGGATCGGGATGTCAATATGACGGATGACCGTAAGAAGTTTGAGGATGTGTTGCACACAGTGCATAAGGCAGTGTTGGCTACCCTAACAGCTATTGTTCCTGTGGCTAATAGGATGCAGAGTGAAAATAAGTTCTCGTCTTTGGCTAAGACAATGGACAAAGGCATTGCAGTGTTAGCGGCGGCAGGTAATTACCTGTCGTTTCGAAGATATGAAAATGTCTTCAAGTCAGTTTGCACAGATGCTGGCAAGGAAGTGGCTCGCTCTAAGAAGGTTACTGATAATGAGGGGAAGGAGTTTACGCTTTATCTTGCTCCAGAGCCGATTAAAGGGAAACCTTTAGATAACACCAAGATGTTTGGCGGTCAACTACAATACCTCTATAAAGAGGTAGAGACTGCAGCCAAGAGTGGCAAAAACATGGATGGCAAGAAGAAACAGGAAGCTCCTCGTTTCAAAAAGTCACGAGGGGATTTTCGTCCACGACGGTTCACCAGAGGAACCAGACCGAGTTCAAGCTTCGGTCAAGGGTTTCGGGGCCGGGGCGCTCGCCCAGGCTGGACCGACAACACCGCACGGCCAATAGGCCGAGGGTTCAACTCGTCGAGACCTTTCCCCAGGGGCGGGTCCAAGTAGAGGTCCAAACACAAACTTTACAAGTCCCTGAAGCCTCTAAAAACACACAAACTGTAAGCAACTTTGTGGCTGGTAATATTAGTAATCATATTTCTGAGTGGCACAAAATTACTAGTGACCAAGAAATTATAAAAATAGTTAGGGGTGTTCACATTCCCTTTACACAAATTCCTGTACAAAGTGTAATACCTTTTCCATATAACATTCAACCAGTTGAACGAGACGCACTAACTAAACAGGTACATAAATTCTTTGAGAAAGGAATTATACAAAAAGTGACACACTGTTCAGGACAGTTTATTTCAAACATTTTCTCGAGACCGAAGCCTAATGGTGATGTTCGAATGATCCTGGATTTAACAATCCTTAATAAAAGGGTGGAATATCGACATTTTAAAATGTTCTCTCTAGATACGGCACGAGATCTGATTACACCAGATGCGTGGATGGCTAGTGTTGATTTACAGGATGCATATTATACGCTTCCCATAATGGAACAATACCGAAAATTTCTTCGATTTATTTGGGATAACCAACTCTATGAGTTTACCTGCATGCCGAATGGCTTAGCTTGTGCGCCACGTTTATTTACTAAATTGCTTAAACCTGTTTTCTCGGTAATGGCGAGGAAGGGTCACATAATGTTTCCATACATAGATGATTCTTTTATTATAGCATCAACACAAATTGGTTGTGTGAATGCAGTTTTGGATTTATGTGCATTACTCACTAAATTGGGGTTTTATGTACATCAACAAAAGTCAGTGTTTAAACCAACAAAACAACTCAAATGTTTAGGGTTTATTCTGGATACACAGTCCCTTACAGTGTCGATAACAGAACAAAAACTAATTAAGTTTATGACTACAGCGACTCAGCTTATTAAGTTATCAAAGCCAAAAATTAGACAGGTTGCTGTTCTTATTGGCATAATGACATCATATGCACCTGCTGTGTTATATGGGAAGGCCCATATTAAGTCGCTAGAAATAGATAAAAATTTAGCGTTAACACGAACTAAAGGCAATTTTGAGCGAAAGATGTTTATTTCGCAAGAAGGGTTACAGGATATTGGATGGTGGATGCAACATATAGCAAGTTCACCAAATCCAATCCGCATGGCGGAACCTAATACAGTAATTACTACTGATGCTTCGTTAGAAGGTTGGGGAGCTCATCGAGATGGGGTCACAACAGGAGGTAGATGGCTTGATGATGAAAAATCAGACTATATTAATGCACTAGAATTGCGTGCTATTTATCTGGGCTTACGTAGTTTAGTAAAGATAAATAAATCACAGGTTAGAATACTAACTGATAATACTACTGCCATGGCATATATTCGTAACATGGGTGGAACCAAATCAAAGTCTTGCAATCAGTTATCTAAACTGATTTGGAACTGGGCACAGGCTCAACAAGTCTGGCTGACTGTAGCGCATATTCCAGGGTCACAAAATACACTTGCAGATTATAAAAGTAGGAATTTCCATGACCATTTAGAGTGGTCTCTCTCTACACCTTTGTTTAACTTCGTTTGTGAAAAATGGGGTACACCTGAAGTTGACTTATTTGCATCACGAAATAATAACAAGTTACCCTGTTATGTTTCTTGGCATCCTGAACCGGATGCTTGGAAAGTAGATGCGTTTGCTATTACCTGGGAAAATAATTATTTTTATATTTTCCCACCATTTAGCATTATCAGCCGAGTAGTGAGAAAAATCGGCTTGGAAGGGACACATGCGATACTGGTGGTGCCCGATTGGGACACGCAACCTTGGCTGCCAGCAGTTTCACAACTGGCAAAAGATCGTATATGATTCCCAAGAAAACTCAGGAATCTGACGCACCACGGACCGCTAGTGGTTCACGGCGACGTGTCAACGACGCCCCTATTGGCATTCCTTTTCTAAGGAAGCAGCTACAGCAATTTGGATTGGACAGAATTACTGAGGATAGGATAGTATCGGATGCCTGGAGGCCAGGAACTGTCAAATTGTATACAACCTATTTAAAGAAATGGGGTGTACATTGTTTGTTAATGAAAGTTAAGCCAACAAATCCAAAGATTTCACAAGTAGCTCGGTTTCTTCGTTCTCTAGAGGATGAAGGACTTTCCTTTGGATCGATTAATGCGGCGAGGTGTGCGTTATCAATTATATTACCTAGAATTGATGGCGAAACAGTTGGAAAACATTATGTTATTTGTTATTTACTTCGTTCAATTTATCAAAGGAATCCTCCAAAACCAAAGTATAGTCGGTTTTGGGATGTTTCTATAGTATTTAAGTTGTTTCAGGCTTGGCCTCACAACTCGTGGTTAGATATAAAACAGTTAAGTTTTAAGGTCGCGGTCCTGTTATTGTTAGTAACCGGACACAGAGGACAGACGATTGTTGCTTTATCCTTAACTGGATTAGAAATAGACAAGCAACAAGCTACGTTTGATTTAGAAAAATTGCTTAAATCGAACACGTTATGTGACCCTTTATCAACGGTTCACTTAGACTGTTTTCCGAATGATCGGAAATTATGTGTTGTGTCGGCCATACGGGCTTATATATACAAGACAAAGGATTTACGTGCATCACAACAACTATTAGTGAGCTTTATAAAGCCACATAAGGCGATTTCACGAGACACACTTGCCAGATGGACAATTACGGTGTTGAAATTGGCTGGAGTGGATACGAGTAAATACTCTTCCCACTCAACTAGAGGAGCCATGGTCTCCAAGGCACGGGTGCTTGGTATTTCTGTGAAAAGAATACTAGCGCATGCAGGCTGGAAGACGGCTAAGTCGTTTGCAAAACATTATAATAAACGACTAGAAAAGCCTACCGGCGTTGCAAAGCGTCTTCTCGCCAACTAACAAGAATAGGTGAGAACAAAAATTTAGAATGTTATAATAATAAGAAAGAATGATATTAAGGATAAAAATGAATTATGTAAAGGTCTCCCTAGCCTGAGGCTAGCCTGAGGCTGTTTACCGAGGTAAAATAGTATAGTTATACGAGTCTTACCTTGGTACAGATGATGGATAACTGTTGTTTTACCGAGGTATAAGCCTCGGATAGATGTGGGCTAGGGCCCTCCCGCCACACCCTGCCACATCTATTCCGTTGGTGTACCTTTTCGGTAAAGTAATAGTATCCATTGTTTGAAAGTCATTTTTATCCTCAATAAGTAGGTTAAGATTGCTGGTACCGGACGTGCTTACCTCTCCCTAGCCCACATCTATCCGAGGCTTATACCTCGGTAAAACAACAGTTATCCATCATCTGTACCAAGGTAAGACTCGTATAACTATACTATATATATATATTTCTTGTTTTTGTTTATAGAAATTTATCTTTTACCAGACTGGATCACCTAGCATGTCCACAAGGATTGGTTAGCCTAGATGTTGCTAGGATGTAGGACCCGTATGAGTCAACATGTCATGGTTTTGGCACTCGGCCAAGTAGAAAATTCAGTCGCTTGCTCGATCGGGCAAGTAGGAAAAAAGGTTACTGTCCAACCCTGAATGATAATGTAATAGTGCTAATTCTTGAAAGGTAATGAATAAGATTTAGCTGCGTTGTCATTGACTTCCGTATTTATATATCAGTTGGGGGCCTAATCATTCTGTCGCTTTGTGTTTTCAGAAAGAGAAAACAACGCCTCCCAAAAGTCGTCTGCTCAAGAGGTCACCAGAACATCAGGGGTCAAGCGACTTCTGGCAGCGTCTGTGGTCTCCCTACTCGTCATTGTGGTCGGTGTCTACTTGTACAATTCGTCTGATGCCAGAGGTATGGTCAACATCACACAAGGGACATGTTGAGGTTTCTGCTGTTGGATCTCCCCATGGAGCCTCACCCGAGATATCTGTGTCAAATCGGTCTAATGCTGTGTTCACATCTACAGAGTTAAACTGGTTTAGTTAAACTGACTTAGCACTGCATTCATACATATGTGTTAAACCGTTTAAAGCTAAATCGGTTTAACTAATCCACCTCATAAACTGGTTTAACAAAAGCAGTTTAGTTAAGTTGACTTAGTGATAACTTGATTTAGTGCCACATTCACACTTGTGTATTAAGCCGGATCAGTTAAACCGACTTAGTTTAAACCGGTTGAACATGTAAGTGTGAAAAGGGCATAATACTAGGCATTAAGAATTAGCCTTCAGCTATCTGATTGGTTGCTTGAATGTGTCATTGGAAGACAACTCTTGTGTATTGTATTTTAAAAGGAAATGTGCATATTTAACAATGGAGTGGTAGTATATCTGCAACAAAGAGCATCATTCGCCCCCCCCCCCCCCCCTAGTTTATTAATACTATTGTGGTGTAGTACTGAGTAGTACTAGTAGTAGTCTGCACTGACCTCAGGCAAGGAACCATACGTGACATAGACAGGTAGGTGTGCATAGGGTGATTGCATCAGGGAGCCTTGATAGTGTAATGGTTAGCATGCAAGCCCTGGAAGTGCAAGAGGTGTGGATTTGAATCTGCTCTTGGCAAAATAGTTTCCATTTTCCTTACCCTTATGACACTGGTAGCTATGACCGGGGTATATTGTGCAAGACATGCTTGCTGGATCGGGCGCTATATAAATGTTTTATTATTATTATTATTTATTATGTGCTGTGTCCTGTATGGTTGATGAACCAACCCTGTGTATGTATGGTACGTGCATTGTCTCCATGTATGTATGTATGTATTTTATTGTGTGTATTGTATGTATTGTATTGTGTGTATTGATTGTATTGTGTGTATTGATTGTATTGTGTGTATTGATTGTATTGTGTGTATTGTATTGTGTGTATTGTATTGTGTGTTATGTAATGTAATCGTGAGGATTAAATAACGTATGAACGTAAACCATTTAAATGACTTACGATTCCAGAGGGACGAGTATAGTCGTCTGCACTGTCCTCTCAGGCAAGGTTAATATGTGATTGAACCTAGGTAGTGTAATGATCAGCATGCTAATTCTGGAATGAAAAGAAATGTGGGTTCGAATACGGGTCTAGGCACAATATTTTCCATGTTCATCATCCCCACGGCAGTATAATAAAAAAAGGAAAATGGAGCGATCATTATGGCACTGTACTGTGTATAAGTAACTGGTTATTAGTTTATTTGTAGCAGATACATGTTTTTATGGCTACATACAAGTAAATGGTTTTTTCTTTCTTGAAGATTTATACTGCCTTGTTTTCACCATTAGACAGTTTGTCGATAGAAAGCCTGAGCCTACACTTTTACCGACCCAAGGGATTTTTAACCTCCCACATCACATAGACATGGTATGAGAGCAACTGGCCTTTGATGACGCTGTAAGTTATACACAGCGGTGGAAATCCAAATTGGCAGAGGTGGGTGGGGGGGCACAGGGAATTGAACCACTGACCTTCAGATTAGGCGTACAACCTAGAAAAAAGTCAGACACTCTAACCTCTCCACCACAGAGAACACCACTGTTTGTCACATAAAATCAGCCAATCCGAAATGAGAAAGATGACTCTTAATGTAGAGTCAAATTTTATGCTTAGTAGTGCGTTCTTCTGCGGAAATAATTACCTTTGAAGTATATTTGATTTTATACGACTATCTTTGATAGACTATGAAGTGGAACATGGTATAAATGTGGCCTTCACTTCACTGTAGTCCGTCTCCTGTTTTGGTAGATCGTGGGATTCGAACCCTAGTCGAGTCAAACCAATGACTTAAAAATTGATACTTGTCGCTTCCTAACCCGGTGCTCGACACTAATAGGATAGGGAAATGACTGGTTGGCTCAGTGTCATGATAATGTGACTGAGTGGTATATCAGGTCATGTTGTTGGTGGCCTGGTCTCCCAGTGGGGCTGCACTATGAAATCGCCATGAGTGCGCACTGTCACACAAGTCGGTACCCGTCCTGATATGACCAGATGTTGCCAGGATGTAAAACTCCAACAACCAACCAACCAATCACTTCACTGTGATCTATCCCATGCTCTTCAATCATTTTGAATGAAAATCAATGCTCTACAAATGCTCTTTTTTTCCCCTCTCTCCTTTTTTTTGTTTCTCACAGATGCGATTGAAAGAAGATTAGCAGATTTCTTCCCCACTGAATATATTAGCCAACCACAACAGCAGGAGGAGCAACAACATCAACAACAGCAGCAGCAACAACAACCGTCATCAGCACAACAACAAAAATTACAACACCGACAACAACAAGAGCCAGAATCTGCCCTACCTAAAAAGCTGCCACCGATTGTTTCGGAAGCAAGTCTTAAGCAGAGTTTTGCGACGGAGGCTATCACTAACGCAGCCGACAGCAAAATCAGACGTCAGTTGGAGGTGGCCAGTTCCAAGCTAGACAAGGTAAAGCAGAGCAGACAGCGTTTGCGTACGATCGAAAACGAGGCTTGTACTTTTTTCTCTCTTTTTTTGTTGTAAATGAATTTAATTCATATATGGGTCTTTTCATGGTAAATGAGGCCAATGTGTGACATGAGGGTTACAAATTAATATTGTGTTTTTTCCCTATTTTCTTCGCTGAGTAGCCAACTCTTGTCCATACGTATACTAGTAATGTGAATGAAAAGATATTTTAGGTTACCATCTTGTCAGAATAACAAAATTGAATTGATTATGATTAGCCAGCCTCAAGTGTGGATGTAATTCACACACTCGTACAATTAGAGAGACAAGAAAGGAGCATGGTTTAAATTGAGTTCATTTATAAAGTTTTAATCACAGGGATGGTTTAATCACTGCGATTTCGCGGATTTCCGGGATTTTTCAATCCCGCAGCACCATCAGCATATACTAATTATTATCATTATTATTATCCTCTTCTTTGATGGTGCTGATGCCGCAGCACTATCAGCGTACACTACTAATATTAATAAATGCTCCAAGCATTGCAGCACTATCAGCATACACTACTAATACATGCTTCAAACGGTGCAGCACTTTCAGCGTATCATCAATCAATCAATAGTTCCATCCTCTAGTCGAGGGTTGGATGCAATGGTTCTCCACTTGTCCCGATGTTGTGCTGTTCTGATAGACTGTGAATAATTCAAGCCTGTCCACTGTGAAATATTTGTAAACCATGATGTTCTTGGTCTCCCTCTCCCTCTGCTGCCATTCACCTTCCCTTCCAACAATGTACGGTATATTGAACTCTGACGAATGATGTGTCCAAAATAAATAAGTTTCTTTGTCTGTATAGTGGCAAACAAGCTTTTCTTATTTTTAATTTTTCTGAGAACTTCTTTGTTGGTGATCTTCTTTGTCCATGATATTTTCATCATCCTTCGATAAGTCCACATCTCAAATGCTGCTAAACGTTTGTACATTTTCTTAGAGATTGTCCATGTCTCTGCCCCATACATTAGAGTAGACCACACATAACACTGAAGAATACGCTTCCTTGTTTGTATTAATATCTTACTTGATGTTAACACTCTATACATTTTGGAGAATGTTGTTCGGGCTATTGTTATCCTTCTTTTAATTTCTTCCTCACATCTCCCATCATTTGTAATCTTTTGTCCGAGATATATGAATTCGGATACTTGTTCTATGTTTGTGCCATCTATGATTATATTGACGTTTGGTTTATCTGTCTTTTTACTTATAACCATTGTTTTGGTCTTCCTGGCATTCATCTTCATGTTGAATAGTATTCCAGCTTTATTGATTCTATTCACTATATCTTGTAGGTTTTTCTCACTGTCTGCTAGTATTACACTGTCATCGGCATATCTAAGATTGTTGATGTTCATGCCACCTATTGTCACTCCCTTGCAATCTTCAATGTGTCTGAAAATCATCTCTGTGTACAGGTTAAATAGACATGGTGACAATACACACCCCTGTCGAACTCCTCGTTTAATCATAACTTCATCCGATAGGCCCTGCTCCATTTTTATAAATGCACGTTGTGTCCAGTATAAGTTCACAATTAGTTTAATGTCTTTGCCATTGACACCAATATCTTGTAAACATTTGATTAACAGTTCATGATTGACTCGGTCGAAGGCCTTCTCATAGTCAATAAAGCAGGCATAAACATCCTGGTTCACTTCACAATAACGTTCACAAATCATTCTCATATTGAAAATCCCTTCACGTGTACCTCTTCCAGATATAAACCCACTTTGTACGTTACTGATTTGTTCTTCAATTTTCTGTCTGTTTCTCAGTAAAATTATTTTCAGGATCATCTTCAACATATGACTCATCAGGCTTAGTGTTCTGTACTCAGTACACAATGTTGGTTTTAGCTTCTTTGGGAGTCGTACAAATATGGATTCATTCATATTCAATGGTATAAATCCAGTCTCATAGATGTCAGTTACTAGCTTATGAATGATTTGAATCCCCACTTCATCTAGTCCTTTTATCATTTCTGATGTTACCTGGTCACTTCCAGGAGCCTTACCTGCCTTTAGATCATTGATAGCCTTCTCAACCTCTGATACTAATATAATATTCCCATCTTCTTTCTCAATTGTGGGTGGGTTCCCTCTGTCATCATTGTATAGTTCGTTTACATATTCTTCCCATCTGGACTTTATTTCATCTTCTTCAAAGAGCATTTTGCCGTCTTTGTTCTTGATACATTTACTGCTTCTCTGTCTGTATCCTTGACCTGTTATCTCTTTCACTTTCTTGTGCATCTCTCTTGAACGATGTTGAGACTCAAGTTGTTCCACTACTTCACACTTCTTATTCCACCATTCATCTTTAGCTTTTTTGCACTCATCTTCTATTTCATTCTTCAGGTGTTTGTATTTAGGTGGATCAGTGGTTTTCACTTTCTTCCTTTCTGCCATCTTTTCTAGTATGGTTTGCGTCATCCATGATTGCTTTGTCTCTCGTTTTTTATTTGGTAACACCTCCTCTGCTGACTTGACCATGCTTTCTCTGAGAGCTTCCCATTCCATTTCAATGTTGTTATACTCTCTCTGAGGAGTTTCTTCATTCATCAGTACACTGAATTTGTTATGAACAGAGACATTATACTTAGTTCTGTATTTTGCATCTTTTAACATGTTCATATCCATTTGAATGTTGTTTTTAATTTTGTTCTGCTGTTTCAATTTCACTACCATACTGATTACTACTGGATTATGATCCGAACATATGTCAGCACCTGGATATGTCCTTGCCTGTTTGATACAATTTCGATATCGTTGGTTGACAAGAATGTAATCGATCTGGTTCCGACATACATCACCAGGGCTCTTCCATGTATATAGTCTTCTCTTTGGATGTTCAAATAAGGGGTTAGCAATTACTAGTTTTGATGTCAAACAGAAATTTATCAAGTATTCACCACGATCATTTCTCTCACCTAAGCCAAATCTTCCTGTTACTGGATATTCATGTTGTTCTCCAACTTTCGCATTCCAATCGCCCATAACAATTGTTATTTCTCCAGACTTGGTGTATTCCATTACCTTTTTGATGCTGTCATAGAACTCGTTGACTTCTTCATCATCGTGATCTGAGGTTGGTGCATAAACTTGCAGAATGTTTATATTGAACGGTTTTCCCCTCAGCTTCATCATAATAATTCTGTCAGATACTGGCCAGAATCCAATCATTGTGGTGGCAATGGACTTCTTCATCATAATTCCAACGCCATACTGATGTTTTTCATCTCCAGAATATATCATATCTACCTCACTATCACCTATCCTCCCGTCACCCGTCCATCTCGTCTCAGCTATACCTAGGATGTCAAGGTTTAGCGCTGTCATTTCCACTTTCAGGTTGTCATATCGGCCTGGTTTGTACAATGTTCGTACATTCCATGTACCAATCTTTAGCACCTTTCCTCCAGTTTTCAGTTGCCTGACATCAGATGCATACCTTCCTATTTTAGGCTTTGAGTTTACATTGTCATTACGAGGTTTCTTAATAGTTGAAGGAAAGGTGCCTCCACTGTAGCTATTAGAAGGCTTCCCCGCAGAGGGACCAGAGTTGTCTCCATCTCTAAATTTGTTTCCATTAATTACCATTGCTTACTATGGGTAAATACTTGGTAGGTTCCCCTTCCTTTCCAAGGTGACTGGCCACTTACTCATCTTTGTCAGAGTGTGCCCTGATGAGCCACATCATCTTGCTGTTACACCTTCAAAGCTATTGATCTTCTAACTCATCTGCTGCTCCAGTCTTCATGCACTTGAAGGGGTGACATCCCCTGACCACACCAACAAAGTTGATGTGCACCGCACTTAGTTTAGGCCGACAATTGAGTCGGTATGGCCGCTGGTGTGCACTACCAACTTCTGGTCTTCCCATAAATGGGACTAGCCGCACGGCAGCGGGGGTTTTAAATCAGAGTTTACCTTCTCCTAGATGAGCAGTCAGCCAAGATTGACGAGCCCCACCTGCCCGAAGCATCTGGTTTTGAGGCGCCAGAGATCCGCCTTTGCCCCTTCTCCCGTCAGTAGAAACAGTTTCGCCTCGTGAAGGCCGGGAGTTGGACTTGGTTATCAGAGGCTGTTTGATACGCATGCCATGAGAAAGTACTTTATAGGTAGTGAGAGCTTATCCTCACTATCACTTCCGGCAATAATAACCTTGAAACCAATATATATATAACCTGACTTCTGGGAATTTTCCGCGATTCCCTGACAATGTTAAACCTATGGGAGAATATCAGCAGTTCCGCTTTTTTTTCCCAGAGACCACTTTCAACCCTGTAATCAAATTAATCTGGGCTATACGACATAATTAGCGGTCCAGCGCTCAACCCAAACGTTGACTGAGGGCTGTGGGTACATCACTTCTGTGGATAGGCTGGAGGTAGAGTTTTACGGCTGAACTACGCCACGTACCTGCCGTCATAATGTCATCAATCGTCAAACCTGTTCCCTGGCAGGCTTGTGCGGCCTCTCTACGGAGACTATGTAGTGTGAAACCTTTATCGGTTCCGAATACCATGTAGGATGCAAGTTTCAGTGCTCGTGAGAGTGTAGAGGCTGTAAGCGGGAGACCACATGGCATGATAAATGCCGGCGAGTCTCGATGTGGGGTCAGATGATGGGCATAATTCAACCAAGCTCTTAGTGCGAAACATCATCATCATCATGCTGTCGGTCGCGATGCGACAAAGACTGCTTTCATTACTTGACTGGCGCTCTCCATTTAGCTCTCTGCTGTGAGAGTTGCGTCCATGAGTCGGTCTTAATGTCACTCAGCTTCAGGTTTCTCTTGGTGGTATCCTTGAACTGGAGACGAGGGCGCCCTCTCTTTCTGTAACAAGAAGACAGTTGAGAATAGGGGATATGCTTTGGAAGCCTGTCTGATGACATCCTCATGAGGTGTCCAGTCCACCGGCGATTCTTTTTGATCAGAAGATCTTCCATAGAGGGCAGCCCCATCCGTTCGAGTATTTACATTTCATGAAAGCTGCCTGCAAAAGTGTTTGAAGTGCTGCTGGCTTTTGCAAGTTACCAGCGGCACTCTCTCGGGGAGCAAATAGAGGTTTCACACTGGCACGAACATGTCAAGACAGGCGCAAAACTATTTGTCCCTGCAGTGGCTGGTCGGGAGATGTTGGGAGTTCCATACATCAACCGCCCTTAATGCTGCCACAGTGACATGGTTTTCTGTTTAGGGTTTGCTCCCTTAGCCTTCGGTTCTGTCAAGAACCTGTACCACAAGGCAGTGGTTTACAACTCTGCAGAGCAGGGGCGTCAAACTCCCTGAGGTATTGCTATACCTGCAATACCTGCAATGCGAAACATACAAAACCTGGAATAGCAGGTAGCCTAAACACTACTGGACTTGATGAGGCGAAACGGGTTTTTGTCAACTTAATAGTTACAGATAATGAGACTAGCTTCGGCTTGATATCGCCATACTTGAATATGTACGGGTTATTCAAAGATACTGAGGAATTCAGGACCAGGTTGCTCTGTCGTACCATAGTAAAATATCCTATCAACAATGCAGCTATCAAAACTGAAGGGGGGGGGGCGAGATTAGACAGGTAGGTAATTATCAGCTTAAGTTCATCAGATGTAATAGAGGGAGTGCACGTGACGTCATCACTCAGCAGTCAGTGGCCAGCCATCTTGGATTACGAGCACCCTCCCTAGCCATGTTGTGAATGCATGCAGATGCAGTTAAACAGAGTTTTCTTGTGTTCTGGGAGGTTCTGTGCAGTTTACATCCAATGCGTTTACTTAAAACAATTTAGCAACAACTTCTGAGGACAAACTGCTCAAAACAGTGACAAATAAACCAACAAATCAGTAAATAAGCACAGTGTAGGCAGTTGCAAGCCTTCTGTATGTAATCCAATATGGCCACCAAAAGTTGTCTTGTGACATCATTACACCCCCTCTATAGGGGGAGCTCTCAAGGTTAGATGGGTAGAGGTTTTGAAGAGGCCCGCCCCTCTTGAGCGTTTTTACTTCTTGTGCGTCAAAGGCCGAGCCGTCACCGGGACCAGCTACCACTCAGACCTTGACAGAGCTAAAGTAATTCATCATCGCTCCTGGAGATTTTAAACGGTCACTAAGAGAGAAGAAACGATAATAGATCATATACAGAAGGTACATAAGGGTTAACATTATGCTTGTGGCAGAGGTTGATATATATTTTAATGTGTGAGGCCTTGTTCCTCCATGTTCTCAGAGCGAGCGCGGTAGCGTACAAGTCGACCAAGTGCTGATGGTGCTTCACCGTGTAGCCTGGAAGATAGAGCCAAAATGTTCACTATCTTCCAGGCAAACCTGACATTACAGGGCGAATTGTAGTATACCAATTTTAACAGTTACAGGTACTTGTGTTAGGTTCATAGACCCGCACATATCTTGCGCCTTATTTTTACTTATGACTGAGTGTGGTGCCCTGCTAAGTGCGTCTGCTAGGACTACGTCCTCACCTGGCTTGTGTGTTATTTCTAAGTCAAAATTCAAATTGGCCGCTATCAGCCAGAGCTCTCTTGCAAGCGCACATAAAATGCTATCTTTCCCTCTGCTTGATTCCAGCACCTGCTGAGACGCCATGTTATCTGTGTTCACCTTAATTAAGAACTCGTGTGGGTTATTTGGTAGAAGATATTTAACTGCATGAACAAAGTTTAAAGCTTCTAGTTGTGTTATAGCAAGGTTACTAGACTGAATTTCTGATGAGTATTCTGCAATGTAGAATGAATCTTTGGAGAAGGCGCCCCCTGCCTTAAGGGTGGAATCACACTCGATTGTCCACACTTGCGAGGGAGGGGGGTGGACGGGCACAGAGAGGGAGCAAGCAGGGGAGGCGGTGGAGGATACGGGAGAGCACGTGCTGCATGGCAGCGGGACACTGAGGGCGGAGTGCGTTGCGGGAGGGGTGACAGAGGAGAGGGCGGGTGGGTATATACCGGCCTGGTAGTAGCTGCCGGCCGGGGAGACGGTCTGGGAGAGGGAGGAGGAGGAGACTAACAAGCACGTGGTTGAAGAACACCCGGAACAGCTGCTATTTTCTCTAGGGCGTTAAAGTTGCATAGTCCGATGAAAACATCAAATTTTTAAAATCAAAACAATTATCAGGATCTGATTCTACATATCTAAATTAGATACTGATGCACTTATCAAACATTTGTGGCCACATAGAAGGGAATACTGAGGCGATTTAATAGACCCGGTTACTGCAGAAACCTATGGTATCAGAGTTTTGGCGTACTTGCCAAAATTAATTTCCCATGTTCACACTTTAAATATCTTGAAAGTTAGCCATTTAAAATAAAAAAAACTACTTCAACGTAAAGTCATCATCATCATCATGCTGTCGGTCGAGATGCGACAAAGACTGCTTACTCGACTGCCGCTCTCCATTTAGCTCTCTGCTGTGAGAGTTGCGTCCATGAGTCGGTCTTAATGTCTCTCAGCTTCAGGTTTCTCTTGATGGTATCTTTGAACCGGAGACGGGGGCGCCCTCTCTTTCTGTAGCCAGAAGACAGTTGAGAATAGAGGATCTGCTTTGATAGCCTGTCTGATGACATCCTCATGAGGTGTCCAGTCCACCGGACATTCTTTTTGATCAGAAGATCTTCCATAGAGGGCAGCCCCATCCGTTTGAGTATTTCCTTATTCGTCACTTTGTCCTTCCAGGTTAGCCTCATGATTGAATGCAGATGTCGCATCATGAAGGCATGCAGCTTTTTCACCTGCTGTCTGTACACTGTCCAGGCCTCGGCTCCGTATAGTAGGGTGGATAGCACGATTGTGCGGTAGATCTTACCTTTGACCCGAATGGACACATGGTGGTTGTTCCAGAGTCTCTGGCGTAGTCGGCCGAAAGATGCGCTAGCCTTGGCCATCCTCCTCTGTATCTCAGCATCAATGCGTCCATCACTTGATATAGTGCTTCCGAGATAGGTGAATTCCGGAACAGAGTTCAGCTTGTTTCCGTCAACCAAGATCTTCTCCTCTCAGGTTCTTGTAGAGTTGGGTTGGTACAGCACCTCCGTCTTATTGATGTTAATTTTCAGGCCAAACTTCTTTGATGCATCGGAGAAAGCGTCCACTATTTCCTGGGTCGCTTCAGCAGAGTGGGCAACCAGTGCACTGTCATCTGCGAATAGTAGCTCTCTCACCAGTATCTGAGTAGTCTTGGTCTTCGCTCTGAAGTGTGCGACATTGAATAGGTCAGCGCTCTGTCTGGACTGTATATAGATGCCATCCCCCATGTCTCGGAAAGCCTCGTCTAGCATTGCTGATAGGAAGATGGAGAAGAGCATGGGGGCCAGTACACAACCTTGCTTGACCCCAACGTAAAGTAAGGTACATCATAACAATCAACCTAATGTATTTATCTCAGAAAATGACAGAAACTCAAAACCATCGGACTATTATGCAACTTTAAGCCTAGAGAACATTGAAGTAATGCTCCTGTTATCCTCCCTGAGCTGTAGGATAGTCCCCTGTTGAGCCAGTTCACAAACTGCTGGGGTGCCCGGCGTCACTGGTACGGAAGGTTGAAGTTCTTCTTCAGCGTCAGAATTCTCTGGCGAACCTTGTAGGTGGCATGTAGAATGCGCTATCCTCTTCGGTTGAGTACGCACAGTAGTTGTAGATAGTGGAGGGCGTCCGCGTCTCTTTTTAGCTGGCGGCATGACTGCGGTGCTTAGTAGAATGTGAGTGCAAGACGCGCCATGTGTAGATAGGTGAACTGTGGCAGAGCGTAGTGTAGAGCAAACTGGATAGCTTGAGCGCCGGGCGTGAAGTGACCACCAGGTGTGGCACGGTTTACAAGAAGCCGTGAGGTACCAGGTGTCTCGTTAGCGAATTACACATGTTAGCTGGGCCAATATGCCTCATGTATGCAATAATAGCAAGTGTTTTCTTACTGACGCCCTGGTTGTCCCAGAATAGGATATTCCCTGATATAACAAGCAAGGGACACAACAGATACTTCCAAAAGTAGTTTAATCACCATGGAATATTAGAAAAAGATACAAAGATATGCATGCAAGATGGACATTTATTTCAAGTGAGAGGTTCCTTTTATTACTTCATTGAGTAATAAGTAATGCGCTGTGCAAAATAAAGGTCTAGTGGGCTGTAAAAAAAGTCTACATTCTCCATTTCATATTTTCATGCCCTTAAAACACCATATTTTTGGAATGAATATGTTGGTTCTTTTTTTAAAATATGCCACATTATGCCTTCATTTTATCATATCTATCCCTCCAAAGTGTAAGAAAACCAATTCTATAAAGAAGATAACTCCTCTCTTTCAATTTCTGTTTTTGACAACTACATACTAGAAAATACATTGCCCCCATTTACCATGAAACGACCCATATATCTTTTGTCAGTATAGGTATTTACACAAATCCTTTACATTGTTTATATAGTAAATTAAAGTGTGGAATATATTCTGAAATTTAAGTGTACACAATGCAATAAGTAAGGAATATGAGGTACATTGTATCATTTTACATTTACATGCAAGGTTTTACTTGTTGGTTCAGGATTTCCAATTCAGTGGATACTAATACTGTAGTAGCCTGTACATGAGCTTTACTACCATGCAGTGGCGGCAGACACTAAGCCGCACACCTACGCAGTTACATTGAACTGTGCTAGGTGGTGGCACACTAGCCGCCCGGCAGGGCCCCAACTGGGCTGCCCTCTACTCTGTGTGGCTAGCACACACCCCACCCACCTGTAGAGGCGATCTGCGAGTTAGCGAGTTAGCGGGCAGGTCACTTGACTATTGACACTGCAGAGAACGGATAGGTTTATCAATATACCAGGAGAAGCGTACTGTATCTGGATCTTGGTGTTCTTCCATGTGTGAGTGACAGCGAGTGCAAGACCGTGGAAAAGCTGTACAGTCCGATGAAAATATCAAATCTTCAAACCTTGCACAGCCTTAAATGTGATTTGGCTGATAGGTGCAGGAACCCTGTACTATTAGTAGATAATAAGCGGGTCTTGTATCTTTGAACCGAAGCACATGGGGTTCAAGGTGCAGGAACCCTGTTTAAAAGAATTAAAAAATATATAAATTATTATTATTAATATTAAACAGTTTGTGAATAAAGTTGTTAAATTTGCCAATTTGAAGGGGCAGTTCAGTGAGGCGCTGGCTGCGTTTGATGCGATCCTGGCGCTACATCCATTGTCTCCACTGGCAAGGTACGGTCGTGCGCAGGCGCTCGACAAGCTCTCCGAAGAGCAGCAGAGTAACACGCTCCTGGAGCAGTGCATCGAAGAATACAACACGCTGCTGAAGTTGGACAACGCGCCAAAGGAGCTGGTTATCATTGCTGGCAAGCGGTGTGCCGAGCGAATGACCTTCAGGGGTACGCAAAGCTCTGGTTCTTTTTGTAACTTTCTTTATTTCTTCAGTTCCAAGTAGGGAGAAGTAACCTCATCACATTTGTTTAAATGTCTATTTACAAAAAGATTTAACGAATTTTGTTTGTTTGTTAAAGACTGGAAATTGACTTCTTTCTGTGATGAATATGTATTCATCTGAATATTTGTCAGTGTTTATTAGTGGACTTAATGTTCAGGTTGGGCGTTAGAGGCATCGAAGAAGCTACAGACACTCATCAAGAGGTATCCTGATAGCGCAACTCTGCATAACCAACTGGGCATCGCCTTCCTCATATCCGGTCAGCCAAACAGTGCATTCGGTGTGTTTAAGGTAAGAGGCAAACAATTTAAAGG
Organism: Branchipolynoe longqiensis; assembly: GCA_030323885.1. Lineage (NCBI taxonomy): Eukaryota > Metazoa > Annelida > Polychaeta > Phyllodocida > Polynoidae > Branchipolynoe > Branchipolynoe longqiensis. The sequence continues at coordinate 23,341,932 of CM059198.1, read as the reverse complement.
CATTTGAAGTATTCCCTTATTTATTCTTTTTTAGATAAATATACTGGATTGACAATTATAACATAGACTGGGCAGGGTTCGAAGTGGTCCTTGAAAACCTGGAAAGTCCTGGAATTGAATAATTCAGGATTCCAGGCCTCAACGACTATCCACTGAGTATTTATAAACAACAACCACATGGTCAGAAAGCACATGGTGCCAGTTTAGTAGGTGTCCTGCTAGGTGGGCACAGGGGGTCGGGGCTATAAACATCAACATAATGTAACAAACACCATGTGACCTCCAGAAGTAGGACATGTTCCAAAGAGGCAATTCTTTTTTTTAAATGGTGATCGTCCCCGCCCGTACCTGAAAAATCGCCCACCCCTGATTTAAAAATAATATATATATATATATTTTTTAAACTGTTAAAAATGTGTTCTAAGCACACAATCTGTGCACAGATAGTTACGTATTATGTCTACATGGCTGACATACCATAGCTGTATGGTTGTTTTACATGTCAGGAGGCCTCAAACATGTAAAAATTAAAACATTTGATTACAAAAATTGAAACTTCTAGAACTGTATGATGTAATAAATTTTGAAATGAGAATACAGTGTTCATTGTTTGACTGAAAACATTGTGATGCGGACGTGAATGACGGGTAATCGTTTTTATCAGTCTTGGGTGGTCCAATATTAATTTGTTTAAATAGGACAATTAAATAAATAAAAACCGCCCGCCCGACCCTGATTTGTGTGATCGAAAGGACAATCAACAACTTAAAAAAAATTATTTGGCCTAAAGGCGGGTTGGTAGGTGGGGGGGGGGGTGGACTAGGGTCTTGATTGGCAATCGACTGGTTTGTATTGCCACTTAGAGTTCAGCCTTACAGAGCCTGTTTCCTTTTTTCGTCTGGCAGAAGGTACTGAACATGTATCCCGATGATGGGGTGGCACTGGTGCATTATGGGTACATTCTGAAGACAACGCACAAGAACATCCCGGCCTCGATCGACTATCTGCAGCGAGGCATTGACACAGGCTCCCCAGGAACGATGGATGGCCGCTTCTTCTTCCAGCTGGGGGATGCTTACTACCGCAATGGCCAGCAGAATAAGGTACATCCGTACTTGGGAAGCAGGCGCTCAACGCACCTGGCCATCCCATCTGGGTATTAGGTTATTACTTAAAGGGGGCTCATCCTAAGTTAAATGATGAATCGTGCTTATTTCCACAATGGCCAGCAGAATAAGGTACATATGTACTTGGGAAGCAGGCGCTTAATGCACCTGGTCAGTCCGTCTGGGTATTAGGTTATTACTTAAAGGGGGCTCATCTTAAGTTAAATGATGAATCAGGCTTATTTCCGCAATGGCCAGTAGAATAAGGTACAGCCGTACTTGGGAAGCAGGCGCTTAACGCACCTGGTCAGTCCGTCTGGGTATTAGGTTATTACTTAAAGGGGGCTCATCTTAAGTTAAATGATGAATCGGGCTTATTTCCGCAATGGCCAGTAGAATAAGGTACAGTTTCACTTGGGAAGCAGGCGTTCAACGCACCTGGTCAGTCCGTCTGGGTATAGGTTATTACTTAATGGGTTTGTCATAAGTTAAATGATAAATCGTGAACATTGATGAGGTTAGGTTAAGACGTAGTGAATATCCATGTAAAGAATATGTGTTAAGACCATGTGACCAGATCTTTTAAAGTGATAATAATGTGAATTGAGAAATCTTTTTTGTTTGGGGTTTTCTTTTTGTATATAATCCAAACCTTGCGAGAGAGAGACAGACGCAGACAGACACAGACATACCAAGGTCAATGAACACAGATAGACAGGCACAAAATGAGACACACAGAGACAGATGGAGACATATCTCAATCTGTCTCTCACTCACACATACACAGGTTTGACACAGGCACACACAAAGGTTTGACACGTACAGACACACACACACAAAGGTTTGACACACACACAAAGGTTTGGCACACTCACACACAAGGGTTTGACACACACACACAAAGGTTTGACACACACAGACACAAAAGTTTGACACACTCACACAGAAAGGTTTGACACACACAGACACACATGCACAGGTTTGACACTAACACACACAAGTTTGACACCACACACTCCCTCACAGATACAGACAAACACACGCACACAAAGGTTTGACACTAACGCACACAAGTTTGACACCACACACTCCCTCACACACACACACACACACACACACACACACACGCACGCACACACACACACACACACACGCACGCACGCACGCACGCACGCACACACACACACACACACTCACACACACACACACACACACACACACACACAGGTTTGACACACTCACACACAAAGGTTTGACACTAACACACAAGTTTGACATCACCCACTCCCTCACAGACACATACACATACACACCCTCACACACTGTCCTGACTGTTGGTGTGTTCTCCCCGCTGTCTGGCAGTCTCTCGACATCTACAAGATGGGTGCTGAGCACGGCGTGTTCCGGAGCAGGTGGCAGCGGTCCCTGTACAACGTCGACCGGCTCACCGCAAGGCCCATCTGGACGCTCGAGCAGACCACAATCGCCCAGAAACTCCTTGTATGTATCACCCGTCAAGTGTAATATTTGTTCCTATTTCTTTCATGAGCTTCTATTGTATCTCTATTTAGCCCTATTTTCATTCAAATCCCCCCTCTTGATTTTTGGTTGTTGCTATTCTAACCTTTGTTTTCGGGGGTTGGTTTTGGTTTTGTTCTGACATATTTGGATATGCTATTATTAAACTGTATTCCAACATAACTACATACTTATCATAACCAATCTCAATAAATACTTTTAAACGTACACACCTGCAATATTATATAGAACCCACTGGTTGACATATTGCCACAAATTCAGTTAGTGCATTCTTAGCCAGGCGCTTAGCATTACAGTATACCCCCATTAAACCAAACTTGAAGGGACCCTAGACATTTGTTTGGATTAACGATCATTGGTTTAACCGAGCTTTGACTTTGAGTAAGTGTGTATTGCACATGTAATATACAATGTATGTGGATACTTTGATTATTGTTTTCATGTACATATAGTATAGTCCCATTAAACCAAGCTCGGTTAAACCAAACGATCGGTTAATCCAAACAAATTTCTAGGGTCCCATCAAAATACTCCCATTTTTCATATATAAAAGTCGGTGGGGTCTCAGATGACCGTATAACCACATGAAAGTTTAGTTTAACCGTACCGGAAGTGGCCTGAGGTCCGACAATTTTGTTTGGATTAACCGATAATTTGGATTAACCGACTTTGATTTAACCAACTTTTTTATATGATAAATGAGTCATATTTTGCCAGGCCGCTGATAAAAACGTTTGGGTTAACCGATCGTTTGGGTTAACTGAGCTTGGTTTAACGGGGTTATACTCTATTAGGATAGGGCAAGGATAGGTTGGCTCAGTGTCAGAATAATGTGACTGAGTGGGATATTGGGTCATGGTGCCCGTTACCTGATTTCCCAGTGGGGCATCACTATAAAGTCACCATAAGTGTGCAGTCACAAGTGGTACCCTTCCAGATATGACCTTAGATGTTGCCAGGACGTAAAGCTCCAACAACCAATCAACCTTTTTCATGAGCTTCTATTTATCTCTATTTAGGCATATTTTCATTAAAATCCCCCCCCCCCCTCCTTTGTTGTTGTTATTTTAACCTATGTTTCTGGGGTTAGTTTTTGTTTTTGTTTTGTTCTCACATATTTGGATGTACTAATAATAAACTGTATTCCAACATAACTACATACTCATCATAAGCAGTCTCAATACATATCTGCACACCTGAAATATTATAGAACCCACTGGTTGACATTGCCACCAATTCAGTTAGTGCATAACCACTAAGTATTATCTGGTTGATCTACCGAGAAAACTTTGATTACCGCCCCCCCCTCCCCCTCTACCTCAAACTAAATTAATGTGTATCAATTCTTTCTCACACACACACACGCACGCACGCGCGCGCGCGCGCACACACGCGCACACACACACACACACACACACACACACCACCACCAACACCACCACCAACACCACCACCACCAACACCACCAACACCACCACCAACACCAACAACACCAACAACACCACCAACACCAACACACACACCAACACCAACACACACACCAACACCAACACACACACACACACACACACACACACACCAGAAGTCTGAGTTTGAGTGCCGCTCTGGGAATGCTGCTCTGCTCTGTCACCGTGTTTGCAATACCCCCTCCCCCTGCACACCCCGCACACACAACATGAAGTGTGCACTCTCCAGTACAGGGCCCGTAAGGGGCCTGGAAAGTATTGAACTTTATTTGCCCCATTTAACCTATTTTGGGTAATTAGTCTTGAAAAGCCTTGAATTCCATTAAACTGTTCCCACTGATATAATTTAGTCCGAAATTGCCATTCACCATTGTTTTTTCCTGAAATCCAAATGAAAATAGACTTGAATTCATATCAAAAACAGTCTAGAAATAGCTTTGAATTCCATATCTTCACATGTGTACGGACCCTGCCAGTACTTTCCCACCAACCCCACCCACGGGGGTGGGGGTTGGGGGTGGGGACCTGGTTGGGTCAGTGTTGGGAGGAAACCGGAAGTGACGTAGTATAGACTACATCACGGTTCCAGCGGCGCGGTGCATTCTGGGATGCGTCAGAGCAAAACATACCCGCGAGAAGCACATGGCTAATGCTAATAATACACTGGGTGCAGCTATGAAATGTGCTAGTTTCAGCTCATCTCAGGTCATTTGAAACATAGAATACCAACTAAAAAAATATATATAATAAATTAAGATGTTAATCTTTTATCCAGCATTGCATTTACATCAATATAATCAGCACATCTTATGTCATGTGCATTTAGATTTAGACAAATCTAGGCACTCAGACTAGTGTTAGAGCCATAGCCAGAGTCAGTTTTATTTAGTTTATTCATGTTTTTATTCATATCCTATGGTTAATGACATATGTAGAAATAGAAAATGAGTAGGGTTAATCAGATATTGGTTATATATTTCTTTGAAACAAGTTTTTGTTGACACATTTGACATTTTAGTATTTAGAACAAAAATTACTTCTGGCTAATCAATGGTGATGTAAACATCAGCCTGTAAAGTGACTGAAATTGCGTGTTTCTTAGCTCCAAATGGTTAATTATGGAGAGTTGTGTCTTAAACATATTCATTATATTATTATATTGCATCCTTCCATCCATGTTTGTGCCAAATTGTTATGTATTTCTATTTATTTTGAATAAAATGCCAGTTTTGCCCTACGCGTATCGGCAAACTCAATGGCGATACGCCTTTGCTTTGCTCCCGGCGCCGTTTTCAGCGCATGCGCAGTCGGAACCATGATGTAGTCTATTCGGCGGGATCTTCCTTCGGGGGTTAAGTTGTGGTGTGTGGGTATAATCATAATTATGGGAGGGAACTGTGCTTCTCGTAGTTGTTTTATTTACACCTTTCCCGTGTAGAATCTTGCAAAGCACTGGAAGACTATCCGAGACGAAGGCATGGCCCAGCTGAATGCGGACGGCGGGTTCGTGAGGGAGGACGAGAACCTGCGAGAGTCGGGCATGTGGAAGCAGCTGACACTCTTCTCCAGAGGTGAGAATTTGGTTAGATAAAAGATTCACCCCGTACTTGCAGTAGGGGTGAAACCGAACCCATAAAAAAACTGGCGAAAAATATCTACATGTTGGCTAAATGAAATGAGCAGATAAATTCTTAATTTAAGAAGCAAAATATATTCTTCATATGCATCTTCATATGTACCTGCTACTTTTGAGTTGAACAAATTTAATCAAACTTTAAAAGTGAAAGTGAAAGCATTCTATCGTCACCGTCTTGTCTCTTTGCATTCTCTCCCATTTCACCAACTTTGTGCCAATATAACTTATAATTTATAAGTAGGCATTTGATACTGGAACCAGGAATTCCACTTCCTGTTCCATATGAAAGCAATTTTCGCCCATATTTAGACTACATTGTCATTCACCCCCTACTACAAATATTGGGTAAATCTTTTATCTAAGCTCAGATGTGCTAAGTCTGCCGATTTGGCAGGATATCTTAATAAAAATAAAGAAAAATAACTCCCAATCTCCCGATTTCCCCCTTTTAATTTGTAATCTCCCCCCCCCCCCACCCCCAAAGAATCATTTTGGTTTGTTTGTGTCATCTCCTTATTCCACAGGTGGAGCATAGACCATTCTATCGCAGCATTGATTCTCATGTGCTATTTGGTTCTGTGACTAACTAAAACGGTCTGAATGATCATGCTAACTTTATTTTCCAGGGCAGAAAAATGCCAATATGTGTGCTCTGACTCCCAAAACGTGTCAGTTGATGGAACATATCCCGGAGGCTACGAAATGTAAACGAGGCCAGGTTAGTTTCCCGCTTCTTCTTAAAGCTGCATAATTCGAGGGTTTTGAGTTTCTGTAGTGTTTTTGTTTTAAGATCAAATATAACAGGTTGATCACTATAATCTAGTTTGAAGTAACTTCTTTTTTTCGATAAATATATTAGGTTGGCGACTATAATCTAGTTCGAAGTAACTTAATTTTTTAGATAAATATGTTAGGGTGATCACTATAATCTAGTTTGACGTAGCTTTTGTTTTTAGATAAATATATCAGGTTGATCACTATAAATCTAGTTTGAAGTAACTTCTTTTTTCGATAAATATATTAGGCTGACGACTATAATCTAGTTCGAAGTAACTTTATTTTTTAGGTAAATATATCAGGTTGAACACTATAAACCTAGTTTGAAGTAACTTCTTTTTTCGATGAATATATCAGGTTGACGACTATAATCTAGTTCAAAGTAACTTTATTTTTTTAGATAAATATGTCAGGTTGATCACTATAATCTAGTTTGACGTAGCTTTTGTTTTTTCGATAAATATATTAGGTTGATCACTATAATCTAGTTTGAAGTAACTTTTCGTTTTTCTATAAATATTTTAGGCTGACTACTATGACCTACTTTGAAGTAAAAACCTTTTTGTTTAGATAATTTTATTAAGTTGATCACTATTATCTAGTTTGAAGTAACTTTTATTTTAAAGGATTAACTCAGTCCTGATATTTCCACAACATTGCAAATTTCCTCAATTTCTGGTAAATCTATGATTTATGTTTCTAAAATATCGAGGACATAAAAAAACACCACCTAATATCATCACGGAATTCTAGAGAGAAAAAACACCCTTAAAACATTTATCTGCGGCCAAGGCTATCTGTGTTGGGTCAGCAGTAGATAAAGGTTTCACCACGTACTGTTCTGTACAGATGAGGCGAAGTGCAGAAAAAGTGGCGAGAGGCTGGGTAAACGAAATCAGCACATAAATTCTTAATTTAAAATGCAAAATATATTCTTCACATATATCTTCATATTTACCCACTACTTTTGAGTTGAAAAATATAATAAAACATGTCGTTTAATTAACTTTAAAAGTGAAATCGACAGCATTCTATCATCGCCATCTTGTATTTGTTGCCTTCTCTCGCATTTCACCAACTCTGTGCTGATGTAAGTAGCCATTTGATATTGGAACCAGGAATTCCACTTCCTGTTCCATACTGAAGCAATTTTCGCCTGTATTTAGACTACGTTGTCATCACCCGTACTGCAAGTATGGGGTGAATCTTTTATCAAGGGTTGCCAGGACGTAAAATCTCCAACAACTAACCAACCAATCTTTTATCTAGGTCAGCAGCAGACTGGTGTTTGGCCTTCCCTGTACAATGTAGGGCTAGATTTCCACATAAACACAGAAAGTCTTTCATAGGGTTAGCATTGTCAGGGAATTCCTGAAAAATACCTGGAAGTCATGTTTTACGCAGTACTCGTTTAGCACTGTCCTAGCTCTATTCCGCTGATCGATCAGTACAGACTCTCCTTGGAGAGCGTTCCACTGTCCTTGTTGCGATCCTATTATAGCCATCAATTTCCAGTTCTTTTGTCCCTCAGGGGATCACCTTTTTTTTCTTCTTTTTGTTGTTGTATATTCGGTGGTTTGCAGTGAATGAATGAGTGGGTGGTTTGTAACCTTTACGGTTACTGGCTGCAAATGCTGCAGCATTAGGTTCCGGCACCGATGAATCGATCCGAAGATGACGAAAGACGGAACTTTCATGGAGGGGTAATCGTGGTGACTTGAGTCCGGGTGCTGTAGGGGAATAGAGGAGGGAAGTGATAGAGGGGTTTCAAGCAAAGAAAAAAATGCAGCAGTGAAAGAAAGTTGCAGTTTTCCTGAAGTCTCCCTATTCTAGGTGAAGTTTTCCGTGATGCATGCTGGGACCCGGGTATGGCCCCACAGCGGGCCGACCAACTGCCGAATCAGAGCCCACCTGGGGCTCGTAGTGCCTGAGGGGCCTCACATCAGGATCACCGACAAAATCAGGTAACTATGTCAGATAAAATCAAGTAACTATGTCAGACAAAATCAGGTAACTATGTCGGACAAAACCAGCTATGTCAGACAATCACGTAACTGTCAGGCAAAATCAGGTAGCTATGTCAAGACAAAATCAGGTACCTATATTAGACAAAGTCAGGTAACTATGTGAGACAAAATCAGGTAATGATGATTGACAAAATCAGATAACTATGTCAAACTCAGGTAACTGTCTGATAAAATCAGGTAACTATGTCAAGACAAAATCAGGTACCTATATTAGACAAAGTCAGGTAACTATGTGAGACAAAATAAGGTAATGATGATTGACAAAATCAGATAACTATGTCAAACTCAGGTAACTGTCTGATAAAATCAGGTAACTATGTTATACAAAATCAGGTAACTATGTCAGACAAAATCAAGTGGCTTGCAAAAAATAATAATATCAGGCCACACTCATGGCAACTAATGCTGCTCCAGTGGAAGACCGACCGGGCTACTAGCATTGTTATCCAATATCCCACTCAGTCACATTATCCCGATACTGATCAAACCAGTCCTTGCCCTATCATATTAATATCAAGCGACAAGTATCAATTGTGTAAGTCATTGCTTTGACTCGGTCAGTGTTCAAACTGACATTTTGCATTGCATAGACAATTACTTTCTGGTAAATCTATGATTTATGTTTCTAAAATATCGAGGACATAAAAAAAAAACATACAAAGAATCTAATTCTATGCATTTTCTCAATCTACCAGCTAATATCATCACAGAATTCTAGAAAAAAAAACACCCTTAAAAAGTTATCTGCGGCCAAGGCTATCTTAGTTGGGTCAGCAGTAGATAAAGGTTTCACCACGTACTGTTCTGTACAGTAGGGGTGAAGTACAGAAAAAGTGCTTTTGTGAAACACATAATTCTGCACTTAGGCACTTTTTACTATGACATAAAGAAATCATTTAAAAACAGTAAAACCCTTAAACATTGTTGTCTTTTACTTCTCTGTTGAGTGATATAATAAAGATTAAAAATATCTCGCCATGAATATGGCCATAATTGCCAACATGGCGTAAAATCCCCCAAGTCACTCACTCACTCACTCACCTTCCACATGGGATGAACCAGGCGCAGTAGCCAAAGAATGCGGTCGAGTAAAACCAATGACTTATAAAATTGATAGGCCTACTTGTCGCTTCCTAGCCAGGCACTCGGCATTAATAAGATAATGCAAGGACTGGTTAGCTCAGTGTCAGTATAATGTGATTGAGTGGGATATCGGGTCACGGTCTCCGGCAGCCTGATTTTCCTCTGGGACAGCACTGCCATGAGTGCACACTGTCACAAGTCGGTACCCGTCTTGATTTGACCTTAGATGTTGCCAGGACATACAACTCCAACCAACAAACCAATAAACATGGGAAGCCAGCCAGAGAGCGCTCTGGCCGATGCGTGTGGAGGTGAGTCACTACACGTGTGTTCTTTGTGTTCAGAACGTGGAAGGAGGGCGAGTTCCTCATCTTCGACGACTCCTTCCAGCATGACGTGTGGCATGACGGCAAAACCGTCCGTCTTGTTTTGATAGTCGACATCTGGCATCCGGAACTGACGGCGCAGGAGAGGCAAACACTATCTGCCATCTAGTGGCGAAATCGGAAACTATTAATTTGTTCAAAACCACATTTTGTGGTAGCTTCTCCCCCAACCCCTCCCCCCGCGCACAGACACACTCGGTCCTCTCCCTCCTAAAATAATATCCAGCCACCAACAGTTATTATAGTAGAGCAACTTGAACGGAAAATACGATGAAAACAAGTACTTGCATTTATGTGACTTCATTTTTAGATGTAATTCTTACATTTATTTTTTTATTACAAAAAGAAATCATGATATCACTTATATTTTTAAGAGTTTTTGCATTGAGATATTGTATTGCTGGTGTTAAGGGGTATTTCTAACTAACTTCACCCTCTTGCATTGATAGTATTTTGTGTAGTTCTTTCTTTAGATGGTGCATTGGTGACATCATTCCAATATGTGGAAATTTACGTGAGAGCAGTGTTTTGAATGGCTAGGTGTGTGGCGTATTAACTAATCTAGGACAATTGTTAAGCCTAATAAAGATGTTAATTCCCTAGTTCCTTCTTTTGCTTTATAAAAATAGCATACAGAAACTTGGCGAAGTAAGACCATAAACAGGGTTCCCGCAGTATTAAATTGATTAGTCCAGTTTCAAAGTCTTAAATATGGTAACTTTTCTGTGAAAGGTCTTAAAAAGGTATTAAATTGGATTTGACTACTGCAATATTTTCTCAAGATGTTTTCCCAGCTATCTTCACAAAGCACAAATGGCCATGGAGCTGAACTATACATAGATTGCATCACCTCACTCATTTCTGTTAATATTTAATTAAATATGTATGTTCCATTTGCTGCGAAAATAGGTCTTACATTGTATGAAATTTGGTATTAAGAAGTCTTTAAACGGTCTTAAATTTGATTGGCTGATAGGTGTAAGAACCCTGATAAAGAGTTGATGTGTGTATGATGTGTATAATCATTATAATTTCATATTTTTTCGGCTTTAGAAAATGAGAATTTCTTACCTGAAAAGGCCCTAAAAAAAGGCCTTAAAGTTGGTTGCTGAATAGCTGTATGAACCCTGTTACAGAAATACTTAAAGAGATGTGCCGAGAGGGGGCAGATACATAACTGACGATAGGCTGTAGCCAAATCGGTGTCCCATAGCCACAAACTTTCTTCCTGAGACAGCCTATCCGTAAGAGTTGAAACCGAGGGCAAGGGCCGGAAATGTTTGAATTGACATATGCTGATTACATTTCACAAACGACCAGACGCGATGGCTGAATGAGTTAAGCGTCTATCTCCCTTTTTGGTAGATCATGGGATTTGAACCATGGTCGAGTCAAACCAATGACTTAAAAATGTGTACTTGTCGCTTCCTAGCCAGGTGCTTGTCATTATTAGGATAGGGTAAGGACTAGTTGTCTCAATGTCGGGATAATGTGACTGACTGGGATATTAGGTCATGTTGCTGGAGGCCTGGTCTCCATCCATCAGCAATTCACAAAGTTAAGAGCGTGGTTTTAAAATGTGGTAAAAGATTGCCATTGGGTGACGTTTCTATTGCTTAATTAAGACTTGCTTAATTGTTTGTGGGGGTTTTACATTCTAACAACATTTGTGGTTATAGTCAGACGGGCACTCAATTCACAATATTCACGTGTGACCTAATTAGGCATCAGAACGAGGTCGAGTACGCGTCGGGTATTGGAAATGGCAGTAAGACACTGCTGTGTCTTCATGTGTATGAACTATGACAGAAATTAAGGGAGTACAATTTGAAGATATTCACATTTTAAACTATCATATTCATTTTTGCATACATTTTTTCTATCTATTGGTAAATTTTCATGAAGATTGAGTGATGATCAGATGCATTTCAGTAGGCGATGTCAACAAATTCGCTCACCCTGGTTGCCAATCTTTTCTTAAATTCAAAATTGCATAACTTTCTTAATATATATATATTTTTTTAATATATTTTAATCCTTTTAAAGCTTTTATTAATTTGTAATTGCTAAGACTAGTTTTTTAACTGTGTTACACAGATAACTACGCTGGCAGTGCTGCATTACATGATACCACCATAACTATGCAGACTTGAAGTTGACAGTCACATTGTAGTTAAAGTCGCCGGGTATACCTCACCCAGATACAAACGAATCCAGCATCAAAAGCTCTCCAAAACCTTTGCTTAGTTTGTTCAGTTCATGCCACTGAACATGTGGGAGGAGAGTTGAGGTCTGTGATGTATGACTGACATCATAGGTGGGATTCCCTCATCACATGACCTAGAGGGGTTCCCCACACACAGGGGAAACCATGGCAACCATCAAGATGGCAACCACAGAAAGCTCTCAATTCAACTTTTAAAGTCGATTAATCTACATGATTTAATCAATTATTCACACAAAAAGTAGCTGGTTATGATAAATAAACATTTGAACTTTATATTTATCATTTTAGATTGAAATTTCTAAAAATTTGTTCTCTATATGGTTGTCTAAAAGTGTCAGTGCTGCTGGACTAAATAAAACACAACAGAAGCAACCAATGTTAGCACTCTCCCCCCACATATGTAGTTGCATAAACTGACAAACGTATGCTTGGGGAGCATTTGTCGCAGTCTAAGCGACCTATATCTGGTCCCTTTAAGGAATGGGAAAATCACCATGCAAGGGTCACCCATCTTGAAAATTGGCCAATAGATAGAAAACAGGTATGCAAAGATGAATATCGTAGTTTAAAAAATGAATACCCTCAAATATGAGTGATTTCGAGAGGTATTGGTCGACGAAAAAGTATTCCCATTACTTTTCATACAGCAGCGGCTCGCAGATGTGTATGTGGCCTCGGTATGGTTTCAACATGGCCACGGCGTGAATAGCGTCAATTGTGATTGCGCGCTCATGGCGATTTTGTAGTTCTGCCTCACTGGGAGATAGGGTCACTGGCACCATGAGCCGATATCCTACTCAGTCACATTATCCTGATACTGAGCAAAGCACCCTTTGTCCTATCACAGAAATGTCCAGTGTCAGGCCTAGTTAGCGCCAGGTTATAATTGTGTATGTCAAATTTTCAAAACAAAACTAATTATCCAGATTTGATTGTACATTTCCTAACTTAGATAGTGGTGCATTTAGTAAAAATGTATTAGAATCTGTTTCTGCAGAAGCCTACAGTGTCAGAGTTTTGGCATGCTTTCCAAATTAATATTGTATGGTTGCACTTCAAATATCTAAAAAATTAACCATTGAAAATAAAAGTTACTTCACGCTATAGTGATGTAGATTATAAGGACCAACCTCATATATTTATCTCAGAAAATGTCAGAATCTCAAAACCATCGGATTATGCAGCTTTAAACAAAGTATTGCCTGAGTTGAATTGGAAAAGATTTGTGGTTAAGGTTGGTGAAATTAATGCATTGATATATTCAATGTGGTTTGAACCGTCATTACTTGTGCTTTCGTTCGTTCAGTTAGCCCATATTTAAGACCCCAAACCCCCAAACCCCCATTATGTAATTATCAACTCATTTTCACAGAGTGTCATTGTGTTGTAAACTGATGTGCCTAATGTCTAAAGAAAAGTATTAAACTATAAATAAGGGTCAACTCACCCTGATTTATGACCATTTGTTACCTTTTTAAGCTAACATGTGCTGCTTGTGAAGACACTTCAGGAATGACGTATGGAGGAGTTGTGGCTGTTGAGCCCTCAGTTTTGCCTACTTCAGTGCACTGTCACTTGGTAACTGACAGCAGAGAGCTCAGCAAAAGTTCCACTCAACAGAACACGCACCACTCCTGCAAAGAGACTAGCAGAGCGCATCTCTCAATCTCATAAAATTCCTATTTCTAAGTCTGAAGAGTTTTCAATTACCAGATTGGCAATTTCTTTCAAAAAAAAGTATTTACACCTGAAAAAAGTGTGAAAAAGGTATAAAAGGTGGGTTTTCCTTGAAAAAAAAGTATAATACTTTAAAGAAAAGTATGGAGTGGCAGCACTGCTAATCTGTTGAAGCCTCGTTTTGGATCGGAATAAACCACCAGGTCTATTCTATACCTTTTAACGCCATTATGAGTTGATGTAAAATGCTAATGTTTTCAGTGAGAAGAGGCAACTTTCAGTGAAAAGTAAACAATTTACCCACATTTGAGGGTATTTCCTGATGGTGAAGGAAAATGTAATAGTTGAAATATTTTACTCATTTTTACATCTATCCAGCTAAATCTGGGATTGTGTCTTTGGAGTGAAGTTCTGTTATATTGCAATGGTCAGACTTGCCATTTAGGGGTTCTTTATGTGTATATTATAAATGAATCACAAAACAAACCCACAAAAATAAAAACCTATTCTTAATGGCGTATTTCCACTGTTAGGGTTACAGGACACCTATCACAAATTGATATAAAACTAGATTAGGCTACACATCAATCAAATCTGGTTTTATATTAATCCCCGAGGGGAGGAGAGTTTTATTTCTAAATAGTGGGGGGGGGGGGGTGATATTTCAACCATCCAACCAAAATATCCACAGACCAGCTTTCTACCGTTCATTTCACCCCATGAAGCTTAAGCTCTAGTTTATCCAACAACCTCTCTAATACCTGATATTTCATGGCACTGGCCTTTCGAGACTAGTCTAATTTTTATGTACCAGACGGGTCCACCTTGCACAGCCTCTACAGGGTTCCCGTGGATCCTTAACAAGTCTTAAATCGATTAGTCAATTTTCGAGGCCTTAGAATACGATAATATCGAGGCCGTAAAATATGATAACTTTTCTGTGAACGGTCTTAAAATGGTCTTAAATTGGATTTGGCCACTCAAATATTTTTTCAAGATGTTTTACTAGCTATCTTAATAAAGCACAAATGCTGTGAGCTCATTTCTGTTAATATTTAATTAAATATTTGCTGCGAAAATTGGTATTAAAAAGTCTTTAACGAGTCTTAAATCTGATTGGCTGATAGATGCAAGGACCCTGCTCTACTGACATCATCCTTTCATTGCGGTAGTGCATTTGTTGATAAGGCATTCAATTAAAGCGGAAGCTATGTCGATATATGGCAATTGACTATTTGTAATAATGTTGTCCATATTAAAAGACTATATATATATTGCAAAATATAGTTGGTGTATTCTGATAATTAATGTAGTTTACGCCGTTTATGAAAATATGAAAAGGAAATAATATTATAAAAAAAAATATTGTCTCAGTTGTACTAGTATTTTATTATATAACGGTCCTGTTTGTTTGTATTGAGTGGGCGATTACAGTCAACCCTCATTAATCCGGGTTTACTCTCTTCCCAGCACCCAGTATCAAATTAGAGAGGTTGTCGGATAAACTAGAGCTAAAGCTTTGTGGGGTGAAATGAACGGTAGAAATCTGGTCTGTGGATATTTTAGTTGGATGGTTGAATTTTAGTTGGATGGTTGAATTTTAGTTGGATGGTTGAAATTTAATATACCAGTAGGGTCATACCAGTGCGAGATAACACAGTTGTAAATTTGTATTTTTGTGTATGTTTAAGGGTACTGCCTGCATGCTGACTGACACCAGGTCTCAACCTCCCACTGAGTGCACAGTTATGCGCGATTAGATAAGATCTTTTTCATTACAAAGAGGGGCCATGACTACTTATTTAATTTGTATCTAATATAGGGATGGTATTTTTCCGTTTTTAAGCGGATTTCCACTTTCTTTCACAGCCTAGGGGCATTTTTGATATAGATGTAAACGGAAATTTGACATTGGGATAATAATCTCTGCTTGATTTCTGCTTTTTTTGTGTGCCTTAAACCACTATCATCTCTGTATATTTGTGTGTAAGCCGAGTGCGGTTTATTCACATTTCCAAGTGTTACTTATAAATATGTTCCATCCACACCAGCTCTGCTCCAGTTAACCCTCTGGGTGTTGCAACAACTGTCAGGGTGGGTGTCACTGTGGGTGTCACTCCACATGTGCCAGTTAGCACTATGGATGTGATGCCAGGTTGAATTATGGATGATGCCATATTGCATTATGGGAGTTATGCCAGGTTTGCATTAGGGATGTGATGCTAAAGTGAATTATGGATGATGCCATATTCCATGGTGGATGTGATGCCAGGTTGCATTATGGATGTGATGCTAGATTGAATTATGGATGACACCATATTGCATTATGGATGGTGCCATATTGCATTATGGATGTGATGCTAGGTTGAATTATGGATGACACCATATTCTATTATGGCTGTGATACCTGGTTGCATTATGGATGTGATGCTAGGTTGAATTATGGATGTGATGCTAGGTTGAATTATGGATGACGCCATATTCCATGGTGGATGTGATGCCAGGTTGCATTATGGATGTGATGCTAGATTGAATTATGGATGACACCATATTCCATTATGGATGTGATGCCAGGTTGCATTATGGATGTGATGCTAGGTTGAATTATGGATATGCCATATTGCATTATGGGAGTTATGCCAGGTTGCATTATGGATGTGATGCTAGGTTGAATTATGATGTATTGCATTATGGGTGTAATGCCAGGTTCAATTATAGGTGTTATGCCAGGTTGCATTATGGGTGATGCCATATTACATTGTGGGTGATGTCATATTGCATTATGGGTGTTATGCCATATTGCATTATGTGTTATGCCATATTGCATTATGCAGAGATGAAAGACCTCCGCGGATTCACGGATTTCTTATATCCACCGATTAACGTTAAACAAAATTCCAAAAGATGGGATGTATATGACAACAGTTGGGTGGTGGTTCGAATCCCGTTCTTATATGACCTTAGATGTAGTTAGAACATAAAACCTAAGCAAGAAACTGTTAGATATGGGCGATAATGCAATCACAACAAGGCTAGTTGAGACCTGACATCCGGTATTTTTCCGCGATTCCCTGACAATGCTAAACCTATTGGAGAATATCAGCATTTCCGCTTTTTTTCCCGGAGACCACTTTCATCCCTGATTATGGGTGTTATTCCATATTGCATCATGGGTGTTGTGCCATATTGCATCATGGGTGTTGTGCCATATTGCATTTTGGGTGTGATGCCCGGTAGTGTTATGGATAATGCTATCTTGCATTATGTGTGTTATGCCAGGTAGCATTATGGATGATTCCAGGTTGTTATGGGTGATGCAATGTTGCAGTGTGGGTGATGCCAGGTTGCAATGTTGGTAATGCCAGGATGCATTTTGGGTGTCATGCTAGGTTGTATTTTAAGTGGGTTTTTGTTGTTGAGCCCTCTGTGTTCCTCGGAAAATCCTCATTGAACACGGTGCCCAGGGACCGCCTCCCGGTCTCCGGGCCTCGTCCGACAGATACCTCCGGGCCCAAGAAGTACCTGGCGGCCGGTACCAAATACAGAAAACTACACCTTGATATTAGCCAAGAGGCAGAGAAGCGATATTTTAAGTGCATTGCCTGGTTGCATTACGAATGGTGCCAGATTGCATTATGGTCGTCATGTCAGGTTGCATTATGGGTGTAACACCAAGTGGTAAAAATGAAAATCTGGTATTTAATTTAGAATGCCCACACAGGAATTTTGGAACGATTCCTGATAATCAAACTGCTGACCTTAATTTCTTCATTTTTTTAAACGGAAAACTGATTATTGAACATTAAGTACAGTATATGCCAATTGAACCTTTTGCATGGAGCATGCTGCTCAGTGAGCTGCTAGCTAATATATTAGTTATTGCTACTGCTGTCAGAGGGCATATTTGTGATGGAAATCGTGTATTAAATCAACTGCTAATAATTGGCATTTTTCAGCGGCTCCTCAAATATCCTCAAGCAAAGTTGTCATTAGTTTTATTCAATAGACATGGAACAAATATGGAATTTTATTTTTTAGTAACTTGGTCATTTCTAATACAATAAAACCTCTAAATCGACCCACCGTGGGACCGACTTTAAGTGGTCCATTTAGGGAGGTGGTCGGTTTAGAAAGTTATAATATCCTTACAATGGTATTGTTGGGACCCAAATAAAGCTATCGATATAGGGGAGTGGTCGATCTGTGGAGGGGTCGGTATAGGGAGGTTTTACTGTATAGAAATATCCTACAAATCCTGTGTCAATACCTAAGCTAGGATTCCATGTACACGGGAACCAGTTTATCTAGTCATTTCACCATAGTTTTAAGCCAGTTAGGCATGCTCTAAAGCGAGGATTCCATGTACATGGTATGGGAATGTGTATGACGTATGCAGCGACGCTTTCGCTATTTGTATTGGAAACGACGCACCCGGTTCACATTTTCATCAAACGCTCCAAGTGGTGATGCAGTGTGAATGCAAACCGAGTGTGCCATTTCCAATACAAAGAGCGAAAGCGCCGCCGCATACCTCATACACATTTGCATACTATGTTTCTGGAATCCGCGCGTTAGAGCATACATAACTGGCTTAAAACAATGGTGAAATGACTAGATAAACTGGTGACACTTGTAGCAGAGCTGATGTAAAGTGGTTTGCTTTGAGTACGTTTGCGACACCTGTATTCAAATAAATATACTAATACTTGGAGCAGAGCTGGTGTAAAGTGATTTGCGTTGAGTGCGACACCTGTATTCATAGAAATGTATTAACAGATCAATTACCATCCTCACATATATCATGGGAGAATTTGCTTTAAATTATTTTTTTCAAACCTCACTTTTAACTGCAACAACTATCTATAATTCTGCCTGTGTGTACTTTGTATGTATTAGATTGACAAAATCTGCCTATTATTTGAAATCTTGACTCAGTCAATTTGATCAAATTATACACTGCCATCCTATCAGTATCACTGTCATTATACCATGCCAGTGCTCAAGTTTAAGTTACATATCTAATACTTGATTTTTTAGTTACTTAAATGATTAATCACTAATGATACTAATACACATGCTGTTGTTATTTAGATTGTTTGCTGATCAAAATATATTGATCTCACATGGTATTAACGAATAAAGAGTATTGACATTTACCTGTGTTTCAAAGTGGTTTTCTGTTAGAATACAAACGTGGGCCCCCAAATCGAATATGGCGTCACTAGGCGGATGACTTTCGTACTGTTCTTGCGTTAGATGTCAGAAAGCACTAGCCACATTTGAATGGTCCCTAGCCTAGCTTACGTTCCTACTGATCGAGCTAATCTCACAAATCTATGTTCGACTGGAATTGGATCTGTGTGTGATCCGTCTGTATGGCTAGATCAAGTCAAGCTAGAAAAGAAATTTGCATATGGTTCATGGCGCTGTAGTGTTTGTGTACATGACTCGTGATCCTGTGTCCGTGTATAAGCCCATAAGCTTGGTATGCAGGTATTGCAGGTATAGCATTACCTTAGGGAGTTTGACGCCCCTGCCCTGTCTTGACTTGATCTTGCCGGTGTGAAACCTCTATTTGCTCCCCGAGAGAGTGCCGCTGGTAACTTGCAAAAGCCAGCAGCACTTCAACACTTTTGCAGGCAGCTTTCATGAAATGTAACCATCAAGAGAAACCTGAAGCTGAGAGACATTAAGACCGACTCATGGACCCAACTCTCACAGCAGAGAGCTAAATGGAGAGTGGCAGTCAAGTAATGAAAGCAGTCTTTGTCGCATCGCGACCGACAGCATGATGATGTATAAGCCCATATCTGGCAATAACTGCTTAAATCTGCAGTCGGGTGAAAGTATCACATTTTCGAAACCAAAACACTTACCTAGATTTGATTTTACATATCTAATTTGCACTTATCAAGTATGTGTTCTTGCATACAAGTAAATACGATGACATTTTAATATAATCTGTTATTGCCTATGGTTTTCGAATTTTGCCCGCATGCCAAAATTAATCTGGGCATGTTCACATCTCTAAAGTTATTGATTTTAGCTCAAAAGTACTTCACACCAAATAAGAAAAATTGTAATGATCAACCTAATATATTTATTATGAAAATTTATAGAAACTCAAAACCATAAGACTAGGCAACTTTTAATACGAGTCTTATGGCATGCCGATGCTGGGAACTAGTAGGCCACTAATCAGGCTCCTACCCCCAGGGGCAGTGGCCAGATTCTAAAGGTAGGTTGAGCGAGCACATGAAAAAAAGACACCATGATGCACACCACATAATTTTAAATACATTACACATTTTTATTTTGTATTTAACATCAAAATCACAAGGAAGATGCCGTTTTAGAGGCAGTATACAATTGTTATTTTGTATTTAAATTGTTGAAAAGGTGCAACTTTTGAAGAAAGTGCTCAGGGGGAGCAGTGACTCCGACTGGGCGTGAGACCAGGCATGGTGGCCGAATCGGTAGAGCGCGGACCTCGTGTGCGAGAGATTGGGAGTTCCGTTCCCGGTCGAGTCAAACCAATGAATTATGAAATTGATACTTGTCACTTCCTAATCCTAGTAGGTATCCCAAGTGCCTTGCCAATCCACCAATAATCTGTGTGTGGAGGCTTAAAATTCATCATTTTCAATCTGTTGGTGTGTTCTAAGTTTTTCACCAATTGAAATAAAACCTAAAGCAAAATAAAGCTTCATATTTCTTCTTTCTACTAGTACCATCTACATTAGCATATGCCTTTGATCAGCTACAGAAAATCAATGCTTTGTCAAGTCCATTTATGTAGAAAATCACCTTTTGTTTCAACTAACTTATGCATGAAATTTTACACTGCTTCTTCAAACCTCTGATGCCCATTCACCAGAGCTAGCATTATCATGCCAATGATATCATTTTGTTGCCAATACTACAGGCCATATAGTCATATTTTGTCCTTGAATAAATTCTTTTCCATCTATTTTAAATTTTAATTTAAAATGTTCAATTAACCACCATTTCGGAACCGAATAATGGATAACTTCGGTTTTACATGAAAATAAAGATCCTTTTTTTCTTAAAATAAAGAAGTTACTCATGATTCTTAGCAATGCACGGTGTGAAGGTGTAAATTTGTGACAAAATAAATGTTGGCTCTACTTAAGAATTGAATGCTAAAGTTGTTATGCAATGTGCCAGTTGTTATGCAATGTGCCATAAACACACTGCCCACACACACACAGGGTTTGAAAACTTTTTTTAAAAAACCATTCATATCTATCAAATTGTATTGTATGTAACGTAAACAGAAAGAGCATGTTGAAGGTAGTACAGTGTGAAAATTTCATGCAATTATCTTGTACGGGTGCTTTTCTGTACCAAATAAGCCTGTTCAAAGTTGGGCATTTCCTTTTACCGGATTTTATCACTTGTCAAATTGAGCTCTGGACCATTTTAAACCAATTTTTTAAAGCTTTTTCCCAAGCATATGTAGTCCTGAAAAAAAATAGCAATGACAAGACTCATCACAGGATATGCTCAATGTCAGGATAATGTGACTGAGTTGGATATCAGGCCGTGGTGTCAGTGGCCTGATTTCCCAGTGGGTCAGCACTATAAATTGCCATGAGTATGCACTGTCACAAGTCGGTACCCGCCCTGATATGACCTTAGATGTTGCCAGGACGTAAAACTCCAGCAACCAACCAACTGAGGGCGAGTGACCAGTCAAATATGGCCACTTATGAGAGCCAGATCCAGAAGTTCCGGTTGGTGGGAGGCAGAAATAATCTTGAAATCGAAGGAAGGTGAGGGGAGATACGGCCTGTGTTATTTATTGTTCCGCATCTCTCCGTTGAGGGCGCTCGTGTTTCCCGTCGAATCACCTACAATATACAATGGCGAACAGCCGTGGTTGAATTCTCCAATGGTGTTCACACCCACACACGCACACCGACACTGCCACATTGCCGGCTGTAGTGTATGCCCATATAAGGTAAGGAACTGGACCCAATGAAGCCATGTCATGTGACTAGGTGACGTGACATATCCAGGACGAATAAAGACTTCACTTGTCATACTGAGCTCAAACCAGTCACTTCTCATTTCATATCAGTACATCACTACATGGTGTCAGATGTACAAACAAGACAACAAACATGGCTGGATTGATGGGATTAAAACCACCAGTACATCTAAACTTAGATGGAAACCTTGCGTTAAACTGGCAGACCTGTTATGGCACCTATGAACTATATGCCGGTGCAACAGGAATAACGTTAAAAAGTGAGAAAGTGCAATGTTGCGTCTTCTTGCATGTCGCAGGACCAGAAGCTCAGAAACT
This sequence comes from Branchipolynoe longqiensis, assembly GCA_030323885.1. Lineage (NCBI taxonomy): Eukaryota > Metazoa > Annelida > Polychaeta > Phyllodocida > Polynoidae > Branchipolynoe > Branchipolynoe longqiensis. The sequence goes on along the minus strand of CM059198.1, from coordinate 23,319,676 downwards.
GTTTCATATGCTGAACATTGAATCGGGAGAAAGAGATATAAAATCAGTGCATTAACACTAAGAGATGCATTCCGCAGATATTGTCAAGGCAAGTCCAATATCACAATAGTACGATATCATTTCAACAGCTATAATCAAGGAACTGAAGGAATAGACGGGTACATTCGAGAACTACGCCACCGAGTGGTATTGTGTGACTATAGTGTAACAAAGGACTCAATGCTCAAGTTGCTACAAACCCCTTGGGCATTGGGCAGTTCTTGATCCCGCCAATGACAGTGTAGCATTTGAATCTGTATGAAGATTTAGCCTTCGTGGCGAATCCAAACAAGCCGATGGGCATTCAATACTGGAGCAGCACACTGTACGGTCGATTTCAAATAGCAGATACGTCTTTAGATCGTTTAATTAAAAAAACGACTCCATCATGCATCGCCTTAAGGGCATGAGAAGAAAGTTGAAATCGACCCAAGATTTTTTCAGTGGACGGGAGGAGTAGTGTCAAATCAAACTCACCGGCGCAGTCACAGGGCAGTCGTATAGATTCTCCATCAACTTCAAAAGATGAACGTGCTGGTACTCCAGTAGTGGATCCGCCTGCCTTGGTGACTGTCATATTTACAGAAGACGTTGAAAGCACAGTGGGATTCGTATACTGAATCCCTCTGTGATCGGCTGGAGCTTTTGGAGTCGTCATTAAACAATGCTAAAACCGGGACAACACACAAAGCGCAGGAGGAGCTATGCAGTGGCTGGAAATCGCGGTTGGCACCGTCTGGTTTCAAGCACAAGAACCCGCGTAGATGTCATCCGCCTTATTACAGCAGCAGTGAAAAAGATGTACAAGTGTCGCCACCTGCCGTAAACCGGACGAAAATGGCGGCAAAGATGGTGTCCGGGAACCGGCGAAAACAGCAGCGGAAGATGTGTCGTCATCTTCTCAATGGTTGGTCGAGCGATTCGAATGGTTCAGGTCCGGAGTTTGAACCGTTGGACTCGGGCGAAGTCATCCGCCAGCACATGAAAAGGCAGGGACGACACAACAAGAAACAGCGCGGTAAGAAATCATTGCTGCCACATCTATTTGTAATGTGTGATGACTCTATGGGAACCGTATCTAAGGGGAATGCTACTTGGCATGAATACACTTCAGCTACAACAGTGGATTCCTCATATTCGTAAACGTCTAGTATATATTTCTGATAAGGCCGCAAATTGGGAGTGGCAGAGTTCTCTTGTGGTCAGAAAAAGTATTCTCTATGATTAACGAAGGTAGAATAGAAGATGGGTGGGCAGATAGAGCTACGATCAAGGATATACAGAGCGACATCTATGCATTGGGTACAAGGTTAGATAGTAAGAAAGATAGGAAGGTAGAATCTGGTTCGACCACAGGTTGGGTGGGTAAGGAATTGAACGAATCTGTTGATGGGAAACCGGGTGAAGAATGTAATAAAGGGGAAATTGTGGTTTTTTTCACTTTGCATCGGACTATCCCGAATCGTTTTTGTCATTGCTGTATTTGGTGCTCAAGAAGGTTTAAGAGATTGAACTATCATAGGGAGGTAGACTGTAATAACAAACGCAAGGTGCAAGAAAGTGGGCGAGAACAATCACAAGTTGGTAGAGAAAACAATAGTAGGCAGGTTTTTGCAGTTTAGGCCTCAGTGAGGCCGTTGAAATGACAATAACAAATTCAAGCACAGAGGGGGAAAGGAGATTTTAATATAGATTCCCATGGTCACGAGATAATAACATCAGTTTCTTCCAACACAACCAGTGCATTATATGATATTGACGGTTTAGTTCAATATGTAGATAAGCTGTTAGATCAGGAAAATAAAGGAAATGATAGTTTTATAATTCATGAAAATAACAACTTAATAAAAATCTGCATCTGATATCACAACTAATGTCTTAAATAATAATGACAATTTAAATAAAAATGTAATTGATTGCTTAGATGAGAAAGTTAATGAGAATAGGAGACATCGGGAGTAAACTTCCAATTGATCAGACGGATAAGATTATGCCATCGGCTGAATACAAATCTATGACAGCTGTAAGGTACTTTTCCGAGCAGGATAGTAACTTAGAGCCTCTGTTCCATCATTGGTGCTGCCTGGCAGTACTCCCACCAACACATGACAAGAGCAACATCGCTCAAACTAATGGACTTCATACCGGTGAACAACACTCTCCTCATACGATCACAGACAATCCAATTGTCTCATCATCCTCATTCGGATGCCTGCCAGATGCCATAGACCGGTTGTCATGCTCCCCGTTTCCTACTGACTTGTGTTCTGTTGATAGGGTTGTGCTAAAACTAGTAACAAGGATGTAGTAATTGCAGATAGTAAGGTTTGTGAGATTTCGGATGAGGCACTAGAAGTTATAGATGACAGGGTTGACAGGAAAAGGGTAGATAACAAGGAAAGGCTGATTAAAATCTCGCCGTTAGAATATATGAAGAGGCTTATTGAGTTCTGGCCAGTAGCTGTAGATTGCACTATTAGTGACACATACTCTTATTTGTCAATTTACAATAAGGTTAGATCTACAGGACTCCCTAATTATTTAGTTGCACGTAGACTGTCACCGCCAGGTTTAAGGATGAGTAGCTGGAGGGACAAATTGGAGAATTACGAGGATAAAATTATACTGGAGTATTTAGAATTCGGTTGGCCTTCAGATTACATTGGTAATGAGCCCCCTGTAACAGCTACAAGAATTCACAAAGAAAATGCAGAAAATAGTATTTGGATTGATAAATATATAAGTAAAGAAATAGAGATGAAAGCAATGCTAGGCCCTTTTGACATAGCTCCTTTTAGTCCATGGGCACGAGTTAGTCCTTTAATGACAAGGTCTAGGAAGAATACAGATTAGAGACAGATAATAGTAGATTTAAGCTACCCTAGGGGAAAAAGTGTTAATGCGGGTATAGCCAGAGGGGTATATCAGGGTGAGGAATTACAATTTAAATTACCAGGGATTTTAGACTTAGAAAAAGAAGCAACTAAATTAGGGATCGACTGTGTTACATGGAGTATAGATTTAGCGAGGGCCTATAGGCAGCTGAGAACATGCCCTCTTTCAGTTCCTCTTTTCAGCATTAAATCAAATAATAAATTATATTTTGATATTGCCCTGCCTATTGGCTGTAGGACTTCTGCATTAGCATGTGCAAGAACGGCAGCTGCAGTGGTATACTCAATGAGCAAAGCCGGGTTTTTCACTCTATGTTATTTAGACGATTTCAGTGGGGTAGAAAAATCAGAGGATAAAGCATGGGAAGGGTATAACTATATTATAAATTTGTTAGATGAGTTAAGTTTAGAGGTATCGGTAAAGAAATGCTGTAAGCCCACTAAATTAATCGTATGGGTAGGTTTTGAAATAAATACGAAAGACATGGTTATTAAAATTCCTAAAGATAAGCTAAATCAAATTCTGGAAGGGTGTAAAAATGGGAGATAGGTATAAGGGTGTCTAGGAATGACTTACAAAAACTAATGGGCAAATTGCAATTTATTTCAAGGTGTGTTATACCTGCAAGAAGATTTATGAATAGAATTCTAGAATTTTTAAGGGATACACCATCTAAAGGGAAAATAGAAACTACTGTCGAGGTAATAGATGATATAAATTGGTTTAAACTTCATGCAAGTAGTACAAATGGCTTGGTACTTATGCGTCCAGCTCTCCCCCCCCCCCCCCACCCCCCCTTATGTGAGTGAATAATCGAATGTGATTCTTGTCTGGTAGGGGGAGGAAGGAGCATTCTCAGAAGAAAGCTATTTTCCGGAAATATACTCAAATGAATTGGTAGAGAAAGGTTTTCATATAACGCAATTAGAAGCCATAAACCTAGTCACAGCTTTACATGTATTAACCCCAGAAAACATTGAAAAATTTAAAATAGTTATTAACACTGACAACGGGTCATCACAAATGGTGCTTTCCTCAGGTAAAGGGAAGGACAGAAATCTCTGCGCTTGTGCCAGAGAAATCTGGCGCTTCTCTTCAGAACATACTTGTATTATAGAAATAAGGCACAAGCCTGGTAAAAAACTAATTCTAGCAGATGCGTTGAGCAGAGTTGCAATTTCAAATGAAGCTAATACAAAGGCTATGTCTATGTGTAAGAGGTTGAAGTTGTCATAAATATATGTGAAACATTTGTTTACAGTTAATAGAATTGGGTGTTGAAAGAGTTCATATGACCTAGGAAGTTTGTCCCTTTTTGCCTCTCTCTTCCTAGGTCATCATTATCAGCTGATGAACAAAGTACTTGAAATAATAACAGCAGGATTATCCGCAGGGACCTGGACGAACAAAAACATCAGGTTAACTTTTACTCTAGGTTCGCTTCCCTAAACGAATTTGACCCCTGTAATCCTAGCCTAGATAGCATTATGTTTAGTAAAGCAGGATAAAATGCATATGTACTAATTGCTGCCACCCTGATAGCATTTTATACCTTCTTACGACAATGTAATCTTTTCTTCACCCCAAGGTCGAGTGACATAGATCACGCTCTTCGAGAAGAAGTCCAAGATAGGTCGAACAAGCTGCTAATTTGGGTCAGGTCATCCAAAACAGTGAGAGCGGGCCAAGACGTGTATACGGTGATGATACCGTGTGCACTGGGGTCCAGTTGCTGCCCGGTTCATGCCTGGCAGAGGTACAGGAGAGTGACAGCCGTTGGTCCCTGCGACTCTGCCTTCCTACAGCTGGATGGTACACCACTATTAGGCTTGACGCTCTTGCAAGGTATTCGCCTATGCCTTGTATCATCAGGGCACCCAAACCCTAACTCAATACCACTACATAGTGTGCGTAGAGGAGGGGCCCAAGCCAGTATGGAAGGAGGTGCTTCCTCGAAGGTGGTAAGGGAGGTAGGTCGTTGGAGATCGGACACGCTGTTCAAATACATGAGCAGTGCAGCTATCTCAGAAGCACCTCAGACACTCTCAACCTTATTTGGCTTAGTGTCTGAGTTGCTTCTTAATTTTGGGTGATCTTAAACATGTAGTTACCCATATTAGTGTGGTTTCGTCTGGTGACAAAATAAATAATAAGAAAAATATTTCTGCCTATAATAAATGTTAGATTATTAAATTTTAAAAGAAACTGCAAGGGGCAGGGTCCCCCTAGAGCAATTGATGTAAAGTTAATGCCTAACCCTACTGTGGTAAAATATACCAAAAAGTTTAACAACGTACAAAATGATTAGCATTTATTAGGAAAAGGGAGTTTACCCAACCAAAACTGAAATAAGTCAAACATATCTGCCTCTAAAAAATATTAAAGAAAAATATGTATGTGTTGCCTGAATGTAACTGTAATATATAATAAAAACTATAATTGTGTAAGAAATATAGTGTCAGAGAGAAAAAGGTTTACTGATACCGAATACTGTTTTGTCATTGAAAACCGTTTAATTGTGTTACCAAATGCAAATCAGCTCAAAATGCATATTGTGAAAATAAAAGTTGTTGGTACACTATTTCCGTCTCCATCGTCATGAATTACGAGGATCTATACATAGGAGTCGTGGCAGAAGATAGCGAGAAGCATTCAAGTCTATGGTTTCAAATATTAAAAGTGTGTAATGAAGATGTCAAATTTAAATTAGACACTGTCTCCGAAGCGAACATTTTACCAGAGCAAATCTACATGAAGCTACCCAACATGGAGGTACAAAGACCGATGTGCCGGCTGGTGACCTACTCAGGGGAGCACATTCAGCCGTGATGAGAAGTGAACATTAATATACAAGGGAAATTAAGCCCCTTCATTTCCAAGTGATAGACAATGGATGCACAATTCTGGTTAAAGATGCCTGTGTCGACCTCAAACTGATAACCTGTATTCAAGCGATTGTTAAGGGCCAGACTCAAGCATCAGAGGAGCAAGCAAAACATCTGGTAAATAAAGGTGCTAACATTTTTAACGGTTTAGGATGTATAAAAGTAAATGCGACCATACACTTGAGCCGTGTTTACACGGGCAATTGTGAAGCGAATTAGGCAAATCGATTTATATGAAGCGAAGTAGTGGCGCGTTTACACGAGCCAGTTTGAAAGTCTGTCGGCGACCGGGAACCAGCAGCCTTAGTGGTGCGCCTGTAGCCGGCGAGCACTGCTATTTGTTTAGTTTACACTCATCGATTCGACGCCCATGTAGCTGCTACGTTAATATCGCTTGGAATTTAAAGTTAATTTAATTAAATTTCATTATTTGAGTATGTAATTCTGTTAAATATGATCGCATTCAATAGATTTCGGCCTAATCGGTCCCTAACACTGCCGGGCACCAGCGATTAGTTACAACTGAGCCTGAAGCCGGCGAGCACCGCTATTTTACACTATCGCCACCCGGGAACAAGCTCAATCGATTCATATAAACTACCTCGTGACATGGTTTATTTGAAGCGAACTATATGAGGCGAATCAGCCCTAATCCGCCTCAGCGGAGCGTTTACATGGCGAATGTGAGGCGAACTAGGCAAGGCGCATTATATGAGCCGTTTTAACTCACCCGTGTAAACACGGCTATTGATGATAGTGTTCCACTAGTTATTGAGACCACCCCATCCCCCGCCGCACGGATTCCACACGCCATTACTGATGCCGTGTGAAATGAGCTGGATCGAATGTCACAAAATGGTGTCATAGTCAAACAAATAGAACCTAGACCTTGGATCAATTCCATTACCATTGTAAGAAAGCCTAACATAATCAGAATTTGCCTTGACCCCACTAAATTGAACAAGGCAATCTTAGGAGGATCCTACCCCACCAGAACAGTAGAACAAGTTCTAGCTAAAACCAATGGGGCCAAATATTTTTCTGTATTGGACACACACAGTGGATATTGACAGGTAGAATTGGACCAACCCAGTTCCTTATTATGCACATTTAATACACCTTGGGGGCGCTACGAGATAAAATTTCACGATGCCCAACTTGCCAGTCACTACGTAATCGACCCAATACTGAACCACTCATTAATCATGACATTCCGGACATCCCATTTTACAAAGTCAGTGTAGATATATTTCACCTCGATAATGAAAATTAAATGTTATTAGTTGATTACTACTCCAAATACCCAGAGGTGATACAGATACAAAACACTACAAGCAATACAATTATAGATAACATTAAACACAAATTTGCACGCCACGGAATACCAAACATCATAGTCTTAGATAATGGACCACAGTTTACGAGTGACGAATATAGAAAATTTGCTACAAAATACGGGTTTACACGAATATACTCCAGTCCACTATACCCCCGGAGCAACGGACAAGCAGAGAGATGCATACAAACTGTCAAGTCATTACTAAATAAAATCAGGAGCTGAAAACACTGATTTTGACCTTGCTTTATTAGCATACAGAAACACAAAAATACATGAATCAGGTGCATCACCTGTGCAACTCTTAATGAGTAGAAATTGCGGTCCACTATTCCAACTGTACCTAAATATTTAAGATCAACAATTATCTAATGAGCGGTGAGAACATAACATACCTAAATCACAAACGGCAATGGGTAAAAGGCACAATCACTAACGCAAACATGTATCATGGACGTGATTACAACAACAAAATAATACGAAGAAACAGAACACTCATCATACAAACACATACACCAAATAGACTAACAAGCACAACACAGACAATAACTCTTTTAGCCAAGCCGTCTTGTATTAAGCAAAACTAATGTACCAACCAACCCGTGAGTCAAGCAAAACACATATATTTTCTATAAAAGGGAGATGTAGTGTATGCTCATATAAGGTAAGGAACTGGACCTGAGGAAACCATGTCATCTGACTAGGTGACGTGAAGTGGCTAGGCCGAATAAAGACTTCACTTGCCATACTGAGCTCACAGCAGTCACTACCTCTCATTTCATATCACTACATCACTACACCGGCTATAGTGACTAATACAATGCCCAATTAAACGATTAGCTGTAATTGTTGCTCTCCACCGACACCCACATTCTCACACAGAAACACCCACCCACACCCACACCCACACACCAACACGCGCGCGCATTCATTCGTCAGCGAGGACCGACTTACCAACAGTTGAAGCAGCATAATCCGATAAAAGCATCGAATTTTCGTCGGTTGGTTGTTGGCGTTTTGCGTCCTGGCAACATCTAAGGTCAAATCAGACCGGGTACCGACTTGTGACAGTGCACACTCATGGTGACTTTATAGTGCTGTCTCACTGGGTGACCAGACTGCCAGCACCATGACCTGATATCCCACTCAGTCGCATTATCCTGATACCGAGCCAACCAGCCAACCAACATGCCGAGTGCCTGGCTAGGAAGCGACAAGTATCAATTTCATTTCAAACCAATGACTTAACAATTGATAGTTGTCGCTTCCTAGCCAGGCACTCAGCATTATTAGGATAGGGCAAGGATTGTTTAGCTCAGTGTCAGGATAATGTAACTGAGTGGGCTATCTGGTCGTTGTGCTGGTGGTCTGGTATCCCAGTGGGGTAGCACTATAAAGTCGCCATGAGTGTCCACTGTCACAAGCCGGTACCTGTCCTGATATGACCTTAGATGTTGCCAGGACGTAAAACTCCAACAAACAACCAACAATCACAGTAAATATACGCTCTACCAATCGGCCACCCTGCCCGGTTTCCACACAAAAATGAAGTAATATTACTAGGATACCATGCCATCGACACCCTGGCACTGACATATTATCCTACCGAGTCCTTGTCCTATCCAGAAGTGCCTGTCACACCTTACCGGATTGAGTACCGGACACAACCGGTCAAAGAATTTTCTAGTCCGGTGGTTTTGGTATCAAAATGTACTGAAATGTGTCGAAATGTTGCGCTTTCGGCTCAAAGGCGGCCGGACGAAACGGACACTAAACGGACAAGGAACGTACATTAACGAATAGCCAACGGATGAGAACCGGATGAGACTGGATAACAACCGAATGTCTAATGGAGGGATCATACATCAACCGGACACATACCGGACTGATCACAGATGCGTCGAAAACATATAAAAAACCGACGGACCTAATTCCCGAAACAGCATCAACGGACTCTGCAGGAAGCAAACCGGAGTCTTAACGGATGGGTAGCGGACACGAACCAGACAAAATGGACTAAACGGACTTAAAACAGACACCAACCATATAAGTCAGTCCGGCGGTATCCGGTACTAGTTTTGTGCATGTTCAAAACTTGCCACCGTACACACCAGACACCACCGGACACCACAGGACAGATAACGGACACGCCGGATGCATGCCATATATAAACCGTACATTGCCATAGTTCACCGGACAGTGTCCGTTTTCTATCCGGTACCCCAATCCAGTAAGGTGTGACTGAGCCTTAAGGCAAGGCCACGACAAGTATAAATTTGGTAAGTCTTCGGTTTGACTCGGCTGGGAATCGAACCCACGGCCACCCACCTGGGAACCAGCCGTCCTACTCGACTGTTTTCCCGTCAAGCTGGCCAACTTCATCCGCACAATCTCTTCAATGTCAGGAAAGGCTTAACGGACCATTGATCTTACTGGCCACTGGCCTCAGATTAATAGCCCCGATGCACATTTTCAGAAATAAAAATAGACATGTTGAGATGTGTCCCAAAGACAACAGATTTTGTTTCAAATATTAAAATGTGTGCTTAAAAAAACGCACCAAGTTGTGTTTAAAATATTAAATGCAAACTGCTCACCAAAGTCCAACCCTGTTAAAAAATTTTAAAAAAAATGTTGATACAGTATAACCCCGTTAAACAAGACTTGAAAGGACCCTAGAAATTTGTTTGGATTAACTGATCATTGGTTTAACCAAGCTTTGGCTTCGACTTTGACTTTGATTAAGCATGTATTGCACATGTAATATACAATGTATGTGGACACTTTGATTATTGTTTTTTTTTTATGTATATACAGTATAACCCTGTTAAAGCAAGCTCGGTTAAACCAAACGATCGGTTAATCCAAACTTTTTCGGCGGCCCGGCAAAATACTACGATTTATCATACAACAAGGTTGGTGGGGGTCTCAGATGACCTTATAACCACATGAAAGTTTGGTTTAACCATACTGGAGTGGCCTGGGATCGACAATTTTGTTTGGATTAACCGATAATTTGGATTAACCGACTTTGGTTTAACCAACTTTTCATCAAACTGATGTTAGTTTGGTGGGGGGGAGGGGGGGGGGAGAGAATAGACCTTTTCTACGGAGATTGCACAGTAAATTGCCACCTACATTAATTCTTCCTACTGACATCAGGGGACCATGGGTGAGATTGGTGGTGGAAATCTATTATAAGACCTCTTCCACTGAGGATACTGAACATTGAGCTTCTACCCACAATATTAGTTCTTCAGTGGTGGAAATCCTCTATTAAGACATTTTCTATAGAACATACTGCACACTGAGCTTCTACTCACAATCAAGGATGATAGTGGTTTCAGGCAACAACAAAAAGCGGAAATCAAGCCAAGATTATTATCCCGACGGCAAATTCCCGTTTATACCTTTATAAAAAATGTCCCCCAGACTGTGAAAAAAAAACCTGAAATCCGCTTAAAAACGGGAAAATATCATCCATCACAAAATTGGTTCTTCTCCTGAAGTCATAGGACGGATGGGTTGTGGAAATCCTCTAAAATACCCCTTTCACAGAGAATGCTGCGCACTGAGCTGCCACCCACAACAGTGGGTCTCCGCCCAAGGTCAGATGGTGGGTTGATGGTGGGAATCATCTATAATACCCTTTCCACAGAGTATACTGCATACTGAGCTGCTACAACATTAGTCCTTCCAGTAAGAATCCAGAGGCTGTGTTGGTGGTTGAACTCGTCTATTGTATTAACCGGTGGTTATATTGTATTAACCCTTTGAACTTCTCAGAGACCTATATACACCTTAGACAAGAGCTGGGGAAAACCTAGATACAAGATTCACCCCGTACTGCTGCAGTAGGGGTGCAAACCAACCCTATGTAAAAGCTGTCGAAAAAACGGGTCAATGAATTGAGAGCCTAATTTCACAATCTAAGAAGCAACATTTATTCTTTACATATATATTATTGTCGTGGGGGTGATGAAAATGGGAAATACTGCGCCTAGAGCGGGACTCGAACCCACATCTCTTTGCATTCCGGGCCAGTGTGCTAACCATTACACCACCTAGGCTCCCTGATATCAATACACTCCCCACGCCTACCTGTCTATGTGGTTACTTGCCTGAGAGGTCAGTGCAGACCACTACACTCGTCCCCCTGGAATTGTAAGTCTTGTAATGCTTACAATTACATACATACAGGCAATGCACTAACACATACATACACAGGGTAGGTTCAACAACCATACAGCGCAAAGCTTGTACAGGATCCTGATCACGGCAACCAGTGTCGTGGGGGTGATGAAAATGGGAAATACTGCGCCTAGAGCGGGACTCGAACCCACATCTCTTTGCATTCCAGGCCAGTGTGCTAACCATTACACCACCTAGGCTCCCTGATATCAACACACTCCCCACACCTACCTGTCTATGTGGTTACTTGCCTGAGAGGTCAGTGCAGACCACTACACTCGTCCCCCTGGAATTGTAAGTCTTGTAATGCTTACAATTACATACATACAGGCAATGCACTAACACATACATACACAGGGTAGGTTCAACAACCATACAGCGCAAAGCTTATACAGGATCCTGATCACGGCAACCAGTGTTGTGGGGGTGATGAAAATGGGAAATACTGCGCCTAGAGCGGGACTCGAACCCACATCTCTTTGCATTCCAGGCCAGTGTGCTAACCATTACACCACCTAGGCTCCCTGATATCAACACACTCCCCACACCTACCTGTCTATGCGGTTACTTGCCTGAGAGGTCAGTGCAGACCACTACACTCGTCCCCTGGAATTGTAAGTCTTGTAATGCTTACAATTACATACATACAGGCAATGCACTAACACATCATACACAGGGTAGGTTCAACAACCATACAGCGCAAAGCTTGTACAGGATCCTGGTCACGGCAACCAATGTCATGGGGGTGATGAAAATGGGAAATACTGCGCCTAGAGCGGGACTCGAACCCACATCTCTTTGCACTCCGGGCCAGTGTGCTAACCATTACACCACCTAGGCTCCCTGATATCAACACACTCCCCACGCCTACCTGTCTATGTGGTTACTTGCCTGAGAGGTCAGTGCAGACCACTACACTCGTCCCCCTGGAATTGTAAGTCTTGTAATGCTTACAATTACATACAAACAGGCAATGCACTAACACATACATACACAGGGTAGGTTCAACAACCATACAGCGGTAAGCTTGTACAGGATCCTGATCACGGCAACCAGTGTCGTGGGGGTGATGAAAATGGGAAATATTGCGCCTAGAGCGGGACTCGAACCCACATCTCTTTGCATTCCGGGCCAGTGTGCTAACCATTACACCACCTAGGCTCCCTGATATCAATACACTCCCCATGCCTACCTGTCTATGTGGTTACTTGCCTGAGAGGTCAGTGCAGACTACTACATTATTGATAGCCCGGTACCTTTGAGTTGAAAAATATAATATAATAGCTAGTTTAATAAGATTTAAAAGTGAAATCGACGGCGTTCTGCGGCCGCCATCTTGTCTTTTTGCATTCTCTCCCATTTCACCAAATCTGTGCCAATATAAGTAGCCATTTGATACTGGAGCCACAGTTTCTAGTTCAGGTTCCATACTAAACCTATTTTCGCCCGTATTTACACTACGTTGTCCTTCACCCGTGTACTACAAGTACTGGGTGAATCTTTTATCTAGGGAAAACCATGTAGCTTTCACTAGTCAGTCTTTAGTGGTGAGACAAGAAAGTAGTCGAGGAGTCATAGTCTTTGGTTAGAGGAAACATGTACACTCAACTGGTCATATCAAATTTACAGTTTTTACACTTGGAAAATATCAGGTGTTTTTATGTGTGTTTAAATAAAATAATAGAGAATGGTACTATTTTAATCAAATTTACTCTCTTGTAAATGATATATTTCCTAGATAAGCAACACCACACGGACAAAAATAATATGTGCAAAGTAATGTTTCACCTCCCACTTTGTACTCAGGGATAACAGTGGTTTCCGGGAAAAAAAGCGGAAATGTTGAGATTGTGCCATAGGTTTAGCATTGTCAGGGAATCGCGGAAAATTTCCGGAAATAGGGTTTCATATATACTGGTTTACGCTGATAGTGCTGCACCATTTTAAGCATGTATTAGTAGTATACGCTGATAATGCTGCGCCGTTTGGAGCATTTATTAGTAGTACACGGTGATAGTGTGCGGCGTCTGCACCACATAGTAGTATACGCTGACGGTGTTGCAGGATTGAAAACATCCCGGAAATCCGTGGAATCGCGGAGATCTTTCATCCCTGTGTACTACTTTTGTTGTTGCTCAACATATTTATTTATCATCGTCTAAGGTTTTGGAAACAGAATTAGGCCGGTCCCAATGCTCTACTAAAGCGCAAGTCACACCTACCCAGATGAGCCCCAGATTGTTAGCCCGACCAGCCCCAGACTGTCCTGGCCTTGCTGTCACACCTAGCCAGACGAGCCACGGTCTAGCCTCGGACCAGAGGCCGGATCACCCCAGACTGAGCCAGACCACCCCTGGATTACCCGGTTTATCCATGGAGTAGTCACGGATCAGTCCCGGACAACCCTGGACAACCCTGGATCGACCCCGGACAACCCCAGATCGACACCGGACAACCCCGGATCGACCCCTGACCACCCACGGACTCCCTGGTTTTTCCACGGAATATCCCCGGACTGGGTCGGAGAGCCCCGGACAACCCCGGACGAGAGACGGACGAGCTCTGGACAGCCCGGACGATCCCCGGTTCACCACGGACTGTCTGGACCACTCCCGGATAGCCTGGAGTATAAAAGACGGCGCCGCGCTGGAGGGCTCATTTCCAAATCCAGCAGCGCCAAGGACACATCACATCATGACCAAACCAATGGGGAAGGGAGTAGCATCGAAGAGGGTTGCGTAGAAGGAGCCCACTCCGCACAAGGTGGCCACCAAAATACGGAGAAGACCACCACCGTCACCCTCAACTTTGGGGTTGTCATCAGATGAGGAATCTGCCTGAGATATGTCACTGCCTCCCTGTGCTGTGACGGCGCCTCCACCAGCCCAGTTGTGACAAGGGAAGATGGCAGTGAAGCGCAAGAAGATGGACACTCTAGCTCTGAAAGGTGAGCAGCACATGGAGATGTCGGAGTGGTTATGCTTAAATGACTACATTTATATCAAAGGACGGAGACCACCTTAAAGAGGCCTGCCTGGGAGGAGAAGGCGAAGGAGATGGGGTTGGACAACTCTAAACCGCTCATCACCTGGTACGAGTCTATATGGATCAAGGTGGGAAAACTGAGCGATGTCAAGTCTGGTGCCGCAGCGAGGGAGTTGTCTGATCGGGAGATCTACATCAAGGAGCATTTCGGCTTCTTGAGGAGTCACATCGTGCGGCAGCCGTCCAGATCAGGTGTCACTCTGCACTCCCGGTTGCAACCCGTGCCGCCGGCTTCGACAGCAACAATAACCACAGCAACAGCTACAACCACAGCTTCGACTTCCGGTGCAGTCACTCTCACCCTACTACCTACTTGCGGTGATGACGATGACGACAATTTGACGCCAGCTGACCAGGCACCACCACCGGCAACTCAACCAGCAACTCAACGAGCAACTCCTCGGCCGGCAATCAAGGGGATGACGAACCCACGTACACCAAATACAGACATTGAACAATTGCTGTCGAACCTGCAGGACCAGCAGGAGGAGGCTGGAATAATGCAGGGCCAGATAAGCGGCATGATACACCTGTTGAAAGTGTAGTCGTCGATACTGTGGGGATCATGGCTGGCAACACTATCGACACAACTGTTGCTGGCTTCTTTCTCATGGTTGTTAGGAGGCACTGGTAGCGGCGAGCTAGAATCTCAAATGCATTTTCGACGATTCGGCAGGCCCTGGACAGTTGGTAGTTGAAGATTCTTTCCGGAATTTTTAGGTGACGCTTGAAGAACGGTTTCATCAACCACATTCTCAGGTTGAACGCATCATCAGCAACTATGAAGTATGGCATATTCCGCTTATCATGTGGTAGTGGTTGTGCAGTGGAATACCAAGTCGTTTGTCTTCTATGTACTGCTTCAGCTCTGAACGGTTGAAGACCTGAGCGTCTCCTGCAGAGCCATTGCTCCCAACGTCGACTCAGGAGAATTTATAGTCACCATCCACTAGAGCCATCAATATGATAGAGTGGAATCCCTTGTAGTTGTAGTACTCAGATCCTCCATGGGCTGGGCATTGGATCAGGATATTGTAGTGGTCTGCACTGACCTCTCAGGCAAGTAACCACATAGACAGGTAGGCGTGGGGAGCATGTTGATATCAGGGAGCCTAGGTGGTGTAATGTTTAGCACACTGGCCCGGAATGCAAAGAGATGTGGGTTCGAGTCCCGCTCTAGGCACAGTATTTCCCATTTTCATCACCCCCATGACACTGGTTGCCGTGATCATGATCCTGTACAAGCTTTGCGCTGTATGGTTGTTGAACCTACCCTGTGTATGTATGTGTTAGTGCATTGCCTGTATGTATGTAATTATAAGCATTACAAGACTTACAATTCCAGGGGGACGAGTGTAGTGGTCTGCACTGACCTCTCAGGCAAGTAACCACATAGACAGGTAGGCGTGGGGAGCGTGTTGATATCAGGGAGCCTAGGTGGTGTAATGTTTAGCACACTGGCCCGGAATGCAAAGAGATGTGGGTTCGAGTCCCGCTCTAGGCACAGTATTTCCCATTTTCATCACCCCCATGACAATATGTTTCCCATCAAGGGCTCCTAGGCAATGCTGAAACTGCCATCTTGTTGAGAACTGCTCAGCAATACCTCTCCATTGCGGTTCTATAGTTAGAGCCTGGATGACCTCTTCAGCATACTCTGCAATTATAGCTTCACATACATCACAAACGGCGAGTGAGATGGTGTTGTGAGGAACTCGGAAACATGAGTACATGAGTGAATGATAGCTGTCACCAGAGGCTAGGTATCGCAGCGTGAATGACAGTTTCAATCCAGGTGTTAACGCCTTTCTGTAGAAAGTGTTCTGCTTCGTGATTCTGGGAAGGATGCGATGGAGAACCTCCTCAAACATAACCGGATCCATGCGGAGAAAGTTTCTGTAGGCACGAACATCTTCAATACATATCTCTTGCATTAGACTTATGAACTGGCCAAATTGAATTCTTCTCTCCAACCATGGACGCACCCACACTTCTTCTGTCTTCTCTTAAGTCTTCTGTGGATCTGCAGAACTTGGAGCATAATCATGTTGTCAACATTCTGTCGTTGATGTAGCTGTAATTGCCAGTTCAGCAGCTGTAGTTGCTGCCTCCGCTGCCGGATGCATGCCTCCATGATGTGAACCCATTCAGAGTCAAGCTGCAAGTGATGAATGAAGTGGACTTGCTCCTGCTATATATAAAATATATATACAAAAACGGGGCTCATCCTGGAGTGACTCATGGTAAACCGGGCTATCCGTGGCCATCCATGGTGATCCGTGGTCATCCGGCTTGTGCGGGTCTTATCCGGGCAGTCTGGGAGTGGTCCGTGGCTCTGTCGGGGCTAGTCCGGGGCTGGTCCGGGTTAAACCATGGCTAAAACGTGGCTCATCTGGTTTCAAAAACACCTGGACTGCCCTGGATGGGCCACAGACTACCCCCGGACAACTCCCGGACTACCTGGATGAGTCACAGATTACACCCGGATGATACCAGATCGAACCCGGATTGCAATATTCCCCGGATCTCCCCAGACGTTTTAAACATTTTAAAACACCCAGGGCCGACCCCAGATGAGGCCGGACCAGCCACGGATTACCAAGGATCACCAAGGGCCAGCCACGGATTGCCACAAACCACGACGGATCACAGGTCAGGGCTCGTCCGGCCCCTGATCCGGGTAGGTGTGACCTCGGCTTAACCTTTAGTAAACCTCATCACCCCTTTGTGGGACCGATTCACTAAAGGTTCACTGGTGGGGTTCTTCAGAATTAGCGTTGTTGGGTGTACATACAAAAATAACATTCCAGGTGATTTACGGTTCTCCATTCAATTAAAGTTGCATACTGCAATGGTTTTTTCAATTTCTGCAATATTTAGTTTGTTCTAAGGATAAATATGTTAGATTGATCATTAAAATGTACTTTACTTCATTTTGAAGTAACTTTTCTTGAGATATTTTAAATGAAAGTTTATTTTGGCGTGGTTATACATCAAAATAATGGACATCACAGCGACATGTTCAATTAAATTGACTTAGTATTCTCTTCTATGCAGCAATAAATGTTTCACAAGTGCACCAGTATCTAAGTTGAATACAGTAACACCTCTCTACACCGACCCCTCCACAGATCAACCACTCCCCTAAATCGATCGCTTTATTTGGGTCCCCAAATTACCATTGTAAGGATATTCTAACTCTCTAAACCGACCACCTCCCTAAATGGACCACTTAGAGTCGGTCCCACGGTCCGTCGATTGAGAGAGGTTTTACTGTATTTAGAATAGTTTTTAACCAGTAAATTCTGAATTTAACCTGTCTTATTACAGTTACATAGTCTGATGGTTTAGAGTTTCTGCCATATTTTGAAATTGATATAATGATTAAATGTAGGTCAGTGAGTTTCGAAAATTTGAGGAGTTCATCAAACTGTGCAGTGTTGGTAGAACATGGGATCGTGGGTTCGAACCCTGGTCGAGTCAAACCAATGGCTTCCTAGCCAGGCGCTCGGCATTGTTAGGATAGTGTAAGGACTGGTTGGCTCAGTGTCAGGATAATGTGACTGAGTGGGATATCAGGTCATGGTGCTGGTGGCCTGGTCTTCCAGTGGGGCAGCACTATAAAGTCACCATGAGTGCGCACTGTCACAAGTCGTTACCCGTCCTGATATGACCTTAGATGTTGCTAGGATGTAAAACAACAACAAACAAACAAATCAGACTGCAGGTTTGACTGCATGCAGACTGAGAAGTATAGGCTTTTGTTGTTTGTATAGGGTCTTACATTCTAGCAACATCTAAGGTTACATCAAGACAGGTGCCGACACGTGCACTCATGCCGACTTCATAGTGCTTCCCCTCTGGGATATTGCACTGCTGACACCATGGCGTGGCATTCCACTCAGTCACATTATCCCGACAATGAACAAACCAGTTCTTGTCTTGTCCTATTAATTCCGAGCGTCAAGTATAGGTAGCGGCAAGTATCAATTTTCTAAGTAAGTCATTGGTTTGATTTATTCGGGGTTTGAACCCATGACCTGCAGCACGGGAAGTCAGCCAGCCACATAGCCACCAGGGGGGCTTGCCAGCCAGCCAGGCAGCCAGCCAACCAGCCAGCCAACCAACCAATCAGCTAGCCAATCACCCACCCACCCACCCAACCCTCTTACCGATTCGACCACGGCGTCCGGTCGATTACCGGCATATGTTGTGATTATATTACAAAGGGCCGATTGTAACATCGATCAATGCCCTATTACATCATGTTGCATCGCCGCGAAATAATCCGGCCATTCCGAGATCTTTAATTTTCGCGAACACAGAGGGCCTACACACACACATATATAACCCTTAAATATTTCTGCTTCTTTTTACACGGATTAAAAAATAAACCGGTATAAATTTAAAATCGAGATACTTCACTCGACGTGGATTTAATTGTGTAGTTTGTTTAATTATTACATTTTAGTTTATTTCGTAAACGGAGGAAGACGGGGAGATAGTTGAGCTGGGCGGGGAAAAACAGTCCTTTTACGGCCCTGTGTTATAAGAGGGGTTGCAGGGGAGGAGGCCCTTGAAGCACGGGGCGGTGGCAGTGACGGATGTATTAATCACCGGACCGGGCGGAGGTGGGGTCGCCGAAACAGCCTGATGAAACTGTGCTATTGTCAGCCACCAGCAAAAACTCCCACCGCCGGATATACTAGTCAAACTCCTCCTGCTATCTTCTACTACCAGTGCTGCTGCTACTACTACTACTGCTGCTACTACTAATACTACAGCGGATATACTAGTCAAACTCCTCCTGCTATCTTCTACTACTACTAGTACTAGTGCTGCTGCTACTACTAATACTACTACTGCTGCTACAACTACTAATACTACAGCGGATATACTAGTCAAACTCCTATCTTCTACTACAAGTGCTGCTGCTACTACTAATACTACTACTACTGCTCTACTACTAATACTACAGCGGATATACTAGTCAAACTCCTATCTTCTACTACTAGTGCTGCTACTACTAATACTACTACTACTGCTGCTCTACTACTAATACTACAGCGGATATACTAGTCAAACTCCTATCTTCTACTACTAGTGCTGCTGCTACTACTAATACTATTACTACTGCTGCTCTACTACTAATACTACAGCGGATATACTGGTCAAATCCTATCTTCTACTACTAGTGCTGCTGCTACTACTAATACTATTACTACTACTGCTACTACTACTAATACTACAGCGGATATACTAGTCAAACTCCTACTCCTATCTTCTACCACTAGTGCTGCTGCTACTACAAATACTACTACTACTGCTGCTACTACTAATACTACTACTGCTGCTACAACTACTAATACTACAGCGGATATACTGGTCAAACTCCCATCTTCTACTACAAGTGCTGCTGCTACTCCTACTACTACTACTACTGCTACTACTACTGCTACTGCTACTACTGCTACTACTGTGGATATACTAGTCAAACTCCTATCTTCTACTACTAGTGCTGCGACTACTGCTACTACTACTGTGGGTATACTGGTCAAACTCCTATCTTCTACAACTAGTGCTGCTACTACTACTGTGGATATACTAGTCAAACTCCTATCTTCTACTACTAGTGCTGCGACTACTGCTACTACTACTGCGGGTATACCAGTCAAACTCCTATCTTCTACAACTAGTGCTGCTACTACTACTGCTGGTACTACTACTGTTACTACTACTACTAATACTACTGTGGATATACTGGTCAAACTCCTTATCTTCTACTACTAGTGTTGCTGCTACTACTTCTGCTACTACTGCTACTACTACTGCGGGTATACCAGTCAAACTCCTATCTGATACAACTAGTGGTGCTACTTCTACTACTGCTGCTACTACTACTGCTTCTACTACTACTATTAGTATTACTGCGGATATACTAGTCAAACTCCTACTCCTATCTTCTACGACTAGTGCTGCTTTCACGACTTCTATGGCTACTACTACTGCTACTACTAGTGCTGCTGGTACTACTACTACAACTATTTTTGCTACTACTACAGCTTCCACTGCAACCATTTGTACTAGTAGTTCTGCTACCACCACTGTCGTTACTAATACAACTTCTATCTACTACTAGTGCTACTGCTACTTACTACTACTACTACTACTAGTGGGGATACTATGGCTGCTCCTATGGATATATATACTAGTCAAACTCCTATCTTCTACTACTAGTGCTGCTACTACTGCTACATAAACTACTTTTGTTGCTGCTGCTACTGCCACCATCACTACTAGTAGTAGCCTACTGCTACTATCACAGTCATTACTAATACAACTTCTATCTGCTACTACTAGTTCTGCTGCTACTACTAGTCCTATTGTGGATACTACTACAGCGGATATGCACTAGCCAAACTCCCCCTCCTATCTTCTATGACTATTGCTGCTGCTATTGCTACTACTATTGTTGCTGCTACCACTGCTGTTACTGCGACCATTCGTACTGCTACTACCACGGCCATTACTAGTACAACTTCCCTCTGTTACTACTAGTGTTGCTACTGCTACTCATACTGCTGCTACTACCATTATTGCTGCTACCACTGTTGTTACTGCCACCATTTGATGTGCTACTACCAAGGCCATTACTGATACAACTTCTATCTGCTACTACTAGTGCTGCTGCTACCGCTACTACTGCAGATACTACTATTACTACTACTACGTATATACTAGTAAAAAACCTCCTTCTATCTGCTATTACTAGTGCTGCTACTCTACTAGTAACACTCTTCCTTCTATCTGCTACTATGAGCACTGCTACTAACACTACTACAGATATACTAGTCAAACTGCTATTACCAGTCAAACCCCTCTCTACTACTACCGGTGCTGCTGCTAGTACTACTACTACTACCACTCCTTCTATTACTGCCACCATTAAAACTGGCAGTGCTACTAATATCACCGCCATTTCTGTCAAACTCATCCTCCCATCTGTTACTACTACTATTACTGTCATTACTACTACTAGTGCTACTGTTACTACTACAACTGCCATCCTTTATCAAACTGCTCTTCCAAACACCTCCTACTAGTGCTTCTGCTTCTCCTACTACTACTGTTACCATAACTGCTACTATCACTGTCATTACTGCTCAAACTACTCATCCTACCAGCTGCTGCTACTAGTACTGCTACTACTACAGCTATCATTAGTACTGGTGTTGCTATTACAACTACTGCTGCCACCATTGCTGCTATTACCACTACTGGTATTCCAAGTTAAACTACTCCTGATATCTGCTGCCATGACTACAACTTCTCCTATTTATACTGCCATTACTGGTACTAGTGTTGCTGTTACTCCTACTGTTACTACTACAGCCACATGTGTTGCTCCTGCTACTACTACTGCCACTATTGTTGCTACCACTGCCACGGGAACAAGTGTTGCTGCCACTACTGCAATTGTTGCTAATTGTGTTGCTACTTCTGCCACGACTACTGTTACTACTACTGCTACAACAATTACTGCTTCTAGTTTGGATAATTCCACCACTACCATTACCGATAGTACTATGACTGACTAATGCTGCCATTATTACTGCTGTCATTACTACTACTGTGATTCCTCCTAGTTATGATAAGGCTGATGTCATTACTGCGATTACTGTGAGTAATTTTGCTGCTACGACCACCACTACAACCATCTGCTCTACCATTATTGCAACTACAATCACTATTCTAGCCCAGCTTTAGTTAACTGGAAGGTGCATGTATTAAATTTAAAGCACTTATATATAAACTATTTCTAAGAGTATCAGGTGCATCAGCATAAGGTACATCAATACTAGGTGTATCAATACCAGGTAGAGTAGTACCAGGTTCGTCAGTACCAGGTGCATCAGGATCAGATATAACAGTATCAGGCGTGGCAGTACCAGGTGTACCACGATCACATGCCTTAATACCAAATGCCTCAGTACCAGATGAATTTGAATCAAGTGCATCAGTACCAGGTGCTTCAATACCAGGTTAATCAATACCAGGTGTCTCAGTACCAGGCGTCTCAGTACCAGCTTCAGTACCAGATACAGCAGAATCAGGTGCATCAAGATCAGATGAAGCAAAATCAAGTGAACCAGGACCAGGTGTTACAGTACCAGATGTAGCAGTATCAGGTGATTCAGTACTAGAGCATCATGACCGCAAGTGGATGAGGAGGTGCTTGAAGTGTTAATTAACCAGGAGAAATGTCAGCTGGACAACTGAGTAAAGTTTCTATGGTGAGCCGGCGAGAGGTAAAACTAAAAGCCCACCGTGGTGTTAGTATTTGCTGGTTACTGGTTTACGGCTCATACCCACACACACCCACCCACAACTCACACCCACCCACCAACTCGCACACACATATATCTATATGAGGATGACGTCCTGTGTGCCCCTGGCCTCCTTCTGAACTGAATCACAGCGAAGGAGCACCAACATATTGCCACGATGATGCTGGTTGCCATGGTGTCCAGTCACGTGATTAGGTGCTACACTGGTGAATGGATGCATGGTGTCACTGGCAGGCCCAGCAGCGGATGTGATGGAGATGCAATGGATGTACCACATCTTCAAGTAGGAGGTTCGTGAATGGACTTTGGTTAACCACCTGTATTTGGATTTGTAATTTTATTGTCTTCAGTGATTGGTGCTGCATTTTCAATAGGAGGTTCATGAGTGGACTTTGGCTAATATACACCCTATTTGGATTTGCAATTATATAGATGGGATCTTCAGTGATCGGATCTCTGTGCATTATTCCATCCGTAAAGCAGAGGCTATACAATGTATAAGAAGTGTAATGAGAATGCACTATGGAAATTCACTCGCGAATCTGTACATTGACCTGGTGAATGATTTGATCAGGTCAATAAATTATGGGTGTCACACAGCACCCCAATATAATAATATTTAAAAGTGACAAGCGTCAATCAATGACGTTCCCACAGATTTAAACAATGGACTGGAACTAGCTGAAGAAGACAAGATGCAGCCCACACTTGCCTCAACCCTGGTGTCGGGTGTGGAGACATTCGGTGAAAGGCTCCTGATGAGCCTCGTTTGGGTTCTGGGCTTTTACGACACCCTGTCGAAGCCACTGCGCGCTGTTTTTATTTGCAGTGTCGTCACGATCTGTGTGATCCCCGTGTGTTACTGCTGTGGGAAAACCTGCTCGCCATTTAAGCGTCCCCCGAACGACTCTCTCTACGAGTGCTTCAAGCATTCCATCAGGACTCTATCCTGGAGTGAATGCAAGGTTCCCAAAATTTCAAACCCGCTGCCCAAGGTGTTTGAAATCAAGTCCAGCCTGTATGTGTGATGGCTGAAAGGAACTGAGTGAGTGGTATGTGTATATGTGTATTGCCAGTCATATATTACCAGTGGAGTGTCAGGAACTAAACAGGGTTTTTGTCAGAGGGTAAAATTGGTAAAATTCCATACCCTTGAATTTTCTGAGGTTACGGCTCTGTACCCTCAAATTGTTAGGATAATTTTTTCTAAACGTTCTTCAAGGAGCCAGAGACAACAAAGCCTCCAGACCTCCAGGCCCCCCTCCCCTCTACTCTCATTCTGTGCACCCTCAAATTATTGTCTGGTGGAAACCCTGCTACGGTATTTTTGAAAATCAGTGAAGTGTCAGGAACTAAGGTATGTTTGACAATCAGGAAAATCCCCACTCGACAATCCACGACCCTTATTATTTAAGTGGGCAAACAAAACAACTCCACTTGTGTTGCAGATGAGAAATGTCTGAAATACAGCGCCATTTTAGATAGTTTTACAGTTGCACAAGCAGCTACTTTTTGAGTTTCTGCAATATTTCTCATTTTTATTCTGAGATAAATATAGTAGGTTGATCATTATTAGCTACTTTACTTAAGTTCTGAATGACTTTAATTATAAATGGCTGAGTTTAATTGGAGATACTTGATGTGAAAGCATGCACAGTAGATTTTGTGTGCACACCGACATTTTGATACCTGTTTCGGCACGGGAGCGGTAAAGACACTGAATTCCGTTACTACCAGTCTGTTCCTCGGTGTATTCTTGTGGCAACTTAGTTCAGGAGCAATATATTTAGCGCTAGACTGTGAAACTACATCTACCCATGTTTTTGTTTTTAAAGTTACATAATCTGATAGGTTTGAAGTCATGCATAATTTGTATATAAATATAATAGGTTCATAAGTATAATCCGTTTTACATTAGTTTGAAGTAACTTTTACTAAAAAGGTTAACTTTGGAGATATTTGAAATGAAGACATGAACAAATAATGTTGGTGTGGAGATCGAAATTCTGGAGGCATAGGCTTCAGCAGTGACAAGTTCTATTAAATTGACTTAGTACTGTTTCTGTGCAGCAATACATGTGTAATGAATGTATCAGAATCAAATCTAGATAAGTATTTTGGTCTTTAAAAGTTGATGCTTTCATCAGACGGTGTAGCCTTAACTTGCAGCAATACCATGACTTGGTTTATTAAATTAACTTAATAATCCCTCTGTGCAGCACCAAACATTGAACTAGCAAATAAGTGCACCATCAGCTGGATATATAGGATATGTCTGACTATGTCAGTGATTTGGTTTAGAAAATATTATACTTTCATCGGATTATGCAACTTTAAACCTCATGGTACTTAAATATAACACTGGCATGGTATTTTGTGTTCAGTTGTTGACGATTTTTTACCAACTTAGGAAAATTCTAACTAGACATTACTGCATGACATTGTCATTGACAACCAGCTTCCAGTTTTTACTACCGAATTCTGAATTTAACCAGGCTCATTACAGTTGCATTGTCTGGTGGTTTTGAGTTTCTGCCATATTTTGAAATTGATATTAGGTTGATCATTATAGTCTATCTTGCTTCAGTTTGAAGTAACCTTTATTATAAATGGCTAACTTTAATATGAAGTATAACCATGACAAATTAATCTTGCATGTCAAAATGCGGCTACTAGGGCTAGACCTATATAGGCTTCAACACTAGCAGGTTCTAGTAAATTAAAGTAATTTTTGCACCAGTATCTAAGTTGAACATATATAATGAAATATAGGTCAGTATTTTGATTTCGAAAATTTGATTTATTCAGATTAGACAGCTTTAATCTTGGATGAAATCAGAATTCCAGTCCAACTTAAGGGATTCAAATAAGAAGTCTGAGTTCAACAAGAAACATGTTTCGTGATTTAAAATTTCGCTGGCTAGAATCAGGACCAGCCAAGTATAGATGAGATAACAATCCATAGAAAATGGCCCTCCTGGTGAAAGCTAGAAGGACATTAACCTTGTTGAGGTGTGCCAATCAACCTGTTTTTAGGGAGTTTATTTCCAAGCAACATTTTCCATACACCATTTTGTTTCTATCCGCATGCAAACACCTATTTGTATTTTATTTAGTAAGATTTTCCATTATATTAAAAAACACACACCCTACCGAGAAATAAGAAGGCTTTGGATGGCGAAAACTGGTTCAAACTCTATACTTGGCAGTAATTATTTATAGTCTCAGTGAGCCTCAACAACGACAATGTACCTGTTCCTGGGCTCGATGCTCGCCGCTGGGTTAGCAGTTGTGATAGTCATCTCGGCACTTCGATGTATCGGTCGCCACTGCTCCCCGATTAGAGCACCGATAGAGGAGATTACGGGTCCAGCGGATGTTCTTCGGGCATACATGTTTGACAAGCACCTTGAACGCAAGGGAGAGTTTACCTATATGTGCAGTATTGAGCTCACATGACACCACACTTTGGTGACACTGGCGCTGAGGCGACATGGATCTGGCCCCCCAGCCTTCTACATGATCATGATCATGATTCCGGCCTGGTCCCCTTGCCTTCGATGTGATGTGGGATCATAGCCTGGTCCCCTGACATTCTATTCAATGGTTGACACTGGCATACTGCGGCATAGAAACTGCGGATGCATTAACCAGGTCCCCCGGCCTTCCTTCTGTGATGCGTTGTGGAGGCACTAGCCTGGTTCCCGTGCCTACTTCCAAATGTCGCCTGTGATGTGGAGAGGAGCGCCTGAACCTAGTCTGGTTTCTGGTCACTTTTTGCTTATCTACTACAGACAGGAACTCGATCTAATAACTGGAATCCCGTCACTAGGGATTTATTCCTATGTGAATGCAAGGACATGCAAAAAGGAAACCGGGACATGGCCTTACATCAGAGACGCAGTGAAAGGTCTCTGTTGCCGACTCGCGGTCGAGCTGAAGCCATGTTGTGTGCACTCATTTACATAATCTATACTATGAGCTCGGATGGCGCCTTCTATATATTATGATAACTCAGTCTTTAAATATTTCACGTGACATCATGTTCATGGCTAACATCATGCGTTGCATATGATGGAACCCACGCCCATCCGTTGAGTTGTTGTTGATTAAAGGTGCTGTATATATGGATTATCATACCAAATGTATAGCTAGTGATTTTTAGCCGTGTTCACACGGGCAATGTAAATCGATTCGTAGAAATCGGCTTGCCTAGTTCGGGTTACATTTCACGTGTGAACGGATGTCTGAGTCGGATTAGGGCTGAATCGATTCCTGTGATGCGCATACTGTAAACCACCTGTCGAGGTAGTTTACGTGAGTCGATTTCTGTGAATCGATTTATTTTGCCCGTGTGGACGCACTGAGGCGGATTAAGGACGTCACACACATGCGCAGTCGAGACCTTAGTTTGTTGACTTTCCGGTCGATCAAAAGCGCATATTATATAATTTAGTCTATGAAACCGCTAGCTGTGCACAGATATTTTTTTCATGATTTAATTTTAGGGTTTCACTGCCCAGCAGAAGTTTTGACCCTTCCAAACCAATACGATTCAGTCCATACATATCTAGGTCGAACCCACACTCTCTCGTGCCGACGTCGACAAACCCAAACTGGCGCTGGTTAGTCTGGACTTGCTCCTGCGCAGATATCCACTTCCGCCTTCAAGTGCTGCCCGTGTGAATGGGCCGCTAATTCGATTCCTAGTATTCGCCTTGCCTAAATCACTTTACATTTTCCCCGTGTGAACACGGCTATAGACATTCCAACAAATGTATATATATATATATATATATATATATAGCTAGTGTTGTTTGATGGCCCGAGATAGAGACTATAATCCGTGTTCACGGGTAGAGTTAAACTGGTTTAGTTAAGCCAGTTGAACTAATTCACCTCACAAACTGGATTACATGAATTGAACTAGTTGAGTCGACTTAAAGCTAAACCGACTTAACGCCACGTTCACACACGTTTTAAACCGGATTAGTTCAACCGGTTTAGTTAAACCGGTTGACATGCATGTGTGAACGGGGCTTATGAATATGCGTAGCCAATGTGCTTAAATCGCACATAGCAAACGTCAAGTATATATTGTGCTTAATTCCATAGTCCCTATTCTTTTTGCATGTCCCAATTGTATTACGGGTATCAGAAGCCGTGTTTACACGGGGAATTGTGAAACATTCTAGACAAAGCGATTCATATGAAGCGTTTTAGGGCCGCGTTTACACGGACAGAGTTTGAAAGTGTGTCGGCGACCGGGAACCAGCAGCCTTAGGTCCGCCTGTAGCCGGCAAGCACTGCTATTGGTTTACTTTACACTCGTCGATTCGACGCCGATGAAGCTGCTACGTTAATATCGCTTGGAATTTAAGGTTAATTTAATTAAATTTCATTATTTGAGGATGTAATTCTGTTAAATATGATCGCATTTAATAGATTTCGGCCTAATCGGGCCCTAGCACTGCAGGCACCAGCGATTAGTTACTGCTCCCCCTGTAGCCGGCGAGCACTGCTATTGTACACAATCGCCGCCCGGGAACCAGCTGAAACGTTTCCTGTAAAGCACCTCCCGAGGTGGTATACCTGGAACGTTCCAGCTGGACCGTTTCAGCCCTAAAAGGCATCAGCGGCGCGTTTACACGGGCAAATGTAAACCGATCTAGGCAAGTGGTTCCATCTGGGGCGTTTTAACTCGCCCGTGTAAACGCAGCTATAGTTCCTTAGTGCTTGAATAGCGGTGATACCGATAGAGCCAATTAAAGACAATACTAATAACAATAAAAGAAACCCCCAAGAGAATACAACTCTCGCCCATTCAATAATTCTAAAACAGAAAGTGTATCGTGATGCACGCAATATAGCTTTAGTTTTACTCGGGGCAATTCATATCCCAAATAATAATAATTACATAGATAGGAAATCTATGCACAAATCTGTTGAGAAGCATTTGGCAGAATTTAAAAAAAAGTTATAAAAAAAAGAAAGGGAAAAAACCTATCCTAGCCCATATACAGCACCTTTAACAGCTACCTGTAGCTTTATTTCGTTCAACACTGGCATCAAATTAGCAATTCTTTTCACATTATACTGTACATAATTTAATCTGCACTACATTATGTATGCCTACACTGCACTCACTTATGGTGGGCCTATGCATATATATATAATATATAATATATATGGATAGTGATAAGGCCATTATCGCCTGTCATAAGCTCTGTAGTGCCTCCTCTCCTACCCCCCCCCCCCCTGATTGTGTGTGTGTGTGGGGGGGGGGACCTGCATGCACCGCTCTACCTTCTGTGCGAGCCATGGACATCAAGGAGCGCAACTGGCAAACGGCCCGGGACAAGAGCAGGACGCGCCGCCGCAGCCGTGACAATATATATCATCATCATCATCATGCTGTCGGTCGCGATGCGACAAAGACTGCTTTCATTACTTGACTGCCGCTACTCTCTGCCATTTCATGAAAGCTGCCTGCAAAAGTGTTGAAGTGCTGCTGGCTTTTGCAAGTTACCAGCGACACTCTCTCGGGGAACAAATAGAGGTTTCACACCGGCAAGAACATGTCAAGACAGGTGCAAAACTATTTGTCCCTGCAAATATATATATCCGTGATATATATACATCAACACATTATTCCTAATAGCCTTAGCACTGTTTCAATTGATTTGTGCAAAACGTAAAAGGAATTCTTCAATATTAGTGTTAGTGATATCAAGATGGCAGATAACATATCAACATATCATCTATGGTAATTTGATGCAAAAACAGATATGAACATGTTAGCAATGTATTTATTAGTTTGGATGTTGAGTAAGAAATCATGTGGAGAGTCCAACTTCATGGGTGAAGCATACCTTATGAAAGGAACAGTAGAATTCATTCATGTATTGTTGTTCTGTATTTATATAGCAAAGTATTGAATAGCTAGTATGTCTGTATGAACTTAAAGACACAATGTCATGCCCAACGCAACTGTACTTATTTCCACTTATTATGATCAGTTTCTCATTTGTATATCTTGAAACAACTTATTCTTTGATAGTAATTCAGGGTCCAATCAAGACTGGGGGCCATTCTGGTCAGACTGACAATTAGGGCCATTTAGCCCAAATAATAGGGAATGCTTACACATTTGGATAATGTTATTTATGAAATGGAACTGAAATATGTTTAGACTCATGTATAACTAATTATAAAGAATGGTTATAAAGAATTCCCCCTGAAAATACCACAAAGTCATTTCTGACTAATATTGAATTTGAAGCTGTTTCTGTATGTCGCATAGACTATATAAATCCACCTATCCTTTCCCTATAAGGCATATATATATACAATAAACCAATTGTAATATAATAGTCTTAGGTAGTATATGCTTAAGACTTATTCTGATTCATCGAACCCAAGTGGTCTTTACAATCCAAACAATTAGGGTGGCCATTTAATCTGCACTGGGCCGAATGAATAATTCATTATATAATTAAAAATGACAACAAACATTAAAATATGTAAACAGCGGCATGCCATAGTCCTAGGTACTGTCTGCATCAGAATAATTATAGCTGGAAACAATTGTGATTAATATATATTGCATGTTGCATAGCCTACTATGTTATAATATAGCTAGCTTTAACCTCTGCCATACACGGGTTAAAACTAGGCTCTGCATCAATCCCTGGACCAGTATTGTATTGAACTGTCATTATATATACATTCACGGTCTCTTGACTATATTCAGAGACTGTATATATCTACATTCTCTGCTATATTCCGGACTTGTGCGCGGTCCCGTTTCAATATAGTGCCATCACCTGGTGGAATCAATCTGTACCATTTTGTGCTAAACCATATCAGTGATGCTATCTAATGGCAGAGTTAACAACCCTTGTGGTTATGTGACTCATGCTCCGTTCATACGGTCCTCATGAATATGGTGAACTTCCCACTTACTGCCGGTGAACACGACCATGTAAACTGAGAGCGTTCATTTGGCAATTCCTGGTAAACACGTTTCATGCTGGGCGATAATAGAGGCAAACTAATCACTTGGTACACATATAGAACAACTTTACCAAAAAGATGATATCAAATTTATACGGGTAGGGTTCTTGATTTCTATTAATTTTGAATAAAACTAATGTTTTGCACCGCGCGTACTGCGCATACCGCAGAAACTGGCGGGCGGCGGAAACTGCGACACCACCATTTCTTCACGAGTGGTGAGTATGGAGCAGCTTACAAAATCTCCAGTTCACAGGTGGTGTTCACCAGTTGTGAAGTCACTTGGGGCGTAATCGATTAATCAACTCGGGTCACCCGAGCCACTTTTTGGCGCATGCGCACATCCTACAGACTCGGGTTGAATAAACGAATACGCTCGGGGTGGACAAAACATTGGCTTAATCTGAAACTTAATATTATTTTTCAATAACCGATAGAAATACAGCAAAATAGGATTTAAAGTATTTTATGATTGTAGAAGCTGACAATCTGTGTTATTAAAAAAAAAGTATTAAAACAACACGGAGGAGTTGTACCAGTAGGTGTTATACTACAGGTACCAGCACAGATGTGACGTCATCGCTCCTGACAAACCCCACCCAAGAGGTGGGTTACTGGGGTCGGATCTTTTTGCACACGGCACGTGTATTTCTCGACTCCACTCGCGGTGTTCGATTTGAAATTCTGACGACTCGGGTGACCAGAGTCGCCCGGGTCATGTTAATCGATTACGGCCTTGGACACAATTCACGGGTTGTGAAGTGGGAAACACCATATTCACCAGTTCATATGAACGCAGCATCAAAATAGATGCCACTCTGGTCGAAGTGACCAAAGTTAGTAAAAAATTATTAAAATTAATATTAAATGTGTGGGGTAGACACAACAAAATTGCTATTAACAACCCATACATGGCGATGCATTAGTGGAGTACGATGATGTGCGTTGGCAGCGCCGATCAACAGAGGAGTACTGATCGGAACGACTCTAAAACTTAATCACCGTTTGATATTATATATAGATAGTATAGTATTTAGTACGACATGGCGGTAAACCTTTGTCACGGCGCCGCAACCGGAAGCAGGTTGTGACGTCATCGTGATGTTACGCACACTGTCGGATTACTGGGATATAGTTGTGCCCCAAGGGTTGGACCACAGCTATATATATCTACAATGACACACACACAGCAGAAATAGGTTTATATTGATTCACGCCATCTGTTTTGTACAAGTAACCATGCATAAAGGACCCCACGCCTACTTTGGTAATTTTCACCTTCCCCCAATCTTTCTCACCCATCTCACACTTAGTCCGTGTGTCCTTACATAGATAAGTGATTTACGCCTATCCAAAGTAGGGTTGAATGATAACCGTGCCTAAATCCGAACAAAAGCTGCTTCAGTGGGAATTAACTGTGGAGGCGGCCTGGTTTCCCAGTGGGACAGCACTATAAAGTCGCTATGAATGCGCACTGTCACAAGTCGGTACCCGTCCTGATATGACCTTAGATGTTGCTAGGACGTAAAACAACAACAACAAACAAACTGTGGAGGTGGTGGTTCCAGTGTGCAGTGTTTATCTATATTGACATAGAGTTGGGAAATTGGGAGAGAATGCAAAAAACCCTAAAAGCTGGCAATAAAAGCTATCAATTCTACTTTTAAATCCCAGTAATCTACATGATTTCGTGAGTTATTAATCGAAAAATTAGCAGACTGTGTTAGATAAGTATTAGGTTGCAAAATCATGTGATTATTTCTATAACTCAGCCTTCTGACACTATTTCATATATTGGAATAAAATATGATGGAATGAAATGCTATAAAGTGTAGGCATATTATACGTGTTTGTTTGTGTGTGTGTGTGTGTGGAGAGAGAGTGAGAGAGTGAGAATGGGGGGAATGAGAGTGAGAGGGAATGAGAGAATGAGGGAGAGAGGAACAGCAATAAATAAAATAGAGAGGCGACAGTCCCTCTCTCTCGCCATCTCTATATCTATCTCTCTTTCACACACACACGCACCACACAAAGACTGAAGATCACATGCAATATATAAATAGTTCACTTTAAATCTCGACATGCTTCCCAGATCACACAGAGAATATATCAACTATCGTGTAGATTACAAGCGAGCCCCCCGCCCTTGCTTCGGTGGCGCCACCTAGCAGCTACTCAGACAGATGCTGACGTCTAGTGAGTTCTGGAAGAAAAGGCGGGGTCGATAACTAACTTAGCTATCCCGTCCAGTCGTGAGCTAGTTCGATCCCCGGCCGAGTCAAAGCAAAGACGTACATGTAGCCTGTCGGTTGACATGGCTAAGGTAGAATAAGTAGGCTACTTTGTTTCATGTGTCATAATGTGGTCGAGTGGGACACAATGCCATGGTATCAGTGACATGGTATTCCAGTTGTGCAATAGGCCTACTATAATGTAGGCCTAGTTAGGCAACGCTATATCCTTATACTTTATTGTATAAGGCTGCCATGAGCGCTCACCGTTACAAGTCTGCACTCATCCTTCTAGAGGATCTCCGATATTGCTAGGATGTAAAACCTTCAACTACTCATTCCCTGTAACAAATGGGTACTGGTGTGCACACTGCAGTGAGCATATATACTTGGAGGCAATTTTCTCATTCTATTTAAGTCTCTTGTTAGGCCAATTTTGGAATACTGTCCACAAATTTGGAGCCCAATTTTTTGGAAAGATATTCTGGAGATCGAAAAGGTTCAGAGATGTGCAACGAAATTAGTTGCAGTTATAAAGGACTTACCCTATGAACAACGGCTTAGAGAATTGAAACTTCCTACCCTCTCCTACAGAAGGAAAAGAAGTGACATAATTGAAGTATTTAAAATTATGAAAGGTTTTGATAAAATAGATATGAACCAATTTTTCACCTTGAATAAAAGAGAAGGCAGTCGGGGCCATACTATCAAACTAGTAAAACCCAGAGCCATTTCAAAGTTAAGGCAACACAGTTTC
The DNA here is from genome assembly GCA_030323885.1 of Branchipolynoe longqiensis. Taxonomy (NCBI): domain Eukaryota; kingdom Metazoa; phylum Annelida; class Polychaeta; order Phyllodocida; family Polynoidae; genus Branchipolynoe; species Branchipolynoe longqiensis. Next base: position 23,285,933 of record CM059198.1, on the reverse strand, counting down.
TCAAACAGGATCATAAATATATGGAACAGTCTCCCACAAAATGTTATTGATGCCGAGTCAATAAATTCATTCAAGAACAGATTAGAAAAAGCATGGGCTGATGATCCAGGGAAATTTGACCCCTTATTCACCACATGCTACTAATTATTCCTTGTGTTGCATATTTACTTGCACTCAAGCAAAAATGAGACAAAAATAAGTGTTCACACTTCCTGTCTACCATTCGCTATTTCTATTTCGCATGTAGGCCCTCTGTTATTTTTAACTGCGGAAAGCGCTCATAAGTATTGTATTTCTGCAGTCTCCTTTTTCATGTGAAAGATTACTGATATAACTATCCTATGTAGCCTACAATGATCATGTGGAAATAAATAAATATCTTATCTTATATACGCGTAAGACTGCGAATATATATATATATATATATATATATATATATATATATGTATGTATATATATATATATATATATATATATATATAATTCCCCACAGCGACTGGCTTCACGTTCAAGGTTGTGGGTTCGAATCCCAACCGAATGAAACCAATGATGTACAAAAGACTTGTCGCTACCAATGTGACTGAGTGGGATAATGCGTCATAGTGCCGATGACCCGGTCTCCCATTGAGGCAGCACTACAAAGTCGCTATGAGTTACAAGTCGGTGCCCGTTTTGATATGACCTGATATGTTGCTAGGACATAAACCACAAAAAATACCCCATAGTACTAGATGCTACGACAGACAAATTTCGCGTAGGCCTACTTGGGTACATGACAGTTAATATCACAAGTCAAAAAGACGATAATTTTTCCACAGATTTATTCAAACGTTGTGTCTTGTTAATACGCCACTCAATGTTGCATACACCTGTGGGTTATCATTTGGAACAAGATGAACCATGAAACGGTAAGGGGGGGGGGGGGGTTAGGAGTAGCTCCTTTTCATTGGCAAATTGTCAAATGCAAAGTTACCACCAAACCACGCCGCCTCTTGGTCCAAATAACCTCTCACCTCATTGTGGTAGCCATTGCCTTCTAACCAACGTGTTAAGATTTCCCTGGTGAGTGCTCCTACTCTTATATATATATGTATGTATGTGTGTAATGCAGGGATGAAAGTGGTCTCCGGGAAAAAGAGAGGAAATGCGGATATTCTCCCATAGGCTTAGCATTGTCAGGGAATCGCTGAAAATTCCCGGAAGTCGGGTTTCATACATATTGGTATATGCTGATAGTGCTGCCCCATTTGAAGCACGTATTAGTAGTATACGCTGACCCTGCTGCAGTGTTTGAAGCCATAAGTAGTATACGCTGCTAGTGCTGTGGCGTTTGCACCACATATTAGTATACGCTGATGGTGCTGCAGCGTGAAACAATGTATTGGTTGGTTGTTGCAGTTTTACATCCTGGCAACATCTAAGGTCATATCAGGACAGGCGCAATGTATTAGTATACACTTATAGCTACAGGAAAAATCCTGGAAATCAGCGAAATCGCGGAGATCTTTCATCCCTGGTAATGATAGAAAACCAGTATATATATACACTGGGGCCATCCCATGGCCAGGAAATGAAAAGTGACATTTATGGTAAATATGTTTATCAAAATCATCTGGGCCATTAAAAAGTTACATTAATGTTAATATATTTATCATAATATTGTTGTCATATACTGACTTGGAATAAACCATATACAATAATAGTCAGTATAATTTCTAGATTATCATCCAGATTATATAAATATCTTTCTATGTGTATATTATACTTGTGAGCATTGCATAGTTTTAAGCTGCCTCTTCTTTTCTAATTCTACTTGACTTTTGCTGATTTTACTAACTGTTTTGTCCACAGTATCCATGACGCACATGGTCAAGCAGAGTCCACAACTAATTAGCCATAAAAGATCAAACTTTAGCCGCTCATCTTTCAAGGCCAAAATTCCTCAACCTTTCTCGCTAGCAGTGTATGGTCAACATTATTATACATTAATTAAGGGATTAGCAGAGTGACTAAATTCCCAGTACCCGATGAACTGATGAAAACCACAGCCTTTTAGTTTATTTCTTTAGAGTCGAAATACCAACATTATAAGATCTAAGATCAACTCATGTTAGATGGGAACAACAACAAATTTCACAAAATTTGCTATAACTAAAGAAAAAACCAGGACTCCGATGAATTGTTTTTAAAGGATTGAAATGAATAATAATATTAATCAAACATTGAACAAGGAATCGTATTAATCTGTCGAAACCAGAACTGCAACAATTTCCATTAAAATTAGACTGTATTAACCATTTTGCAAATTTGCAGGTTCAGAGGTTCTAAAAGTATTCCAGGTGCTTAAATAGATTCAGAAACATAATGGCAAATTATTATTAGACTACATGACATGACGGCATTCTCTGTGGCGGAGTGGTTAGAGTGTGACTTTTTTCTAGGTCAGACTCCTAATCTGAGGGTCAGTGGTTCAATTCCCTGTGCCCCCAGCTCTGCCAATTTGGATTTCCACCGCTGTGTATAACTTACAGCGTCATCACAGGCCGGTTGCTCTCATACCATGTCTATGTGGTGTGGGAGGTTAAAAATCCCTTGGGTCGGTAAAAGTGTAGGCTCTGGCTTTCTATCGACCAGCAGTGGAATGAGGAAGACCAGTCGTCTATGACTGAAATTTCCCCTGCTTAAACAACTAATGGACCAAAAAAAAAACATAATGGCAAATTATTATTAGACTACATGACATCAACAACTGGGTAGCAAAAATGTGGCAAGTGGTGATATATCACAGGAGACAGTGGCTGTCGAGATGGCTGGTGGCGCCACCTAGCCCAGTGGAAGTAGAACAGAAAGAATGGCGATCGTCCCCGCCCGTACCTGATTAACAAAAATATTTCATATATTTGATTAAACTGTTAAATGGAGAGAGCGGGTGGAGTGAGAAATGGAAAGGGGAGTGGAGAGTGGGGTGGATGGAGTGAGAAATAGAAATAGAAAATGAAGTAAAGGGGGGTGAATGGACAGGGCAGTGGGAAAGGAATGAGGCGGGATTTGAGGGGTGATAGGGGGTACTGGGAAGGGGAAGGAGCAGGGTCGAAGTGGATGGAAACAACATTTTAATAAAAACCGTCCGCCCAACCCAGATTTTGATTTGAAAAGGACGCTCACCAACCTTTAATGCCCGGCACACACCTCCCAGATACAATTCATGCGTTAAAACTGACTGCGTTTCACAACCCGACCCGTCCCATTTTGCGACGTAAAACTGGCCGATTCATTTTTCGAACGTCTTGCGATTCGCGTTTTAAGCACTAAAACTGAGTTTTATGTCGCGAATCGCAATGCTCTGGTGTGCTACGCGGGCACACACCTAACGACTAAAACTAAAGCGCGAAATGGGCAGTTTTAGGTCATATACGGGAGGTGTGTGCCGGGCATTAGCACTGCTCCACTCATAATAACATTAGCATATTAAATATTCCATCAAATATTTATACAACATGTATCATAAAGCAAGCACTGAGGTGGCAAGCTTCAATCTTAAAGTTGCATATTTTCAAAACTAAAACACGTCCCATGATTTGATCCTATATTCCTACTTTATATACAGATGCACTCATTAGTCGTTTTCACTCCTCTCACTCCATCTCTCACCCCCTTATGATCATCATAACTTGTTGGCTTTGCCAAATGGCAGCATATGACCAAGTCAGCGCTACAGTTGGCTTTGCTCACACAGTTGGCTTTGCTTTTCAAAATATCTCCAAATTTAACCATTTATCACAAGAGATTTACTCTGAACTAAACTAGAGTAATTTATACTTGTCACCCGAATATATTTCACTAGAAACTATATTTAAAACACCCAACAAAAAACAACAACGGACTATGCAATTCTAACTGTAAATCTAATAGAAAGTGACCGTCTTTGACAGATTGAATCACACACATGCATGGTTCCCTCTAATTTGACGATGTCATATGGACAACAGGCATTTAACAACCAGCAAATATGTTCATGAAGATGAACCAAGCAACATATCGCAGGGGTTAGTTAATTACTGAAAAAATAAATTCACCACTAGTAGAACGGAATCACGCACTGGCACCGCAATGCATCCTGGGAGGATGACATATAAACCTAGACTCAGTGCGTCTGCGCCCCTGCGTCTTGCCTCGTGTACAGTGTGTAAATTTCCAATGTTGTATACTTATACCATATTAACCCCTATCATCCGTCATACAGTGCCTTACTACATGTTTGTGGTTAAATAAAACTCAATTCAACTCGGAAAATCGGCTAAAACGGACACCCTTCACCGTATTAGTATGCTTTCACGAGGGTCTACTGTACCTGCACTAACAATGTACTGCTTAAACTAAGTTACAGGCCATCTTTCTTGCATCTGATTGGCTTGTTTTACCTGGTTAACATTTATATCGCTATACATTATCGACATTGTAGTGAGAGAAAAAAATCATGTCGAATAAGCATTTTTGTTGATAAAACTGTTCTGCTTGAATAAAAGTATATTTCTTAATATTGACGCAATAAGATCTGCTAAGCGGACAGTGCCGGGTTATCTTGTAACTTTAGTTCCATTCCATTCACACCGTCATGAAATGGGTAGAAAACAGTAAGCCTATAGACATAAATGGGTCGGTTCTTGGAGGCACAACTTCTTTACCTGTAATAACCCAGGGCCGGTACGGTGCTACCATTAGGCCAACTAGGCAACTGCCTAGGATAGGTCCCTACATACCCCAGAGGGGTGCAGTAGTGACCAATGAGGGCATCACAGTTTTATACAATTTTTCTTTTTTTTTCCCGAAGGGGGGGGGGGGGGGTGTGTGTGAAAGTAGTTGGCCTTGCCTAGGGCGGAAAATAGTTTGGCACTGACCCTACCACCACCGAACCACAGTTCCCACTTCAATAGATAGGCCTATACATATTAGCATTCCTTCCTTGTAGGTAGGGACTACAGACTATTTTAGACGTATTTATTGTAAATTTTACCTCGGTACTAAGCCTACGGCAACTCGAGGTCGAGGGAGAAGGAAGCAACATCCGGTTTCACCAATTAGCATATTCCGCTTAAGACGAAAATACACTTAAGCTTTTCACCAGTTTATTACAGAGGATTAACTATTTCTAACGTGAGTACCGACACAAGGATTTTATATCTTGTGTATTAAGGTTCGAGGCACATGTTGTGAGATTTGTAGGATTGTTGACATGTATTTAGCGAGTTACGAACCTTTTTTGTCGGTGCTGTAAATATCGTAGCATCACGTTTATTTTTGCCGCCCGTTGCCCAACGGAGAGACAGGTTGGCTGGCGCCATTTCGTCGCTTAGTTGTTAGATTGCCGCCCGTTGCCGAACGGAGAGACAGGTTGGCTGGAGCCATTTCGTTGCTAGATAGTTTTTTCTTGTGGTGTACCTCCGAGTTTCATAATATTTTCTCCAATTCGTCGGCGTAGTAGTCACGGGAGGGAGAAGTGTATGATACAGAGAGTGTGGGCGGTTACCTACACTGGTTCCGGCCCCGCGTTCGGTTCGCCTGGGATTTCCAAAGCGATACACGTTTGACTGAATTCTAGCTTACACACCCGGTTTAAAACGGTATAAATACGTCTTTAAACCCTTCCTGCCTGCTGGCTGTACGTATAGACGTTTAGTAGCATGTGTTGTACGTGGGTTGCGCTTTGAGTACGTAGTAATCCAATAATTTGGTTGCAGACTACTCACGATGGCGGCGCGATGGAGTAGCGCCGGTGTACCGCACGCAGGCAGCGGTGATGACGTAACCCCTGTAAAGTCACCAATTGCAGGGATCTCCAATGGGGATTCGCCCGAGGCGGGGCCGTCTGCAGGGCTCTCCACCTCGGTTGATTGATTGATTGATTGGTGGTTTCTTTACGCCGTGTCGGCCTCCACCTCGGAGGAGCGAGTGATGCAGATGATTCAGCAGCAGTTGCTGCAGCTCATTCCCCAGGCAGGGTCTGGTGCTGCGGAGGCAGAGGAGTCGGACTGGGAGGATGACTCGGGGCCGCAGGTTATGACAGATTTGGAGGTCGAATTTCGCTCGAGTAAGCGCAAGCGTTCGAGGAGGGATTCCTCCGACGGAGACACGTATTATAAAGCGCGTAACAAGGCCCGTAAGGTAAAGAAGTCAAAGAAGAAACCCAAGAAGAAGAGCAGTAAGTCTTCTTCCTCGGATGATTCGGATAATTCTACGACCACCGATTCGGAGTCGGATATGGAGAGAACGGGGAAATATGTGTGTATAACAGATAAGGTTTGAGAACGTTTTCAAGGCGGTCACCACGGATGCGGGCAAGGAGGTGGCCAGGTCGAAGAAGGTTGTGGATAATGAAGGCAAAGAGTTCACGCTCTTCCTTGCCCCTAAGCCCATCAAGGGTAAGCCTTTGGACAAAACAAAAATGTTTGGCGGCCAGTTACAGTACTTGTTCAGACAAGTGGAAACGGCGGCAAAACAGTCCAAACATCTGGACGGGAAGAAGAACGACAATCTGGCTAAGTACAAGAAGGGGAGGTCGGATTTTCGGTTCCGACGGACCGGACAACGAGGCAGCCGGTTCGGGAACGGGAATCATGGCTTCCAGTCAAGGGGTCGGAGTCAGCGCAACCAGTTCGGCTGGAACGACAACAACCGGCCGTTCAGGAGGGACAATCAGCCCCAGAAGCCGTTCCACAAGCCAGCCAACAAGTAGATTGTTCAACGTAAACAAATGTAAGCCCTTTTATGGCGGGCAATGTGTCCAACCATTTGTGTGATTGACAAGGGATAACACAGGATTTTGCGGTGCTTGATATTGCGCAGGGTGTCTTGATCCCGTTTATTGAAACTCTAAGGGGGCCATTGGTTATTGGAGGAGATGGATGATCACATAAAAGTGTTGGAATTAAGGGCTATCTTTTTGGGTTTAAAGAGCTTAGTAAAGGTGCCCAGATTTAATGTACAAATCCTCATGGATAATACAACGGCTATGGCCTACATTTGTAACATGGGGGGCACAAAGTCAAGGAATTGTAATAAGATAGCTAAGCAGATTTGGGACTGGGCAGAACGGCAGGAAGTTTGGCTTACGGCTGCTCACATCCCAGGTTCACAAAACACTCTAGCTGACACTAAAAGCCGCCATTTTCATGATCATTTGGAATGGGCGTTAAATGATGAAGTTTTTTACACAATTTGCAATAAATGGGGGCTCCCAGATGTTGACCTGTTTGCTTCAAGGCGGAACAGGAAAGTGGAGAAATATGTGGCCTGGCATCCTGAGCCGGAGGCGTGGCGTGTGGATGCGTTTTCTTTGAGTTGGACTAATGAATTTTATTATGTCTTTCCACCATTCAGCCTGATCTCCAGAGTAGCCAGGAAGATCGGACAGGACAAGGCACGGGCGGTCCTCATAGTACCAGAATGGAACACTCAGCCATGGCGAGCAATGGTGGAGTGGGGAACGAGGGGCCCTTTAAGATTCCCCAGACGCCGTCTGAATCTGTTACACCAAGGAAAAGTTACACAGGACGGGGACGTATCAACAACACCCCTATTGGCATTCCTTTTCTGAGTAGATATCTTCAGAAATATGGTTTAGACAAAATTACACAAGATAGGTTGTTGTCTCATGCTTGGAGGCCAGGTACGGTAAAATTGTATGCCACGTATTTAAAGAAATGGGGTTTGTATTGTTTGTTGCATAAGGTCAAACCTATGGCCCCGTCTATTGCTCAAGTAGCACGGTTTTTGCGCATGATGGAGGATGATGGCTCAGGGTATAGAGCTATCAACACGGCCAGGTGTGCTCTGTCGGTCGTGTTACCTAGGATCGATGGCCAAACGATAGGAAAACATGAGGTTATTCGTTGGGTGATCAGATCCATTTATGAAAGGAACCCCCCAAAACCGAGGTATAATCGGTTCTGTGATGTTTCTTTAGTGTTTACGCTGTTCCGAGGGTGGCCCAGGAACAGGCTTTTATCGATTAAACAGGCTACAAATTGGCCGTTCTTTTACTGTTAGTTACCGGCCATAGAGGCCAAACAATTGTTGCCCTTTCGTTACAGGGTTTGGATATTGATGACAATGAAGCAACGTTCGAGTTGAATACATTATTAAAATCCAACCGTACGGGAGATCAGCTCTCGTCAGTGCATCTTACGGCGTTTCCGAAGGATAAGAAGTTGTGTGTAGTGTCAGCCATTAGGGCTTATGTTTCCAGGACGAACGAGGTCAGGAATTCTACACAACTGTTAATTAGTTTCATTAAGCCACATAAGACGATTTCTAGGGACACGCTAGCAAGATGGACAATTACAGTGCTTAAGGCAGCGGGAGTCGATACGAAACGCTACGCCTCTCATTCCACACGAGGAGCCATGGCTTCTAAAGCAAGACTGTTAGGGATCTCAGTTAAGAGGATCCTGTCTCGTGCCGGTTGGAAGACGGCAGCGTCGTTTGCAAAACATTACAACAAACGAATAGAGAAACCAAGTCGGGTGGCTACCCGGCTTCTAACCAACTGACAAGATGGGTGATATTAAAACAATTTTTCTGTGAATTGATCTTGAGACATTATAATGTTCATTCAGATGGTTGAGGATAGAAATGAGGTTACGTGAAGGTCTCCCTCGACCTCGAGTAGCCGTAGGCTTAGTACCGAGGTAAAATAGTATAGTTATATGAGTCTTACCTGGTACAGATGATGGATAACTCTTGTTTTACCGAGGTACAAGCCTCGGATAGTCGTGGGCTAGGGCCCGCCCACCACACCCTACCACGACTATTCGACTTGCTTGTGCCAAACGGAGACATTAGATTTCCATCATTGAGCTCATTTCTATCCTGAATAATTAAGTGAAGATTGGTGAAACCGGATGTTGCTTCCTTCTCCCTAGCCCACGACTATCCGAGGCTTGTACCTCGGTAAAACAAGAGTTATCCATCATCTGTACCAGGTAAGACTCGTATAACTATACTACATAGTTCCCACAAACTTGCCAGTTAGAAATCAATTAAGGTTTCCTTGTGGTTAAGTGTTAATTGGCCTTCATCAGTTCCATCAGCCTCTCCCTTCCAGTGGTGTAGCTAGAGGGGGAGGGGCGGCAAGACTTTCTTAAAATATGGCGCCTGTTCAACAAATTGTTCGCTCTTTAATTCCATTGTGCGATAAAAGTAATACCTCCCGTGTTTTAATTTGAGATACAAGTACAAAATGATTATACTTCTTTTAAAACTGTATCTTCCTTGTGGTTTGATGTTAAATCCAACATAAAAACTATATAATGAACTACAAATTATTGGGTAGAACACTATAGGCCTTTTAAAGTCGCCGGGTATACCTCACCCAGATACAAACGAATCCAGCATCAAAAGCTCTCCAAACATACCTTTGCTTAGTTTTTTCAGTTCACGCAACTGAACATGTGGGAGGAGAGTGTTGAGGTATGTAATGTATGAATGACATCATAGGTGGGATTCCCTCATCACATGACCTAGAGGGGTTCCCCACACACAGGGGAAGCCATGGCAACCACCAAGATGGCAGCCACAGAAAGCTCTCAATTCAACTTTTAAAGTCTATTAATCTACATGATTTAATCAATTATTCACACAAAAAGTAGCTGGTTATGAGAAATAAACATTTGAACTTTATATTTAGCATTTTAGTTAGTAAATTCTAACAATTTTCTGTATATTGTTGTCTAAAAGCCTTGTCAGTGCTGCTGGACTAACTACAACACAACTGGAGCAACCAATTTCAGCACTCTCCCCCGACGTATGCAGTTACATAAACTGAAAACCTGCAACGGTATACTTGGAGAGCATTGTTTGTTTGTTGTTGTTTTACGTCCTAGCAACATCTAAGGTCATTTCAGGACGGCTACTGACTTGTGACAGTGCACACTCTTGGCGACTTTTATAGTGCTGCCCCACTGGGACACCAGACCATCAGCACCATGACCTGATATCCCACTCAGTCACATTATCCTGACACTGAGCCAACCAGTCCTTGCCCTATCCTAATAATGCCAAGCGCCAGGCTAGGAAGTGACAAGTATCAATTTTTAAGTCATTGGTTTGACTCGACCAGGATTCGAACCCACAAAGTCATGGGTTCCGATCTCCCGATCTCCCAAAACAGGAGACGGACGCTCTACTCATTCGGACAAATAGTCTGGTCTTTGGAGAGCATTTGTCTGAGTACGGTTCGTATCTCAGCAGCCTATACCGGTTCCGTTTTAAATGTGTGTGTGTGTAGGCCTATGCTCTTTTTGCAACCACAAACATTAGAACCTGACTCCGCCCCTGGTCCTTTCAAGTTGATTTCAGCAGCGTACTCAACAGTGGATTTGCCGAGGCCTTGCCTGGATCGGTCCCGATGCACTACGGCTGCAGTTCCAAGTACTCAGGCTCTTCCGGCGCGGCCTGTTCGTGAGGCTTCAAACCCGCCATGACCAGGTAGCCGCTGTTGGTCACGCCACGCTCCACGCTAGATGGCGGCACCCCAAGGGTGTCGGCGGCGTCGTCCGAGCCGCTGAACAGAGAAGGCTGAACGTAACCGTCTTTATCATCGTTCTCATACTCTGCTGTCGGAATAACCTGCAAGTAGGGGTGAGGGGGCTCATTCGCACCGCTGGAATTCTCCGTCTTTTTGCGGCGTTTCCCTTGGTTCTGGCCATTGTGCGTCCCACTGACCGCTTCTTGGACTTGGGGGGAAACTGAGATGGAATGAAAAGTAAATAAATAACAAATAAGACTTAAAGTCGCCGGCTATACCTCACCAGAGAGCGTGTATATAAACAGATGAGAGGGACAACTCCCATACTAGAGCATGTAACATCTGCCGACTGTGGCGCTCCAAGTGGTGGTTGTTGAACAGCTTAAGCATATGGGCAAACCTCAAGGCATTTTCAATGGCAGTGAGCAATCTTCATACAGAAAACGTTAAATATCTCTAAAACTACAAAACCTAGAAACAAACTGATTGGAATACACATAGAAAACATGTTTACCAACAAGATTATATTAAATTGATATGGTTAGGCTTCTGGATTTCTATTAATTTTGAATAAAACTGACGTTTTTCACTACGCTTACGGCAAACTCAAGGCATTGTCAATGGCCTTGAGCAGTCTTCGTACAGAAAAAGTGAAATATCTCTAAAACTACACTACATAGAAACAAACTGTTTGGAACACATATAGAAAACATATTTAACCATGAGACTATATTAAATTTACATGGCTAGGGTTCTGAATTTCTATTAATTTTGAATAAAATACACGTTTTGCACTACACGTATGGCAAACTCAAGGCATTGTCAATGGCGGTGAGCAATCTTCATACAGAAAACGTTAAATATCTCTAAAACTACACCACATAGAAACAAACCGCTTGGAAGACATATAGAAAACATGTTTACCAAAAGGATTATATTAAATTGATAAGGTTAGGCTTCTGGATTTCTATTAATTTTGAATAAAAACAAATGTTTTGCATTGAGCGTACCGGCAAACTCAAGGCTTGTTCAACACTAACCGCCAGGAACGCCACTGTAGCCTGTGTTACCGTTTTTCGCGGGAGTTGTCCCTCTCATCTGTTTATAATTATATCACGCTCTCTGACCTCACCCAGATACAAACGAATCCAGCATCAAAAGCTCTCCAAACATACATTTGCTTAGTTTGTTCAGTTCATGCCACTGAACATGTGAGTAGGGAGTTGAGGTCTGTGATGTATTAATGACATCATAGGTGGGATTCCCTCATCACATGACCTAGAGGGGTTCCCCACACACAGGGGAAGCCATGGCAACCACCAAGATGGCAGCCACAGAAAGCTCTCAATTCAACTTTTAAAGTCTGTTAATCTACATTGTTTAATCAATTATTCACACAAAAAGTAGCTGGTTATGATTAATAAACATTTGAACTTTATATTTATCATTTTAGATTGCAATTTCTAACATTTCTTTCTCTATATGGTTGTCTAAAAGTGTCAGTGCTGCTGGACTAAATAAAACACAACAGAAGCAACCAATGTCAGCACTCTCCCCACACATATCTAACATATCTAGTTGCATAAACTGAAAACTGGCAAACATATGCTTGGAGAGCATTTGTCAGAGTACGGGTAGTGTCTCAGCGACCTATATCTAGTCCCTTTAAGTAAGTAAATAAGCCATTTCCCGCAGCAGCCCGCCATCCTATGGCAATGGCAAGAACTTGTGTTCTGGGTAAGACTTGATAATTAATGCATTGGATAGGACGCCAAACCTCTGAAGCCAACACAAAACTGTAGGGCCTACTAAAAGTACTATACAAGAAAATAGAAATACCAAATTATACACATTTGAGAAAGTCGGAGTATTTCATTGAATGATTAGTGCTAGCATTACCGTGATTGGCTCTCCTGATATGACGTTATATGTTGCTAGGACGTAAAACAATAACAAACAAACTGATTAGTGAAGCAAGTTCATCAATATGTTAAAAGGCATCGGCATATACATCTAGTAAAGCCTACATGTAGATCTAGAATTGACTTAGTTAATTTAATTATTTAAAAAAATTACATTAGTTTATTAAGCAAAATAAATTACAATCGTGAACAATTTATCTTCCTTATTCCACTATTCCTTGTATTCATCTAAGAAAATTTCAGAAACTCAAAACCACCGGAATATGCACCTTTAATTTGACATTTTTCTCAGAGTCATTACATTTCGCCCTCCCCCGGCCTGTTACGTAAGCCTACATAATGCGAATTGTGTACAAAAAGATGTTGATCCGGCAATGAGACTTGGCTCCCCCCTCCCCACAATGCATCAATTACACGGCTTTCTGTATATTTGACCCGACCTCCCAAGTCATCGAGAGATGTGCACGTATGACAACATCGACATGTTGACAGCTAATGTCTATTTGGTGAAATGATGTATTATAAATAAATTAATAAATTAATTCTTTTTTTTAGAAAAAAGGCATTCAAAATATAAGTGAAGAGGATTGTCGGAAACAAACTCTGTCCGTCTCTCTGTGTCTCTCCGTCCCCGTCTCTCCCCATCGCTCCCCGTCTTTCTGTCTCTTTCTGTTCCTCTCCGTCTCCGCCCCCCCTCCCCTCCGTCCCACTCTCTCCATTCCCCCCTCAGTCTCCCTCTCTCCGACCCCCCCTCCGTCTCCCTCTCTCCGTTCCCCCCTCCGTCTCCCTCTCTCCGACCCCCCCTCCGTCTCCCTCTCTCCGACCCCCCCTCCGTCTCCCTCTCTCCGACCCCCCCTCCGCCTCCCTCTCTCCGTTCCCCCCTCCGTCTCCCTCTCTCCGACCCCCCCCCTCCGTCTCCCTCTCTCCGTTCACCCCTCCGTCTCCCTCTCTCTGACCCCCCCTCCGTCTCCCTCTCTCCGTCCCACCTTATGTCTCCCTCTCTCCGACCCCCCCCCCCCCCTCCGTCTCCCTCTCTCCGTTCCCCCTCCGTCTCCCTCTCTCCGACCCCCCTCCGTCTCCCTCTCTCCGTTCCCCCCTCCGTCTCCCTCTCTTTGACCCCCCCTCCGTCTCCCTCTCTCCGTCCCACCTTATGTCTCCCTCTCTCCGACCCCCCCCTCCGTCTCCCTCTCTCCGTTCCCCCTCCGTCTCCCTCTCTCCGACCCCCCCCCTCCGTCTCCCTCTCTCCGTTCCCCCCTCCGTCTCCCTCTCTCTGACCCCCCCCCCCCCCTCCGCCTCCCTCTCTCCGTCCCACCTTATGTCTCCCTCTCTCCGCCCCCCCCCCCCCTCCGCCTCCCTCTCTCCGTTCCCTACCCCCTCCGCCTCTCTCTCCGCCTCTCTGTCTCTCTCCCCCCTCCCTCTCTCTCTCTCTGTTTTTTCCATTTGGGTACTCCAGTGAACAAAATTAAAATACTTTAAAAAAACACCATTGTGTACATTCCTTTTTTTGGGGAGCTTCCGAAATTTTAATTGGTGCACTTCGGCTTTCAAAAAGGGTGTACGAAATACATTTAAAAAAAAGCAAACCATGCATTTGAGTAGTATCAACGCTCACCCGTGTGTGGGATCGCGTCCCGATCCCTGTCTGTAAGGTTTAAGAACCGCCGAATTCGCTGAGCCAGTTCGGTAAAAGATGGCCTCTTTCGGTACCGAAGATTCCAGCATGGTTTCATGAGGTCAGAGTACCTGTGGTAGGAAAAAACACACAAAAACACCTGAATTGGCACAGTACAGACACAACACATCAGTAACTAGACATTCAACGACACACGCAGTGGTTTAATAAAGATGCATAATTTCATTCCATTTGGCAAGTAGCTCTGTTGATTGATTGTATTATTAAAGTTGCATAGTCCGATGATTTTGAGTTTCTGTCATTTTTCTGAGATAAATATATTAAATTGATTGTCGTAATCTACCTTATTTTGGTTTTAAGTAACTTTTATCTTAAAAGACTAACTTTTGAGATATTTGAATTGTAAACATGTAAAATTAGTTTTGGCAAGCACACCAAAACTCTGACACCATAGGCTTCTGCAGTAAAAGGTTCTATTAAATTGGCTCAGTATTCCTTTGTATGTGGCAACAAATACTTTAATAAGTGAATCAGTATCTAAGTTCGATATGTAGAATCAAATCTAGATAATTGGTTTCTTTCTTAAAATTTGATACTTCATCGGACTATGCAGCTTTAAACGGACCCGGTATCTGGCTTGGGGTTGGTTTGTAACCTTACGACGGTTACTGGTTGCAGAACTGCAACATTTATAGAGAGGCTCCAATAAATCGGCCAATCTTTGGTTGAAGATTAATCTTCAGTAGGGACGGTTGTAGAAGCTGGGGACATCTTTACAACATTGTAACATCAAAGCGTTGAGGCGGCCCCGAATCTCTTCGGTCCGGCGGTAGTTGAGCACTTGTATCCATTCAACAGCAGCAAGGGTTTCGAGGAAGGGTGGGTAAAGATGGGTGCAGCGGCGGTTCCAGCAACGAGAACAAAGCGAGAGAAAAGTAAGGGTACAGGGCCCCACCCAAGCACACAAGTCCCCTGGGATGGGGAGAAGTATGCCTGGGAGAAATAGAAAGGGTAGAGTCTAGGAAAGAGAAATGACAGTTGAGTCAAAGGACCATGTCTATTTGGTCTATGGTGACCAACCAGCAAGCCATAGACACAGACAGAGTAAGAGTAGAAAGTGAAATGCTGGCGGGCTCCCCCTCCTGGAACTCTTTTCAGATATCAAGGAGGAGCAAGGCCAGCGGAGAGGAGATAGAGAGAGGTGTGGACGAAGTGCGGTCCGGATAGCAAGTCTCTGCCCCGGTATAAGCTGCTGAGACAAGCACACATTTACCTGGTTTTTCAGTTTGTGCAACCGAATAGGCGTTTGAGTGTTGAGATTGGTTGCTCCTGCCGCATTGCAGTTAATAGACTAGATCACCATTCCAGCCACGTAGTGCATTGTTCATGGTGGTTCGCCAACATGGGTAATTAGTGCATGAACAGGGAGCCCTACGGTGGTGCCACCTGGGTTCGAATCCACCCACCGGCACCCCCCTACCTGTCTCGCCCAGAACCACCCTGACGAAACTCTTGACGTCACGATCCCATCTCGTGAGACTCTGACGTCACGAACCCCTCCTTGCAAATCAGGGAGCTTCCAACCTTCACTTCCAACCCCACAGCCAGATGAGCAACTCAACAACTCAACTCAACTCAGACACCCAGCCAACTGGCTCGCTCTCCACTAAGGTTGCGTAGACACCCAGCCAACCGGCTCGCTCTACACTAAGCTCTCTAGCTTGCTCACCACTACTCACCCGCAGACATGCCGTGCATTGCCAAACGCCCAAGACGCCCCACTGACACCGCTACGGCCACCATAGCTATCGCCCCCGCCGACACTGTGGCAGCGCCCGGCCAAGAAGATACCATGGCCACGCCTCGGACCCAGGGACGCCCCCGGACTACCCCCACAGCAACCGCCCCGGCCAACCCGTCCCCAGCAACCGCCAACACGGACGACGCCCACCGCGACACGGACGACCCAGATGACCCAGCCGAGCAGATGGCTATGCTACGACGGTCCTTGGCCGACACGCTAGCGCAGCAGGTGGAGCTCAACAAGGCCATGCTCGAAAGGGTAACGGCCATCGAATCCTCAAAGCGGAAAAGGAAGCGATCACACAGCCGTGACTCTTCGGCCACCTCATCACGGTCGTCCTCCAGCCGTCACAACCACGGACGTCGCATGGACAACCCATCATCATCACCCGACCAAGAATGCGCATGGTGCCCGTCCTCCACTACACGTGACCGGCAGCCCACCTGTACCAGCACCAACACCTCCCGAGTCAAGGCACGAGGAGGCCGTTCCAGGAGACAGTCACACTCATCCGAGGACGACCGAGCACACCGAGACGTAATAGATGAAATCCTCAGTCAAGGAAATGGATTCAACAAACCACCCAGAGGTAGGAAGCCACTTCTACCGCATACTTTTGTCATCAGAGGGGAGCAAAAAGGGAAAGTAGCCCAAGGGGAGAGCACATAGGTCGAATACGTCTCGGCCCTCCACAGGATGGGAAAAGACTCGGCCATTCCCCGCGGCTGGATCGAGCCACTAGCCGACCATGTCGAGCAGCTCATAGAGATGGCCGCCAAGTGGGAATAGGAGACCTGCCTCGCCTGGTCCGAACGTATTTTCAACATGATAGACGATGGCAGGCTCCCCAGAGCCTGGAGGGACCCGACTGCCATAAAAGACGTTCAATGCGACGCATGCCTCACGGGATCGAGAAGCCTCCAGGCCCAAAAACGCAAAACAACGGGCAGACGACCACAACGGTCACCCCATCACCGGACGGACGACGACTACCACCACAAAACGGACACGACCACCAGCTATCAGCAATAGAGACGGCCAGAGTTCAGTTATGGGACGGATGGCCGCCCCTGCCACCGTTGGAACACTGGCCAGGACTGTGGCTTCACTACATCACACGGAACGGGGGCGGAACGGTTTGCGCACTTGTGCGAATGGTGCGCGAACAAATATCGATGGGCCATCCCGCACAAGGAAACCGAGTGTAATAATAAAAAGAGACAGCTTGAGAAACGGTCTCAAGGCGCAAACCCCGAGAACAGTGCAGACAAGCAGAATTTTTGCTGAACGGCTGCAACAGGGCCATAAAAACTGATGCCGAAAATCACGGCTACGCACGCACAAACCCCAACCAACCCGATGGCCAACGGAAACGTCGCGCACACCCACGCACACAGACAACAGTCTACGCACCAAACGAACCCAACCCCAGCGACATCAGCGGGAGCCACAGAGAACTACAGGTGGCCACTAGCCAGCCAGCCAGCCAGCCAGCCAGCCCCCCCCCCCCCCCCGCCAATGGCCGGATTCAAACCCCCAGACCTGGCGGCACAAAACATAAAAAACTCACCGCTCCACGAGCAGCTCACCACAACCAGCCCTCCACACCAGAACCAGCGGCCGCCGCGCCACATCACTGAGACACCCGCATCAGAAGGTGCCGCCTCACAAGTTGCCAACACTAATCGGCCACCAGACCGCACCCAACGAAGAGAGGCCACCGTCATCAATGACGTAACAACAACCCGAAGTAACATCCAAGCAGCACCGGGCCCAAGCGGCAGCCGGGGAACCACACCGGTCGCCACTGGTAACCACCCCCGAGAAGCCACACCCACCGCCACACCACACTGAAAACACCCAACACGACAAGGCAAGCACCGGAAGCGGCCACCGGACTTTCCGCTTCACTCCTATGGGGAGTCGTC
Organism: Branchipolynoe longqiensis; assembly: GCA_030323885.1. Taxonomy (NCBI): domain Eukaryota; kingdom Metazoa; phylum Annelida; class Polychaeta; order Phyllodocida; family Polynoidae; genus Branchipolynoe; species Branchipolynoe longqiensis. The sequence continues at coordinate 23,268,121 of CM059198.1, read as the reverse complement.
ACCACACACGCGGCGGAGCAGCCCACCATGACACAGATTGCACAACCCCCGGCGGGTTGCTGGGGGTGGGTTGCTGGGGGGAGGGGGGGGGGAGGAAGCTAGGATAGGTCGGGTCTTCTTCGCCGCCCTCGACGGTGCTCTCAGGTCCCCGTCGGCGGTCCTCAACTACCTCAGCGTGGCCCGGACCTGGGTTAGCCTCGTCGGGGGGGCGACAAGGGCTTTCGACAAATACTCCGTCTCTGTTGTCAAGCATGGGAGAGTTCTGTCTTAAACATATTCATTATATTATTATATTGCATCCATCCATCCATGTTTGCACCAAATTGTTATGCATTCTTTTATTAATTTTGAATAAAATCGAAGTTTTGCCCCATGCATATCAGCAAATTCAATAGCAGAGCGCCTTTGTTTTTCTCTCGACACCGTTTTCAGCGCATGCGCAGTCGGAATGGCGATCTCGTCTATCCAACAGCACTACAAGAAGTGGATCCAACGGCTAGCTCATCATATGTATGAGAAACCATTATGTTCACAATTGTTATTGTACTAAACCATTTAAACAAATGGATTATCTTCAACAACAAACAAGTTTAAATACTTGTGACCAGTGCCTAAGTGTGGAAAACAATACTTTGTTCACAGGAATAAGAAACAATAAAAATACATACACATTGTCCGGACATTTGTTTGGCTTCTTTAGTTGACCCCCTGCCAACAAGTGATTTTTTAGCTCCGTTCTACCGAAGGAGCGAAAGGGCGATGAGCCGTGGGACATCACCTCCCACATTACGATTCCGTAGGCCCACTGCAAGATGAGAAGAACACACACTGAACACACAGAACACACACAATAAATCTTCACCGCGGGGAATGCACACTCAGCTGAAACTCAAGTTGTGGGTCAACTTTAGAAGCGAGTACTAATAAGTAATAGTGTGCTTACACTGCACAACAAGTTGCGCAACTTGTTGCGTAACTTGGCTCAGTAGATGCCATAATGGTAAGTCTACCACTCCAGTGGTGACATCTATGAAAAGATCCAGGGAACCAGGTCACAACTACTAATAGAGGGAGTGCACGTGACGTCATCACTCAGCGGTTAGCCATCTTGGATTACACTTAATACCACCTATGGTGCCCCCTCTCTTATAGCAAGAACACTACCTCCACCATTGGCTCTACCTATAGTCATGGCCGCCGAAGTATGTGGCACCACCTAGTGGGTACTGCCCGAACCTTTCTAATCCTTTGCCAGAGCATCTAAAATGTCAACATACTGCGCTTTAGCAACAATCTGATGCTACGTGATTAAAAAAATACTTCCCCTCCATCAAAAAAACCCTTTTCCACCAACTTTTGAGGCCAAACTGCTCAAAGCAGTGACAAATAAACCAACAAATCGGTAAATAAACACAATGTAAGACCTTCCAAGCCTTTCATATGTAATCCAATATGGCCACCGGAAGTTGTCTCGTGACACTATTGCAACCCCTCTATAGTAGCCTAAATGTACTCTGGCCTATGCTATTCACACTATTCACGCGTGACCTGATTGGGCGTCAGAACGAGGCTGAGTACGCGTCAGTTATTGCGAAACAGTTGAATTGGCCGTAATACACTGTTGTGTGTTGTTGTTTTATGTCCTAGCATTGTGTGCTGATGTGCATGAACTACGACAGAAATTAAAAGAGTAAAATTTGAAGATAATCACTTTTGAAACTACCATATTCATTTTCGCATACCTGTTTTCAATCTATTGACCAATATTCATGAAGATTGAATGATGATCAGATGCATTTTGAGGATGAATAGTAGGCGATGTCAACAAAGTCGCTCACCCTGGTCACCGATCTCTTCTTAAATTCAAAATTGCATAACTTTCTTAATATATATATATATTTGTCTTAATGTATATAATCCTTTAAAGCTTTTATTAATTCATAATTACTAAGACTAGTTGTATAACTGCATTATGCAGATAACTATGCTGACAGTGCTGCATGGTACATGATAATGATACCGCCATAACTATCCAGACTTGAAGTTAAAGAATGGGAAAATCACCATGCAAAGGTCACCCAATCTTCGTGAAAATTGGCCAATAGATAGAAAACAGGCATACAAACATAAATATGGTATTTAAAAAAATGAATACCCTCAAATTTGAGTGATTTCAAGAGGTATTGGTTGACGAAAAGATATTTGCAGCACTTTTTGTACACAAATGCAGAGTGGTGCCTCACAGATGCATACCTGCCCTCGGTCTGGTTTCAACATGGCTGCGGCGTGAATAGCGTCATTTGACACATTGAACCATTTTGGTGTGCTACGTTATGTCATGTGATCAGAAGTGCATTTTCATTGGTACCTATGCTCAACATCTCAACAAAATCGAACAAATCCTATTTTGTTATATCTTGCACTGAACAAACATTTTACATTGTAATTTGTGTGCTTTGGTAAGCCAGTATTGTCCTCAGCAAGTTACACACCAAGATGTGCATCGTGTAAACACACCATAAGTGTCTATAGAGTTATCATTTAAGGCTGCCTAGTCCGATGAGAGCATCAACTTTTCAAAACCATAACTCTTGCTTAGATTTGATTCTACATATCTAACTTAGATCATCATCATCATCATGCTGTCGGTCGCGACGCGACAAAGACTGCTTTCATTACTTGACTGCCGCTCTCCATTTAGCTCTCTGCTGTGAGAGTTGCGTCCATGAGTCGGTCTTAATGTCTCTCAGCTTCAGGTTTCATTTCATGAAAGCTGCCTGCAAAAGTGTTGAAGTGCTGCTGGCTTTTGCAAGTTACCAATGGCACTCTCTCAGGGAGCAAATAGAGGTTTCACACCGGCAAGAACATGTCAAGACAGGCGCAAAACTATTTGTCCCTGCAGTGGCTGGTCCGGAGATGTTGGGAGCTCCATACATCAACCGCCCTTAATGCTGCCACAGTGACATGGTTTTCTGTTTAGGGTTTGCTCCCTTAGCCTTCGGTTCTGTCAAGAACCTGTACCACAAGGCAGTGGTTTACAACTCTGCAGGGCATGGGCATCAAACTCCCTGAGGTATTGCTATACCTGCAATATCTGCATACCATTAGATACTGTCGCACATAGTAAGTATGTGTTGCTTCATAAAAGGGGATATTTAAACTAAGATTCCATATACATGGTATGCAGCATGACATTCGCACTGATCGGTCCATTGAGCGGTCCACTTTGCCATCCTCCCATCCCCCCGCATATATGGACGCACCGCTGTGCGCTTAGATGCTTTTCTATGTTTTGTCGCATTTGCATACCGCATATATGAAATCCTTAGGGTAAGATTCTATATACGCGGTATGCAAATGTGAATGCGACAAAAAATAGAAAAGCATGTCCGGATGCGAATGCGAATGTGGCAAAGTGGATCGCTCAATGGACCGATCGGTGATACGACCAAATAAAAGTTGGTGATCGTCCTTTTGAAATAATAATCAAGGTCGGGCAGGCAGTTTTTATTTTAATTTGTTAAATTTCTTTCTTTCAGTATTTGACTGGTCTCCTCGCCCTCTCGCCCTCTCTCCCCCCCCCCCCCCCAGCCCTTTTCATTCTCTCTGCCACCCTCATTCACATTCCCTCCCTCATACCCATCCCACACCCCTCTCCCAACCTCCACTCTTGACTCTGCTCCCTCCCCTTCCCAGTTCCCTCCCTGTCACCCCTCAAATCCCTCTCCATTCCTTTCCCCCCACAGCCCTGTCCATTCTCCCTTCCTCACTCCCCTTTCTATTTCTCACTCCATCCACCCCACTCTCCACTCCCCTTTTCATTTCTCACTCCACCCACCCTCTTCATTTAACATTTTTTGTAAAAATTTAAAAAAAATTAAAATTTAGGGGCGGGCGATTTTTCAGGCACGGGCGGGGACGATCACCAATTACAAGTTTTTATTTGGCCTAATTGTGAATAGGTGAAGAAGCTGTTGGTCACGTGACTGCTCCTAAAACTATCGGATGAGTTCATCGTTACTTCCACTGATTACCTCCTCCTATCCCTTCTCCATCCGCCCCGCCCTTCCATTAACCATCTTATCGGAATCGTTGACATACTGACCACATCGGAGAAGGTTGAGAACTTGCTTCCTTGGAGGTTCTCCGGTGACATCCATTTGATCGGAAGAGGGCGCTCCTTATCGTTTACCTTGTAATATTCGTTTTCGGACCAGCGCGCCAGGCCAAAGTCACCCACCTTGACAATCACCTTGTCATTAATCCTGCACAACGAAGAGATCAGTCAGGCAGCAGCAGAGTATTCGCTTCTTGTGTATGACAGGCTATATACAGGGCTGGTGCTACCAATGTACCATAAAGCACACATTCCTTACATGCGGCATGCGGTATGCGAATGGCATGATTCCTTACACGCGGCATGCGGCATGCAGCACACAACTGGCTATATTTTAAAAATAAAAATAAACAAGTATACTCAATACTGCACTGTATATGACCTAATATTGCATTTATATCTATGTACCTCTTAGTACATCACATGGGGGTTCCTACCTTTATAATTACCAAATTCTAGATAAGTAGTCATATTTTTGTGGCTCTGGTAGCATTTTTACCAACCCGAACCCCCACAACCACCACTACCATATGGTTCCCCTCAGCACCCTTGTGCGTGACCATTCCGTAATGCTCAGTCGCCTCTCCTCGTCTAAAACTAATGGACAAGTGCGACTGATGTTTCTATTCGCACACCGCATGCCGCACCGATCGCTACAGGGGCCGATCGAGTTGACGCATTCGCATTCGCATACCCGCGTGTAAGGAATGTAGCCCATAGCCTTCAAGGCGTTTCGATTTTTTGTCGCATTCGCATACCGCATGCCGCATGTAAGGAATGTACCCTTTAGGCCAACTAGGCAGACACCTATGGCGCAGACCTTAGACACTGGCCCTGTCTACATACACACCAATTCCACCATTATTATAATGATCAGTTTAATATATTTATATTTAAAAGAAATGACAAGAGACTCCAAACCATTTTAAATATCTCACTGTGTGACGTGATAGGAAGAAGGGATAGGTGGAGTTATAATAGGTTTTGATATTCAATATTAGTCAAGTTCACTATTCATCAAAGTAGGTTTTGTGATTCTCTCATTGGTGATTGCTATTGCAGTGAACTGCATTTTTACCCACCGGGCGCGGTGGCCTAATCGGTAGAGCGTGGGCCTCGCATGCAGAAAGTCGGCAGTTCAGTTCCCGGTCGAGTCAACCCAATGACTTTAAAGTTGATACTTGTCGCTTCCTAGCCTGGTGCTTGGCATTAATAGGATAGGGCAAGGACTGGTTAGGTCAGTGTCAGGATAATGTGACTGAGTGGGATATCAGGTCATGGTGCTAGTGGCCTGATTTCCCAGTGGGGCAGCACTATAAAGTCACCATGAGTGCGCACTGTCAATATTCTATATTCTATATTCTATATTCTATACCACCTCTGCTTTTCGACGGTGGTTATGGCGCTCACCACAGCATGGCAGAAATGTGGGTTCTGGGGCCTAGATAGCCTAATGGTTAGGACACTCGCCCGAAATGGCAGAAATATAAGTTCAGGAACTAAGACAGCCTAAGACGTGACAAGGCAGACAAAGGAAGATGTGGGAAGAAGACATCAGGGAATGGACAGGCCTGGAGTTGGGCAAGTCCCAGAGGACAGTGGAGAACAGGGAAAGATAGAGAAAACTGGGTGCAAAGTCATCCATGGTGGCCCATCGACCCTCGTGGTTAGGGGATTGATGATGATGATGATGATTAGACAGTCTAATGGTTAGGATACTTGCTTTGTAATGGCAGAAGTGTGGGTTCAAGACCTGGTTCCTCCAGCTTCCCATTTACTGCATCTCCCCCCCCCCCCCACCACCACCACCACGCCCCCCACTACCCCCCCTTCGATGACAGTAGTCAATACCTAACAGAAGGCACTTACATGCAGTTTACAGCGCGTAGGTCACGGTGTATTACTCCCAGCCCTGCCACGTAGGCCATTCCATCGGCGACTTGGACAAGCAACCGCAGGTAGTCATCGACCTTGAAGGTCTACAAGAAAGCATAGTAAACATAAAATCATGTAGGCTATCAACATTAACATTGGAGGCAGCACCACGTGACCTCCTGAAATAGGACACCTTGCCCCAAATAATGAGGGGCGGGACAGGGTCTTACAGATTAAACTTACAGATTAACTAGAATAATTATGTGAGACTTACTGGGTAGGGTTGACACATAATTGTTGTTTTACCGAGTCCGATAGCCTCGGCTTGTTATAGTACAGGGAGAGGTATCATAGTCCACTTGATTCAATCTTTTAACTACTAATTTCCTAAATTATGTTCTAAATCATTATTATTCCCTTTTCCCCCTATTTTCTTGTTTTCCTCCCTTCGGCAAACCAAAGTTCCTTACATTCACCACAGGTTTGGGTGGGCGGGAACTTTACCATACAAGTTAGACATGGAATTTTCCACCATAAAATCTAAACTATACAAATGTAGGGTGTTTCCTAAGAAAAACCAACACCCAGTAATGAGTTTCTACTTTTTTTATTAAAGGTATGACTTGTGTGTTAAACAACTGCCCATTGGTAGTTGTATGTTGGGCTTAGTTAGACCCCATCTGTTCCTTGCTTGCCCAAGGAATGTTCATTCTTGATAGGTGTGTGCCAGACTTTAAATGTGTGCCAGTCTGGGTCTGTCTAGACAGCCAGTAAGGAGTGCATACTTGTGCCTATCACACTCAATCATGGCCTCAGCCAATAGAGTTGATTACCTCATGGTTAATTACCTACTACTACCCTATCTGGGTAGCTGGCCACAAGTCAGACCGTGTGTAAACACACCTCATACAGCTAGTAGTATATATATATATTTATATATGTAGCTTGGACACTGAGTGAAAGGGTAATGACTTGGAATGTCTATTATATTACCAAGGTGAGTTCTACTAAAATGGGGCATTATGTAACACCCAGCCAACTACTAGGATGGATCCACCCTGCCAATGAGATCTAAATAGGCTTTCCCTATACAATCATACAGGGGGTCACATAGAGTGAAAACACAACTATGTACATATATGCCTACTTACTTGCTCATGACATTCAAGTTCCATTTTCATAGGGTGAGAATTCACAACTAGTATGTGTCTGTACATGTACACAACTGTCTGGGGTTTTTATGCTCATGACTCCCACTCCCATATGGGTTAAGGGGTTTAATGCCCCAGAAGGGCCATGAATGTGGTAGTGTGCATAGTGCTGCATGGCATCTATGTCCATATGACAATGAACTGGTTGTTCATGGAGTCATAGATGAGCTTTGCAATCCGTCTGACTACAGCTCTCTGAATAGTATCACAACTAGTCAGTGTGATAGTGTGCACAGTGTCGCATGGCATCTATGTCCATATGACAATGAACTGGTTTGTTCATGGTGTCATAGATGAGCTTTGCAATCCATCTGATTACCGCTCTCTGAATAGTATCAGCACTGGTTAGTGTGATAGTGCATAGTGCTGTATGGCATCTATGTTCAGATGAGTCATAAGCCCTGTTTACACGGGCGAGTTAAGCCGCGTCATATAAATCGCCTTGTCTAGTTCGGTTTACATTCGCCGTGTAAACGCGACTTAAGGTGGATTAGGGCTGATTCGCCTCAACTAATTCGCTTCAAGTAAACCGCGTCGCGAGGTAGTTTATATGAAGCGATCTAACTTGAGTCGGCCTGTCTTGCATGTGTAGATGCAAGCGAATTAGTTGAGGCGATTAAGGACGTCACAGTCGAGACCTGAGTTTGTTAACTTTCCAGTAAATTTGGTCTATGAAACCGCTAGCTGTGCACAGATCTTTTTTTCATCATTTATTTTAAGGTTTTCACTGCCCAGCAGAAGTTTTGACCGTTCCAAACCAATACGATTCAGTCAATACATATCTAGGTCGAACCCACACTCTCTCGTGGCGACGTCGACTAACCGAAACTGGCGCTGGTTAGTCTGGACTTGCTCATGCGCAGATATCAATTTCTGCCTTAAACCGCTCCGTGTGTAAACGCGCCACTACTTCGCTTCATATAAATCGCTTTGTCTAATTCGCTTTACAATTGTCCGTCTAAACACGGCTACAGACTACAGCTCTCTGAGAACGACTTGACCACCCCTCGGGGGACTGGCACTGTGAGGTGCATGGTCAGTTATCTCATAACGATCACCTCTCGGGGGTTTTGTTTGTTGCTTTACGTCCTAGCAACATCTAAGGTCATATCAGGACTGGCAGTATTATCTGCATGATCTGATAACCATATGACCACCCCTCGGGGACTCTCAAAATGATATCTAATAACCCGCTTGAGCACATGACCTCGGCGGACACGTCCAAGTGTCAAGCCTGAGCACCTGTGACCGATGGGGACCTTTCAGTTTGCATGAGTCTCTCGTCAGATGGCGCACCATGCTGGTCTCTGTAATGCTTTGTTTGGATAGAAGCAGTTCATTCTAGTGTGTGGATTTTGGTGTGTGTGTGGTAGGGGTGCATGGGGATTTAGGGGTGTGTGGTGGGGGCATATGGATGTGGTGGAGGTGTAGGGGTGTCTTGTAGAGCGGCACCTCACAATCTTTAGCATCCCTAAACCCCCACCACACACCTACACCCTCACCACACACCTACACCCCCTTCACACACCTACACCCCCACCACACCCCTAAACCCTCACCACACACATACACCCCAACCGCACACACACCACACACCTACACCCCTACCACATCCCTAAACCCCCATCACACACTAAACCCTCACCATGCACATACACCCCAACCACACACACCACATACCTAAACCCCCACCCCACACATACACCCCCACCACACATCTACACCCTCACCACACACCACACCTACACCACCACACACACACATACACCCTCACCACACACACATACACCCTCACCACACACACCTACACCTCAATCACACACACCTACACCCCACCACACACCACCACCACCAAACACATACCACACACCTACACCCCCACCACATCCCTAAAGCCCCACCACACACCTACACCCCCACCACACACCTACACCCCACCACACACCTACACCCCACCACACACCTACAACCCCACCACACACCGGGACCAAGTGGTCCTTAGCCGCTGCCGTATTGGCCACTCATGGCTTACACATGCTATTCTGCTCAAGGGGGAACCTCCCCCTGAATGTATTGGGTGTCAGTCCCCGCTGACACTCAAACAACATTTTACTAAGTTGCGTTGATTTTTTGGCCCTGCACCAACAATTCTACACTGCAGACAGTATGCATGACCTTTTTCCTAAAGTAAAACAAGAAAACATTTTAGCCTTTTTGAGAGCAGCTGGACTGTACCACCTCATATAGTATACTAAATAAATTCTATCAATTATTAATAAAACTTTTCTTTTTCTATGGGAATTTGTTTCCCTTGACCACAAATATATGATTGTGAGCTTTCTAATTTAATGAGTGTCTATTGGCACATAATTTATTGTCTGCTTTTACATGTAAAAGCGATGGTTTGAACAAAAAAAATACATTTCTCGCCGTGAATATGGCCTATGCTGCCGACACGGCGTAAAGCAACCACCAATAAATCAATCAATCAACAAAAAGTTGCATGGGTATAGTATCAACTGTATTCTGTCAGTGGCTGTCCACTGTATGCTCACCGGCCGTGAACTGGGTCTCACAGCCAGTCACCGGCTGCAAATAATCTGTGCATAATTGTGTAAATAATGTAAGTCACAATCCCATGTGTGTGTTTGTATATACATTGAAACACTCAAATGTGTGTTTAGCACATTTCGATACCAACAAGTATTGACAACACAATGTCAATGGTATCTAAATTGACCTGACATGCCAATGTCAATGTTGGAATAATTTCCTCACCTAATGTCAGAACACATTTTACATACAGTGTGCCCCAATATAACCACAATGAAACACCATTTTCTATGGCACATATGTAGTTAGTACTCACATATTGAATGTCCTTCCAATCTATGCAGTACTCACATATACATCAGTTGTAAAGACTGAATCACTGCTCACCTTTCCATGTCTGTACTCGGTGAGGTGGAAACGCAAATTGAATCAAGTGGACTATGCTACCTCTCCCTGTGCTATAATTAGACAGGAGGCTAGGGGACGAGGTGAAATTACAGATTAACCAGATAGCGTGTATATAAACAGATGAGAGGGACAACTCCCGCGAAAATCGGTAACACAGGCTACAGTGGCGTTCCTGGCGGTTAGTGTTGAACAAGCTTTGAGTTTGCCGGTACGTGCAGTGCAAAACATTTGTTTTTATTCAAAATTAATAGAAATGCAGAAGCATAACCTTATCAATTTGATATAATCCTTTTGGTAAACATGTTTTCTATATGTGTTCCAAGCGGTTTGTATCTAGGTCATGTGGTTTTAGAGATATTTCACTTTTACTGTATGAAGATTGCTCACCGCCATTGACAATGCCTTGAGTTTGCCGTACGTGTAGTGCAAAACGTGTATTTTATTCAAAATTAATAGAAATACAGAACCCTAGCCATATGAATTTAATATAGTCTCATCGTTAAATATGTTTTCTATATGTGTTCCAAGCGGTTTGTGTCTAGGTCATGTGGTTTTAGAGATATTTCACTTTTTCTGTACGAAGATTGCTCACGGCCATTGATAATGCCTTGAGTTTGACAGCTGTGTCATATACTGTTCAACAACCACCACTTGGAGCGCCACAGTCGGCAGCTGTTACATGGTCTAGTATGGGAGTTGTCCCTCTCATCTGTTTATATACACGCTCTCTGGATTAACTTACAGTTTAACTCTGCAGATTGACTTGCAGATTAACTTGCAGATTAACTTGCAGATTAACTTGCAGATTAACTTACAGATTAACTTACAGATTAACTTACATATTAACTTACAGATTAACTTACAGATTAACTTACAGATTAACTTACAGATTAACTTACAGATTAACTTACAGATTAACTTACAGATTAACTTATAAATTACCTTACAAATTAACATACCGATTAACTTCAGATTAACTTACAGATAGATTAACATACAAATTAAAATATAAATTAACATACACTGTCTATCCAGCCTTTTCTCAAATGCTTCTTCCATTGGTGGTTCAACCTTAATTGGCAACCAGGCGGTATTTCCAGCCGCTGAGAGTCTGGCCTATAAAGGTTGACCCTGGCCAATACCTTACCGTTATGTAAGGGACTCCAGCCTGGGCCATATGCAGGAGTCGGTGATAGCGAGCCAAAACGCGTTTAGCGCGGGATTTCTGGTTTAGCGCCGAAAAGTCGGTATGCGGGAGGCGGTGTTACGCTAACACCACGCGTTTAAGGTCAGCTACACTAACCCCATTTCATAGCACATTTAAGGTTGGTGTTAGTGTTAGGTTAAGCCCAAATCTATTCAATGCTATCATATTTGACAGAATTACATACTCAATAAGTGAAATTTTATCAAATTAACACCCCTAAAATCGAAGCGATATTAACGCCGCCGCTAAATCGGCGGCGATATTAATATTGTCGAATGTAAACAAAACAAATCGCCGCCGACAACTGCCATCGCATCGGCGGCGATTTATTACGCCCAAATCTATTCAATGCTATCATATTTAACAGAATTACATACTCAAAAAGTGAAATTTTATCAAATTAACCCTAAAATCGAAGCGATAGTAACGCCGCCGCCAAAATTTGGTCAAATTAAACCAATAATCGAAGCGATATTAATGCCGTCGCCGCCGCATCGGTGGTGATATTGGCAAATAGCGGTGCTCGCCGGGAACCGGCTCAGAGGGATACCCCAAATCTATAAATAATTTACATGTTAGCTGACGCCTCCGCACTTTGGCTCCGTACATACCTCATGACCCATTTTCCAACACCAGCGTTAGCTAACCCGAATGCGGTCCTTAACACCGGAGCCGATAACTAATTCATGCATACGGCCCCCAGGGGTCCTCAACCCAAACACTTTTAAGCTACATAGGCCGATGAAAGCATCACATTTCCAAAACAAACAAAAAACCTTCCCTAGATTAATTTTGATTCCACATATCCAACTTATAGATATACCCCAGTCACACTACTGTTTGCAACCGCTTGGGAGCACTTTGCGACCACAAAAAAGGGTTGGTCGCAAGTGGTTCCAAAGTGGTCCTCAGTGGTTCCCGACCTCCTTGAGGTTGCAGCTGCTGCACTGAAACCCTCCTTGTGACCAAAATTGTTGCCTGGAGGGTGGCAACCATTTTCATAAGTTGCTTTGGCCGCAAAGAGGTCACCGGTGACTGTGGGTTCTTTGGTCCAAGGTGGTCGCAAGCAGTATCAAGCAATAGTGTGACTGGGGATTTAGATCCTAGAGCATTCATTAAACATATATTGTTGCATAGAAGGAATACTAACTAAGTCAATATAATTGAACCTGTGACTGCTGAAGCCTATGATGTTCGAGAATTTCGACATGCACACCAAAATTAATTTGGCAGGTTTTCACTCAAATCTTTACAAAGCTAACCCTGTAAAATAAGTCGCTTCCAATTAAAGTAAAAATAGACTATAATGATCAACTCCGACGCGAGTGATGTTTTTAGGGTATGCAGGTACCGAGGAGCGCCGGAGGTGGCGCCACCAGTCATGAACATGAAGGAGGCAGTACAGTATATAGTGTAATAATAATAATACACACAATAATAATAATAATAAGGAAATAATTCCCTTCCGCACCTTTATACTCGCATAATGCGTTATACATCACATATACATATAGTATAAACAAATATGCCAGAAACTAAAAACTATCGGACTATTTAACTTTGAGCCTCTGCTTTGCTTACCCTGTGTTCGTTGGAGACATATTCCTTGAGATCCCCGTTGGACATGAGGGGCAGGACGACGAAGGGACGGTCCTTCTCGATGGTGATGCCGATCAGGTTGAGCACATTGTTGTGGCTGAAGGCCTTCATGAGCATCGCCTCCTCCAGGAAGTCCTCCAGTTGGCGCAAGGTGATGGTGTCGTCTGTCAACATAGGATTGGTTGGTTGTTGGAGCTTTACATCAGGATGGATACTGACTTGTGACAGTGCACACTCATAGTGACCACTGGGAAATCACGCCGCTGCGTAATATGTTGGGTATTCGGCCGTCAGAGCCCCAACATACCACTTACTCTTCCCCAGGTGCGTTCTGACAACCGCCTGTCAGTTCCCACCTGATGCCCCTCTCCAACAAAATCATAAGGAAGAAAGGGAAGACAAGTGGCGCAAGATTGACAGTGAAAAAGTTGTGCTTTATTGGCATCAACTCCTGTTCACCTACTAGCGACCTATCACCCTCACTCCTTACCCACTGTCCACACAGATCCTCATTACTCTTGTTAGTGTGTATAAGAATCAGTGCCTACAGCTCATTGAAGCGGAGTCCCATGGTTGTTGCACATATCTCAGTGCCTTTTGAATAGCTGCTGCTAGTTTGTGTATAGAAAGTGGAGCCTCAGACAGACTGTTTGGGTTCCTTGACAAGAGTTTCTCCTGCTAGAGTGCCTAACTCAGAGTCTCCCTCAAGAGTGTGCCTCAAGAAGTCAATGAAGAATAATATATATCAGAGTGAGGTCTGTGTATCAGGTGTAAGGGATGCAGGTGACTGGGCCTCCCACAGTCAGCCAATCAGACACCCTCTACAGCCTGGGGGTGGGGGGTGGGCGACGCCCTAATAGGGGCAGTTGTCACTCAACCCCAGCTGCAGGTCGTGTCCATAATGTATGCAGGATGGCTAGGTGTGCTTGCCCATCGGCCCTGTGGTAATAGGTAGTTGCAGACAGTTACAATAAACATATATTAAAAATGTCCTTCTCCTCCACTTGCACTCTTACCATAGAGGGAACATTTTTCTAAACATTAACTGTCTCTTACATAGGAACATCATGTCATAATCTTGGGCACCATATTTTAATCATATTTTCCACAGTCTCTTATGTCACACAGTGAGTGGGGCACCCATTGCTTCTCTGTTACATAACCTTGGTCCCCACTCCGTCGCCCGAGAATAGTAATGCTCTCTGCCAATATATAAATCCGAACGGAAAATCCGTATATTTTTACAGCTGGCACCATGATTCAATATCCCACTCAGTCACATTATCCTGACACTGAGCCAACTAGTCCTTGCCCTGTTCGAAGTGTGAGGTGGAAGGGCCATTAGTGGCCTAAGTGTTAGGAGTGACTATCTAGAGTGATATATCGAACGCATAGGACACGAAATACTACATATTATTATACAGGGTAGGACAATAAGGACTGCCTGATTGCCCGGGGCACCTAGTTTACTTGGTCGGGCAGGTGAAGTTCTCAGTGACCTGCCCAAACGGGAAAGTCGTTATATTTCTGATCTGCAATATCAGATTTCAGTTTCAATTGGCTGACTTGGGTTTGGCAAGTAGTTTTGCACTCGAGCAAGTAGAAAATTCAGTCACTTTCCCGATTGGGTAAGTGAGAAAACGTTACTGTCCTACCCTGCATATATCGTACCTTTAATCAGTGTAGGCGGTACTGGTAAAGTTGAATTCAATAGGAATTAGGTCAAATGGACGGCTTAATCAGAGAACACAGCACCCCCAACTATTCTAGAATCAAGGAAAAGAAAAGTATACCAGATGGGATGGTCAAATGAGTTGAGCGTCCTATTGCCGAGTAGCAGGTTGTGGGATTTTGTTGTTGAAGATTTATACTGCCTATCATGGATAAGTCTGAATAGACTTGTTTTCACCATTAGGCAGTTTGTCGATAGAAAGCCCGAGCCTACACTTTTACCGACCCAAGGGATTTTTAACCTCCCACACCACATAGACATGGTATGAGAGCAACTGGCCTTTGATGACGCTGTAAGTTCTACACAGCGGTGGAAATCCAAATTGGCAGAGGTGGGGGCACGGTGAATCAAACCACTGACCTTCAGATTAGGAGTCCGACCTAGAAAAAAGTCAGACACTCTAACCACTCCGACACAGAGAACACTAGTTTACTCAAACCAATGACTTAAAAATGTTGTTTTAGACAGGGGTGTATGAACGCACCCTTAATGGTCTTCACTGCGACATCGAACTCATTAACGTGGTTGTCGTTGGTCTTCATGCTGATCCGACCCATGTACACCTTCCCGTAGTTTCCTTAAAAAGAGATGCCGAAATAACAGTTAGTCATGGTCATACAAAGCATACGACAGGGGGGGGGGGGGGAGGATTGGTTGGTTGTTGGAGTTTTACGTCCTGGCAACATTGAGGTTGGTTGGTTGTTGGAGTTTTACATCCTGGCAACATATGCGGTCATATCAGGATGGGTACCGACTTGTGACAGTGCACACTCATGGTGACTTTATAGTGCTGCCCTACTGGGAGACCAGGTCATGAGCACCATAACCCGATATCCCACTTAATCACATTATCCTGACACTGAGCTAACCAGTGCTTGCCCTATCCTATTAGTATTAATGCCAAGCGCCAGGCTAGGAAGCAATAAGTATAAATTTTGTAAGTTGACCGGGAACTGAATTCCCAATCTTCCACGCGCGAGCCCAATGATCTACCTATTCAACCACCATACCTGGTCGACAAGGGTGGGAAAGGGGCTATCAGTAAGGTACAACCATACAGAATAAACCCCAAGTTTGTAACCTCCATAAAATGGCTGGGAATGGCATTTCACAGCCCCTATATTTCAAAATGTCCTATTGGGGGGCGGGGTGGGGGGGGAGTGGACTCGTGCATTTGTAATTAACTTGTCTTTAAAAAAATTGATTACCCCCCAAAAAAAGAAAACCCCCAACAAATGTTTCCCTCATTGCAGTTATAACACACAGGACGTGGAAGCGGAAATTGGGATAACATGGCTTTATTCCGGGCAGCCCCCGGCGGCATTACATTTTTGTTGGTTGCATTGGTCCAAGAGCTGCAAGGGAGAAGGTCATGTGGGTGATCACGGTCAAATGGATGAGAATGGCGTGAGTGAGGTGAGACAACAAAGCATGGTGAATAGGCGGAAGATGGAGTAACACGCGGGTAGCAGTAGTCACTGTTTATAAAGTATGAATATATATAAAATTGAAAGGTTAAATGATAATTAATTAGTGAGAAAAGTTATGCAATTAGATAAATGATTAAACAAATTAAATTAGATATTATATAATATTATGTTTAAATCGGGTAGTGGGTGGGTTGGTGAAAAAGGGAGTTGGGGTCAGTCCGGATGGATGATATGGAGTGACCTTGAACAGTGGGTAAATGATGGGGTCAGCTGAGGGTGCGGTGTGATTGGTTGATTGTGGAGGTGTGTGTTGTGTTGCTAGGAGTGATGGGGTGTGCTGTGATAGGTTGGTTTTTAGGGGCGTGTGATGTTGTGGTTGTGAGTGAGGGGGAGAGGGAGGAGTGTGCGTGCAGTGAGTGCCAGGATTGACCCCCCCCCCCCCCCCGCCCCCTCCCCGTGCACAGGAGGGTGGCTACTTCGCTCCTCCATGTGTCACGCAATGACCCCGAATGAGCCCCATCTCATTCAATACCTCCTAAACAGATCTGGCCTCACCTAAAGAGTATCCTACCTATGGCTTTGGATTCTCAGAACTTTCTGGTTGGCAGCGTGTGTTTTCACAATGTGACCTACATAAAAGCAATGCTTTGGTATTCTCTGTGGCAGAGTGGTTAGTGTCTTGACTTTTTTCTAGGTCAGACTCCGCCAATTTGGATTTCCACCACTGTGTATAACTTACAGTGTCATCAAAGGCCAGTTGATCTCATACCACATCTATGTGGTGTGGGAGGATAAAACAAAATCCCTTGGGTCGGTAAAAGTGTAGGCTCAGGCTTTCTATCAACCAACTGTCTAATGATGAAAACAAGACTATTCCGACTTATCCATGATATTACAATGTAATGTAAACGGCAAGAAGACCAGTGCCTCGGCCCTGAATAAAAGAAGTATATTCTGATGAAAAAACTCTTTTACAAAAAAAAAAATTCTTTAAGAAAAAAAAAGCAACAAGAAAAAAAAAAACGCGCACCTTCGCCGATCTCTCTGTTCCGTGACAGCATTGCCGAATCGAGTCGGCAGGCTTCCAGCTTCTTCCTCAGTTCTTTATTGACAGACTGCAGCAGCGACCGTTCATCCCTCACCAAGTCTGTAGAGTACGCATGCAAGTTGAACTTACACAATCCGATGAAACCATCACATTTACAAAACAAAATACCCACTCCAGACAGTAACATAGATTTGGTCCTAAATATCTAACTTAGATTCAACACTTCACTCGGGTATTTCCCCATAGGGTGCATTTACTGGCGCAAGAAGTTGCACGACTTGTGAAACTTTTTGAGCACAACTAGTTGTTATATGGCTGAGTCTACCACTCCAGTGGACCATTCTATGAAATGATCTAGGGAACCAGGTCATGTGATCAGAGAGGCATGTTTTCATTGGTCCTTGCACTGAATATCTCACAATAGTGGCGCCATCTAAGAAAAGATCCAGGGAACCAGGTCATATGATCAGAGAGGCATGTTTTCATTGGTTCTTGCACTCAAAAGCACACCAACATGATTTTGATATCTCATATTTCCAATGGTAATGATTTCTGATGAGAAAGTTACTTGAAACTGAAGTGTGATCTATTATACAGTATAACCCCGTTAAACCAAACTTGAAGGGACCCTACAAATTTGTTTGGATTAACCGATCATTGGTTTAACAGAGCTATTGCTTTGACTTTGACATTGAGTAAGCATGTATTGCACATGTAATATACAATGTATGTGGACACTGATTATTGGTTTTTTATGTATATACAGTTTAACCCCGTTAAACCAAGCTCAGTTATACACAAATGATCGGTTAATCCAAACTATTTTCGGCGGCCCGGCAAAATACTACCATTTATCATATAAAAAAAGTCTCAGATGACCTTATAACCACATGCAAGTTTGGTTTAACCATACTGCAGTGGCCTGGGGTCTGACAATTTTGTTTGGATTAACCGATAATTTGGATTAACCAACTTTGGTTTAACCAACTTTTTGATATGATAAATGGTAGTAATTGCCGGGCCGCCGAAAAAAGTTTGGATTAACCGATCGTTTGGTTTAACCGAGCTTGGTTTAACGGGGTTCTACTGTAATAATCATTTAGGTTGACAAGGGACGCTTACGACAGGTACGGCTGTATATGCCACATACCTCATTCGTGAACAATAGTTGCACATTCAAAACATTCCTTTCACGCATGGCAGGGATTTGTCGATCACAGGGGTCGCTGAAGACAGGTCTGGCTGTATATGACACATACCTCTAAACAAGTCGCACATTCAGGGGTCAGTGGTCAGGGGTCAGCGAATCAATATACAGTACAACCACGTTAAACCAAGCTCGGTTAAACCAAGCTCGGTTAAACCAAATGATCGGTTAATCCAAACTTTTTTCGGCGGCCCGGCAAAATACTACTATTTATCATATAAAAAAGTTGGTTAAACCAAAGTCAGTTAATCCAAATTATCGGTTAATCCAAACAAAATTGTCAGGCTCCAGGCCACTTCCGGTACAGTTAAACCAAACTTCATGTGGTTATAAGTTCATCTGAGACCCCACCAACATTTTTATATGATAAATGGTAGTATTTTGCCTGGCCGCTGAACAAAGTTTGGATTAACCAATCGTTTGGTTTAACTGAGCTTGGTTTAACGGGGTTATACTGTATAATCAAAGGGTCCACATACATTGTATATTACATTCATAACGCACCCACGGTTTTGCCAAAGCCAAGTCAAAGTCGAAGCTAAAGCTCAGTTAAACCAAGGATCATTTAATCCAAACAAATTTCTAGGGTCCCTTCACGTTTGGTTTAAAGGGATTATACTGTATTTATCTAAAGAAAATAATGACAAAGTCAAAACCATCGGACTATGCAACGTTAATACTGTTGCAAATCTTACTTGTGTACTGCTCGGAGAGAACCATCTCTCGCTTCTTGTGGTGCTTGTTTTCGATCCTCAGCTTCACTATTACGCACACGATGATGCCGATGAGAGTAATTCCAATGGCGGCGATAATTCCCACAACTAGTGATGTGGTGTCCAGTGGTTGTGAATAGAAATACCTTACGACGCCAGGGTTGAACGCGGGAAGGTTAAACACACGAATCTACAATAGAAATTAAAGCTGCACAATGCGAGGAAAGGAATTAAAGTTTTAGAAACAAAAACACTTAGATAGATTTGATCAAATTAAAGCTGTACAATTCGATGGAAGCGTCAAAAGTGTAGACACCAACATACTTGGCATCATCTAATCTAGATACAAGATTCACCCCGTACTGCTGCAGTAGCCACAGGAGGGGTGCATACCAGCCCTATGTAAAAGCTGGCGAAAAAACGGGTCAAAGAATTGAGAGCCTAATTTAACAAACTAACAAGCAACAATTATTCTTTACATATGTTTTATTATTTACCCGCTACTTTTGAGTTGAAAAATATAATATAATATCTAGTTTAATAAGATTTAAAAGTGAAATCGACGGCGTTCTGCGGCCGCCATCTTGTCTTTTTGCATTCTCTCCCATTTCACCAACTCTGTGCCTATAGAAGTATCCATTTGATACTGGAGCCACATACTGGAGCCTCACTTCCATACTGGAGCCTCACTTCCATACTAACGCTATTTTCGCCCGTATTTATATAAGGCTGGTCTTCACCCGTGTACTACAACGGGTGAATCTTTTATCTACATCTAATCCTGCCTATTCAACTTAGATGCTGGTGCTTTGGGTAGACAAGCTCAAACATGTACAGACACTAACTAATCATCATGTAACCACAAAGGGCTACTAGAGCAAATAATGCACCACTACTAAAGCAGACCAGAAGCCAAATAAAAGCTCATGAGAGAAGAATGCTGGAAATGGCTGCCAAGGTGTGGAATGCCCAAACAGTAAAGGAAAGACAAATTCCTGACCTAAATACTTACAAAAAATATCTGTGCAAAATAAGGCTAGGAAACGCCCACTAAGCTGCACTGCAAAGGGGCATGTGATATGTCACGGCCCACCAGCAGGACGCCCAATGGAAGGTAACCATGCCAAAAGTAGCCAGATAACACACCACACAGCTACGTACAAGCCTATGATATTTAAATAGGAGTAGGCTAGTCTAGTAATAAGAGTAAAATAAAATAATACATATATGCCAAGAAAATTAAAAAAAGCTATCATTGGTTACTAACCATACCAACCAACTATCTATCTGCTACTGAAATGCAGGCAATCAAATACCTTATCAGCAGCTACTGTGTGATAGGATAACACCAACACTACAACTAGCCAGCATTGAAAACAAGCCTGAGTACCCGGGCTTATATGCTATGGACAGTATAAATACAGCCTCAATAATAAAAAAAATAATAAAAAAAAGAAGATATTTAGTGCAGTTTGGTGCTCCAGTGCTATGCTGCTACACTTAAAGTTGCATAGTCCGATATTTTTGACTTTCTGTCATTTTTCTGAGATAAATATATTGAATTGATTATTATAATCTACAATTACTTTAGTTTGAAGTATTTGAAGTGCAAACACATAAAATTACTTTCAACAAGCACGGCAAAACTGACTCCATAGGCTTTAGCAGTCGTAGGTTCTATTAAATTGCCTCGGTATTCCCCTTGATGTGGAAACAAAGACTTAATAAGTGCATTAGTGTCTAAGTTAGATATGCAGAATTAATTGCTTTGGTTTTGGAAATTTGATGCTTCATCGAACTATGCAGCTTTAAAAGTAAGTAGCCTGGTATGTCTAGCATTTCGGTGTGTGCATTAAAATTAACTTTGCATGGTTTTACTTTAAATATGTTTGTTATTTGTTAGGGTTTACAGCTGAGGTCATATCAGGATGGGTACCGACATATGACACTGATGGTGACATTTAAGGGTTGTCCCACTGAGACTAAGGTGTCGGTACAATGACCTGATATCACACTCAGTCACATTATCCTGACACTAAGCTAACCAGTCCTAGCCATATCCTATTAATGCAAAGTACTAGGCTAGGTAGTGACTTGTATCAATTTTGTAAGTCATTGGTTTGACTCTGTCGAGGTTCGAACCCACACCCTTTCGCATGGGCAGCCAGCCAGCACTCTTACCGATTAGGCATTCTCGCTCATGGCGACTTCAAAGTGTTGCCCCACTGGGGAGACCAGGCCGCCAGCACAATGACCTGATATCCCACTCAGTCACATTATCCTGACACTGAGCCAACAAGTCCTTGCCCTATCCTAATAATGCCAAGCATCTGTCTAGGAAGCGACAACTATAACATTTTAAGTAATTAATTTGACTCGAGGGTTCGAACTCGTGGGTTCGAATCCCACTACCAAAAAGGGAGATGGACGCTCAACTCATTCGGCCATCCCATCTGGTGACTGACACTATTATCTTGCCGGAAACTACTTAAATGTACTGGTCAATTAACAAATATGTGCCCGTCCTGATATGATCTTAGATGTTGCCAGGACGTAAAACTCCAACAACCAACCAACCAACAAATATGCCCTTAAACGAATGATTTTTCATCCTCTAGTAATCTTCATTATATATGTAGTCATCTTTAACATAAATTTAATAATCAGGGATGAAAGTGGTCTCCGGCAAAAAAGTGGAAATCAGACATATAGGTTGGTGCCACCTAGCGGGTTCCTGCAGAACCAACGGCGAATTTCCGCAGAAATGCAGATTTCCCCTCATGATTAGCGCTATCAGGGAATCATGGAACAATGTTGGAAGTCAGGTTTCAACTGTCTTTATTGTGACTGTATTATCACCCATGACCCATGTCAAACTCTTGTTTGGGTGTTATGTTCTAGCAACATCTAAGGTCATATATGATATATGTTATATGAATGGGATTTGGACTAAACAACTGCTGTCATATATATATATGGGCATATTGTGAATGTTAATCGGTGAATATAGAAAATTGTGGAACTCCGCGAAAACGCGGAGATCTTTCATCTCTAATTTACATGGATCTCCAATTGTCTCTGTACAACGGGTGAAGTTTGAAATAAAGAATTTCACACATGGCAGGGTTTTGTCGCTCACAAAGGTCGCTGATGAGAGGTACGGCTGTATATAGCACATACTTATATAAACACTTCGCACATTCAAAAAATTGCTTTCACACATAGCAGGTATTCGTTGATTGCAGGGGGTCGCTGAAGACAGGTATGGCTGTATATGACACATACCTCTTTAAACAAGTCTCACATTCAAAACATTGCTTTCACACATAGCAGGGGTACGTTGATTACAGGGGGTCACTGAAGACAGGTATGGCTGTATATGACACTTACTTCTATAAACACTTCGCACATTCAAAACATTGATTTCACACATGGCAAGGGTTTGTCGATTGCAGGGGTTCGTCAATTACAGGGGGTCGCTGAAAACAGGTATGGCTGTATGTGACACATACCTCTATAAACAAGTCTCACATTCAAAACACTGCTTTCACACATGGCAAGGGTTCGTCGATTGCAGGGATTCATTGATTACAGGTGGTCACTGAAGGCAGGTATGGCTGTATATGACACATACCTCTATAAACAAGTCTCGCATTCAAAACATTTCTTTTACACATGGCCGGGGTTCGTCGATTAGAGGAGGTGGCTGAAAACAGGTATGGCTGTATATGACACATACCTCTATAAACAAGTCTCACATTCAAAACATTACCTTTACACATGGCATGGGTTTGTCAATCACAAGGGCCACTGAAGACAGGTACGGCTGTAAATGAATCATACCTGCGTAAACAACGTGAACATTCAAACCATGTCTTTCACACATGGCAGGGGTTCAGCCATCACAGCAATCGCTGAACACAGGTAGCTGACATAATACATACATAGGTATATGCAGGCCGTCAAGTGTCCTACTCTTGTCTATTTTCCCCAATTTTTTGGATGACGCCCTAGTTAGCCCTATTTTCATTAAACAAGTCCGATTTTCTCCCTATTAAAAAAATATCTTTTGACCCGTTGCATCTTTTTGTTTCGAAATGCCATAATTTGTCTCTGCTCTGTACACCATTTGTTCTGGATTAGTAGAAAACAAGGTTTGAGAATGTCACTTTTGCAACACCTTTGTCAGGAAATGTCTATTTTTAAAGAAAAATAGGGACACCTACTAAGAGGGGGTTCCCTACTAAGCTGGGTAATGAGGTAGACTATGAATCAAATAGAATGAGACTTGAACAAGTAGCACAGTATGATCATACCATCCATTAACATATATGACGTATATGACATATGCCTTCATACAGATTTCTACCCCCAAAAAAACAAAGGTAAAAGAAACCCATGCCTTTAGATTGTGGATATACTGACCGACACGCGGGGGTAACCATCGTTGTTGACAGAGCCGCTGGGGAGTATGTCACTCTCCTGGGGCGGGGTGCACACCACGGCTGTCTGAGACAAGCTGGTTACCTGACAGGGCGCATCTCCCACAGTCACCGTGTAGTCAGCAGCATCAGCGGCATTGATGAACCGGTCTCCCTGAAAGAACCCAAATGGTCAATGAGCCGGTAGTCTTGGTCAAGTTTAAACATCAGGGCCGCATTCAGGGTGCGTCTCCGAGACGTCTCTGAGACGTCTCCGCGATGCTTTTTGGCTTATTTCCGGAGACGTCTCGGAGATGCCTCTCATTTCAGACTGGAGACGAAAAGCGCCTCGAAAATGGCCGACGCATTCAGTGGTTTCAGCAAATCAGAGCGCTTCTTTTCCATTGCAAATGGCTGCCACCTATGGGGGCGGCCATTTTTGAGGCGGCCAACTGCTTTTGCCAATCAGACTAGCATGACGACCCGGGCCTCAACCTTAGGAGTGGGGGGGGGTGGTAGTTGGGTGGGGGGCGGCGAAGTTGAGTGTTGTGGTGGGTCGTCTGGGTGAGAAGTGGCTGTGGGCTTGGGGGCGGAAGTGGAGAGGGTTTTTGCTGGGTGCGGGCAGCGGCACCAGCGCAGGGCGGGTGCCGCCACCTGGAGGTAGATGGGTGTATGAAGCCCGGGGGGGGGGGTGCTGGAGGAAGGGGGGGGAAGGGAAGGTGGTGAGGATAGAGGGGGGGTGGGGGGGGGTCAGCTCCTCCTCGGTCCCGAATTACCCATATTGCGAAACAATATGAACAATTCAGGACACGAGACGGAGCTATGGTATGGCAATTTATTCAGGAAGAATGGTAGTGGAGTGAGGTAAGGTAATGGTAAATGTATGGGTTATAAGGATGTATAGGCATGTTGGTTAAGTTCAAGTTCATGATCGGACTAGGTAGAGTCATAGTGTCTTAAGTAGGTAATGTTCAGTGTTCATGTTGATCGGTCCGTAGTGGTCCGTTAGTCATAAGGACAGTTAATCGAGGTAGGTAGAAGTCAAGGTCGTGTGGTGAGGGGTCTGTAGGTGACCCGGGCCTCAACCAAATAGTGTGGAGAGTGCCCGGGTCGCGACCGAGAACGCGTCGGCCTTCACGTATTGGTGTATAGCAGTCGAGCGCCAGTGGCCGAGGTCTTTAACGTCTTGTATCGTGGCGCCCGCCCGGGCGCATTCTTGGGCGGCGCCCCTCCTGAGGCTGTGTAGTGTGTAGTCGTCCGACCTAGGGGTCAGGTTGCTGTCGAGCGCCCGTCGTAAGGCCCAAGTGAGGGTCGAGACCGTTAGTGGGGCGTGGTCGGCTATGAAGGCGGGGCCGGACGCCGGCGGGTCAGTGGTCGAGGCGTAGCGGTACCAGGCACGCACCGGGCAGTAGCGTGATCCGCGGATCGCTGGTACATGTATCGCGTACGGGTTGGTAGTCGATCCCAAGGTCTTGGAGGATCGGACCCGTATCGTTAGGTGGGTGGTGGAGTATGTGACGTCGGAGGCCTTTAGTGTGTGTCCCGGGTCGTCCGGTCGTCCGGTGGTCAGGAGGTTCCCTTGGCGGAGCAGGGTGAAGTACCCGAGGAGAGTTGCAGCCGTGAGGACCTGGGCACGCCGGCCTGCGGCCTGGAAGTATCGGACGACTGCCTTGAGGTGCCGGACGGTCAGGGGGGGTGCTTGCCGGGCGAGATGACGGGACGTCCGGTACACCCCCCGCTTGATAATGGTGATCATGTATGTGTCGAACGGGCGGACCTTCCCGGACTGTAGGGAGACCCATGTCCTAGCGGCACTGAGATAGTTCATTATAGCGCCTGGGGACCTTAGCGTGGTGGTGAGGTCGAGTATGAAGGAGGCGATGTTCATTTGTGTAGGT